>JANFAA010000030.1:0-376448 GCA_024663435.1 Pisolithus sp. B1 | reverse complement strand
TCCTGGCATGTTGACAAACTCTGGTCGACTGATTTTGGGGTTGAGAATGTAAGTTTTCATGGTATCGTATGTGTATGTTTTGCGTTCCCCTGATGAGTCCAACTTATTTAAACTGCTGTCGAGGTGGGTTCATCATATTGGGCATACTCACCAGACCGTCTCTTCTGATATTCTCTGCAAGTCCTGTTACTGTCCTCTGCAGGTTGCTCTGCAGGTAGCTCTTGATCTGGATATTCATGGTTTAGAATATTTGAATAATGCCAAAAGACCATTACTTGCCATTGAGTTGGGGACTGGGGGTTGCACTCCATCCAGAGATGGCATCATCTTCCAGGCCTTGGTCATCATGGTCCTGAGCCAAATGAACTAATCATTGTTTGCAAAGGGTGTCCTGGCATGAATGCAATGATGTAAGCTCACCTTTGGAAGAGGACCCTTGCTCTGCATTCATGCCAAGCACATTGTAAATGACTTGCATGAACTGCTCTGTGTCCTGGCATTCTTCTTCTACCTTTATATCCTTTTTGGTTTGGCTGGTGCCTGACACATCATCAGGCTCAAAGGTCTCAATTGGGTCCATGTCCATGATGGATGACACTGGACCAAAGACATCATCCACAGACATGATTTCATCCTCACCAGACTGGTGGTGATTAGGTACTGCTGTTCATAACCAACAGCTCAGCATAACTCATCGATGAGTTGTGCAAGAATGCCTACCAAGGTTAAGCTTGTCCATTTCATCATGTATGGTCATTTCTGCTTCTTGGTCTGCCTGAATGTTTTCCGTCCAATACCGGTCACACTCGACTTCACTTGCTACCTCAAAGTCATGAATGGATGGGTAGCGATGCAGCTTAGCCACCATCCAGAGTGGCATCTGGGATGCACCTAGACATCTTAGAACCTGTCTCAAAGACTGTTCTTTGATGGCCTTGGCATGCCATGGGACAGGGGGAATTAGGGAGGACATCTCCATTCAAAACAAACTTACTTACAGGGAGAAAGGTATCCAGGGCAGATTTTAGTTCAGGGGTTATTTTTCCACCCTTGATAAGTCCCAGATCTTCAGTCATGATGCCATCGACCAACTTGTTGATAGCACTGATGTGTTCTGAAAGCATCTTTTTGGCATCCTTGAAAACCCATGTCATACATGCAGACATTCAGCTTTACAATATCCTACAACACTGCTCACCTCAACTTTGCTAGCCTCTTTGAAGAAACTCTGTGGGACCATGTTCAGTTTCAACCATATTTCAACCCACATGTATTGTCTCTTCATACCTGAGGGGGAGTGGTCACCATCTTGCTGGGGCTTTCCATTTGCACAGTTCGTCGATGAGTTATGTCAACTGACCAAGTGTTGAAGGAAGGAAGAAAGGCCAAGAAAAAAAGAAAAAAAGAAAAAACTCTCAGTAAATCACAAGTAAACTTTGTTTATGCTTGTTTGACTCCTCACCTCAATAGGAAGGTAGTGGTTGAGGTTCAAGGTGTATCTGATTATTTGAGCAGCCATTCTCACTCATTATATGCATGGAGGTTGCTTAGATAATAATTTCCCACACCTTGTTCTGATTGCAAAGTGGCAAAAATGCATATATTGAATGATGTCATGATGTCCAGCTATGATATACAGCTACATTTTTGTCATTCAAACCACTGGGCTGCCACTTTGACATCCACCATCACTGTGGCTGTGCCTGCTCCCACAAGGTCCTGGGCCTTTTTGATATACTTGACTCCTTGGCGCCCCACCACACCCTTCAGGGACAGTATGTAGCCAAGTATCACCTGGGCACTGGGTGACTCTGTTGCTTGTCCCAATTCCTTGACCACCCTATCCAGCCCAACCCTGGCCTCTGGTTTATCCTGTGCAAGTTCCAATACCATCAACAACAAGAATAGGATTGCTGGAAGTTTTTGGAACTGGGTGTCTGACTTGGCTTGGGAGATAACACCCTTGAAAGCCTCCCAAGTGTAGGTTGTGGTGGCTTGTGACATGTCAGTGGCACCAATGTCCAGCCTTGGTCTCACAGGACTCCTCCCAGAGGCCTCAGTGTCATCATGGCCAGCTTGGGCAAGGGTTCGCTTGGGGGCTCCCTGGGGGGTAGAAGGCTCTATGTACATGGAGGGTTGATGGTGGTCAACATAACTCATCGATGAGTTGTGCACAGTGATGATGGACATACCAGCCTGTTGTGCCTTGCTGGTGCTTGCCACACCTTCCAGTGACTCTTCCTCATCACTCTCAAGGACAATTTTCCTTGACTTGACTTGTCCTGCAATGGGAGAACATAGGGTTTAGTGATGTTCCAGCCAACTATTACTCTGATTCACTTACTTTTCCTCATGCTCTCAGCTACAATATGGGCCCTCCGAATTTTTGCTGCTTGGAGTACCTTGACATTCTGGTGCTCCTTTTCCAATGCAGCAGCCCTGTCCTTCTCAGCCTGTTCTTCATTCTTCTCCATGACCCACAAGCTATTAGCATTATTTTGAATGTAGTCAGGGAGCTCAGTGAAGCCAACCCAGATCCTTCCTGCTTGCCAATGTACATGGCAGTCTCCTTCTCTGTCATAGCATCTGGCAGGTCAACTGGGTACAATTCACCCAAGTCCTCTTCACTCTCAGGCCTGAAAAGTTCTGCCGGTGCCTTGAGGCGATGAACTGCCATCTCTGAACACTGTTGCAGCACCTGCCACTAGTGTCAGCATAACTCATCGATGAGTTGTGCAAGCATGCTTACCTTGATGAACCCCTCTGTTGCCTTCCTTGCTTCTGGCAGTGCCTTGCCACCAAATCCTAACCCCAGCTCATCTGAGAGTGCAATCCGTATGATTTGCTTGATCTTGTTGTGGTTTTGTTGACGCAACTGTAAGAATTGTTGGGTACGTGCATATAGGTTGCCCTCGGTTTCATCGTCACCCAGGGGCATAGGCCCCTGAGTCTTGTCCAGTTGGTCCTTGACTTCTTTGATAGGTCTCTCCACAAACAGATCATACCATATCCATGTGCTTCTGCCACCCCTCCTTGCTAGGACAGACAAAATATCTTTCAGATCTTCTCTGACTCTCCAGGCTGCATCTGTCCCCAAGAGTTTACGACAGGCCTTGTAGCTCTCAAAGAGAGGGATGAGCTTCTTCACCAGAGTTTCGCTCCTCTTGACTTTGGAAGCTTCCAGCCAAGGGAAGGATGTGTGGCGAAGAATTTGGGAAAGGAACTCCACATATTCACTTTGGACTGTCTCCAGCTCAGAATCGATGGTGTTTATGGGAGCAAGTTCTGGCAGCTGAGACATGCTTGGTGCCTCTGCTGACTTTAACCCAGACTGGAGTAATTGGTTCCGGGAATCTTTGATATATGAGTCGATGGCACCTTCAAATGTGCCGACTGACAACTGGCCAAGATCTTGTGATTCAGTGGCATTCTTGGCAACTTCTAAGTAGGCATTCATGCCCAGGAATGCATCACGACGTGCATGGAATAAATATTTGTATATCTGAGTGGGCATGAATATTGGTCAGTCCTCTGGCATAACTCATCGATGAGTTATGTGGTGACACAACACTTACTCTTGAGATGTTGCTTACTCCAAGCTTTGTTGTGATGCAGTCCTCCAGTGCCCTCAGATGATCACGCCACAAGGGTGGCCTTTGATCCACCCCAACTGCTGCAAGAGGCTCCATCCACAGCACCATCTAGTCATAAGATTTGTCCCATTAGCTTCAGTTTGGCTTGGTGGTATTGTGATTCAACTTACCTCTTTGATGGCTGGCTGTATGCTCTTTAACTGCTCCCCCAGAGTGTACAGTAGTAGCTTGGTAGGAACAGGTAATAACCCCAAGAGTTTGTTACCATGAATCTTGGCCATTAAGCCATGCTGTAATGCCTTGAGTTTGGCAGGCATGGTTAGCCTGAGGATATCACTGATGGGGTCCCTTTGGACATGTAGACATCCCTCCTTCTCCATCTCTGCATGGCGAATGACAACTTCCCAGTACTTGGACAAGGCAAGCGTGTACTGCTCATCTTCAGAGGATTCACCAGATGCAAACAAGTCGATGGGGGGTACTTGATTTTCCTTTTCCCCAGATGTCATATACTTGGCAAATGTGTCTGCCCAGTGCTTGAAATAAGTTTTATCAAGGACTTGGCATGCAGCAAGCTGAATTGGCTTGTCAAATTCTTGAGACTTTGCCCCATACTGTGAGGCAAACCATGCTTCAATGTCCTGAGGAGGTGTGCCTGCGGGAACATCATCAAACTCCACTGGCATAGCCAAGAAGTGGAGGATTTTGTAGCAGCAATCTGATATGTATATCATGGCCTGGGTGCACTTTGTCAGCCTTGCTAGAGTGACTGAATAATTGTTCTGCACTTACCCCTCCCACTGTGGGATACCAAGTGATTATGTTTTGAATGCTGAGCCCAGTCCCAGTGTTGTCACGAGAACAGAAGTGGTTGAACTGGAACAGATTGAAGACTGAGTTGAAAAGGGTACGATCCCTCAAGATCTTCCCTAGGCTGGATGTGTTCATGCTTCGGATACTTTTCAAGGCTTGTTGGATGAACTTTTCTCTTGCCTCTGGGCTTGAGGTGTCGAGGAGAATTTTCATGATCAATTGCAATGAATCATGTTCACTGTCTTGATGAACGGGGAGGACACTGTTGGAGGCCATATGTGATTCCACCAGTGCTCTATCCTCATGGCTTTGGATAAAATCTGTCATGGAAAATCATGTGAGTGGGTCTGGCATAACTCATCGATGAGTTATGCATGTAGTACTTACCTAGGTCCAAAAACCTGACCAGCCATACACCCCCTGCCCTTATCTGCTTCTCTGACTCCCTTATAGCCTCCCTGTAGGCTTCATGCATGTGCCCTGATGTCACTTGAGTTATGTCCTCCAAGGCCTTTTTACGTTGAAGATAAATTTTGCGGTAGGGAGAATGCTCCCTCATGTAAGTGAAACGGTGGTTTCCATTGTACAAGATACTGGAGGAAGAGTTTGCATTTTCTTGCCACTTGACACTGTTTGTATACTCTGTGGAATGGGCAGGTTGCAAACTGGAAATATCGATATCTGCCTTGTGCACTGCAAGGTCCAAGGCATGCTCAAGAAATCTATTTTGGAGGCCATGGACTTCCATGCCCTTCAAAAAGTCTGCCATGAATGCCTTGTCTATTCCACGGAGATTTATTTGCTGGCGCTGCATCATAGGACCAGTACCCAGGTCATTGTCATCCATAACTGTCATCAAGGCATAACCCAGAGTGGCTTGATTGACCAGCCCCTTGATATGGTCAATCATTTCCTGAACTGGAGTTTTCTTAACTTCTTTGATGGCATGAGTCTGAGTCGGCTATGAGCATATCCAATCCTTGGGCTGACAACAGTGTTTGACCCACCATTTTCTTTTCCTTGCCCTGTTCCTCCCCATCCTGTGCCTTTGCTTTCTCCTTTCCCTTTCCCTTTCCCTTTCCCTTTGCCTTGGGTGTAGCCTGGTGGTTACATGTCATTGACCTGCATAACTCATCGATGAGTTATGCAAACCAGACTCACCTCATCCATTTGCCTGGCAGTACCCTCAATGCCAGTTCCCTGCAGATTATCAAAATCAGTCCTTGTATCCCATCTATGTGCCAAGTTGGACTTACATCATTGCCACAGTTAGTGGCAGAGCCAATGTCTTCTTCAACATCCATGGCATCAGATGTGCCACCCTTTTTTTGGCCATATCAGCATAACTCATCGATGAGTTATGCAAGTGTGGCTTACCTGATTAGTGCTGGTGGCTGATGCTAGAGCAGCCTGGACACTCTCAATCTCCATGGCAGCAGCTGCATCCTGTATCTGTGTTAGCCTGCATGACTCATCAATGAGTTATGCAATGCTCACCTGAGCCAGACTAACATTCAAAGCATTGGCAATAGCTGGGCCCATGTCAGTGTCCTGTGGGTGTTCACCACACTGCTCAGCTTCCTGTCATGTTTGGAATTTAGTTGACATACCTGGTGGGCAGAGTTGTTGTTGTTGTAGTTGGTGACCTGGTGGGCCAGCATAGTTCATCGATGAGTTATGCTGGGAGATAAAATATAAAAATCTGATATACAGTTTGGTTGTTGTTGTTGTTGTTGCTCTGAGGCTGTGTCATTCATTGTGTCACTTGCAGATTACATAATTTTGCTTACAGCCATTGGTACTTTATTTGGTTTTGTTTGTGGTGCTTCTCCAAATGAGGAAGGTAGTGGTTGCAGTTCAAGATGTAAATTGGCACTGCCACTACCCACTTAAATCTTATATAATATTGGCTTACATAATATGCACAAAGTGGATCCTGTGACCACAACTCATCGATGAGTTATGCACTTCCACTGCATGACCACAACTCATCGATGAGTTATGCACTCCCACTGCATGACCACAACTCATCGATGAGTTATGCACTCCCACTGCATGACCACAACTCATCAACGAGTTATGCACTCCCACTGCATGACCACAACTCATCAACGAGTTATGCACTCCCACCACATGACCACAACTCTTTGATGAGTTACATACTTGCACTGCATATCTGCAACTTGTCAATGAGTTATGCTGCTCACACTGCTTGGCCACAAGTCATTGACTAGTTATGGTGTCTGTGTACTATAGATGTCTGGTCCAGACTTAGCCTGCTTGGGTTCAGCTGCCCCACCTAAGTGGTTGTGGCCAGTTGTGACCAGTGACTGTGTCTTTGCCAAGCCAATATCCATTCACCTATTGTTCATGTGCCCATATGGTCATAGTGGTGATCTAGGCATACTGACATGATCATGACATCCCCATTAGAACTTTGGTTATGATGTCATCACTCTTTATTCTTCACATACCATGTCTAAGTTAGAATTTGGAAGATATCTTGTCAAAAACAGAAGATATTGCTAAGGTAAGTATATCACCATGGTCCCATGACCATAGGCTACAACTTTTGTTATGACATCGTAGCTGCACAGCCACTCATTGTCTCGGAAAATTAGAATCTTGGTTATATCTCATCTAAAAAAGGCGATATTGCCAAGGTAAGCATATCATCATGGTCCCATGATCATAGGCTACAACTTTTGTTATGACATCATAGCTGCACAGCCACTCATTGTCTCGGAAAATTAGAATCTTGGTTATATCTCATCTAAAAAGAAGATATTGCCAAGGTAAGTATATCACCATGGTCCCATGACCATAGGCTACAACTTTTGTTATGACATCATAGCTGCACAGCCACTCATTGTCTCGGAATATCAGAATCTTGGTTATATCTCATCTACAAAAGGCAATATTGCCAAGGTAAGCATATCATCATGGTCCCATGATCATAGGCTACAACTTTTGTTATGACACTGTAGCTGCACAGCCACTCATTGTCTCGGAAAATTAGAATCTTGGTTATATCTCATCTAAAAAAGGCGACATTGCCAAGGTAAGCATATCATCATGGTCCCATGATCATAGGCTACAACTTTTGTTATGACACCGTAGCTGCACAGCCACTCATTGTCTCGGAAAATTAGAATCTTGGTTATATCTCATCTAAAAAAGGTGATATTGCCAAGGTAAGCATATCATCATGGTCCCATGATCATCAGCTACAACTTTTGTTATGACATAATAGCTGCACAGCCACTCTTTGTCTCTGAAAATTAGAATCTTGCATATATCTTGTCTAAAAAAAGGTGATATTGCCAAGGTAAGCATACCATCATGGTCCCATGATCATAGGCTACAACTTTTGTTATGGACATCTTAGCTGTACAGCCACTCTTTGTCTCTGAAAATCAGTATTTCACAAATATCTTGTCCAAAAAAGGAGACATTGCTACATGGGGGGTGCTGCCCACTTGCCTTTGCATAACTCATCGATGAGTTATGCATGTCTCAGAGGTCCATCTCATGAACTCCTGAAATGGCCCAACCTGGCCATGAATAATTGGGTTGCAAGCTATTGTGTGTACTAACATTACATGTACTCCATTTCCAGTACCACAGGAAGAGATCTATTAGGTTGCTTTCACTCTTCCCCTTTGGAACATCCATCAGCCAATCTGCAAATGCTCCTAGTCCAGGCCACTCCACCTCAAAGTGTGCCTCTGCTTCCTCTTTACCAAGCTGTGGTGGAAGATGGCAAAGGGCCATGGTGCTATGATGTCTGCCATACTTGCACCCCCAAATTCCTTCCCCTTTGTGCTCTGGTGAATGTTGGATGCAAGCTGTCACTGAGCTGGGGTACATGGCAGATGAAACAGATCATGTTATGATGCTTCTGATACCTGAGCCTTTGCCTCCAATCCTTGTAGACTGAAAAGCTGCCCAAAGTTGGGGCAACTCATTCAAGTATGCTGGGCCCTGTTTCCCTCCATGTTGCCTAGTACCAGACAGATGCAGCAGGTTGCCCTAACACTGTTTGAAGTGCTTTTTCAATATGCTGTGCCCTCCCCAAGGTTCCCATCTCTTGCCTAGCCCTCAATTCCTTCACCTGCCTTGCAGCTTGGGAAAATGATTGTGGGTGGTTGACCCTCCCAATCATGGAAGAAGAGGACTCCACATCTGTTCCCCTGTTTCTTGGGATGCTGGCCATGTGTATGTCTTGAGGTTGGTGATTTGGATCTGACTTGCAGACGGAGCATTGTTTGGTTGAGCAGGTTTTCATGACAGCCCACTCCTTTACCATCGGTGAACAGGGTCACCCCATAGCGCAGGCAGCGCTTGGACCCATAGAGATAGAGGTGGTCAAGCACTGCTTGCTCATTCTGTCTCTCTGTCTCATCCTGCTTCCTGCTCTCCTTCCATGGCCTGCTGGGAATCAAAGTGTGACAGATTGCTGGTTTGCCATCTCGTCCTGCCCTGCCTTGGCCTTGGATGTAACCTAACCTAACCTAACCTAACCTAACCTAACCTAACCTAACCTAACCTAACCTAACCTAACCTAACCTAACCTAACCTAACCTAACCTAACCTAACCTAACCTAACCTAACCTAACCTAAACCTACCATGATCTTGCTACCTTGACCTTCTATCCATTGCTGGTACTGTTCTTGGCGTTCTGTCCCACTCATTGCCTCCCTGTTGCCTACAAAGTGGTGCCAACCAGCATCTTGTGCCAGCTGCATGCACATGCTTATGGATGGCACCATGACCAGCCCACGATCCTCACTCCTCCACCTCATGGCTTGCTCCTCCACTAACTCTATCCCATATGTGGTGAGTGCAGATTCTGATTCTGATTCCGATTCATCTGCCATCTTCTCCAGGATGTAGGCAAGCTCTGGCCGGTTGGTGCTTCGTCTGCAGGTGATCCAGTTGTCAAGCAGGTGATACATGTCCACCAGTGGGTTCATGAACATGGGTGGAAGAGTGGCACTCAACAACACCAATGGTACTGGCTCTGAGCGTACTTGGTAAAAGTTCTCCAAGGACTTGCGATACCCCTTGGCTATCAGGGGGATGTGGGCCTCATCCACCATGATGCGTGCAATCTCCTTGCGATGCCTTAGGTCTGCCAGTGAGGATCGCCAGTGTGCAGTTTGTGACTTGTCTGCAGACACGATGACCAGGTTGTCTTGCAGGTTGAGATGTTGACCAGCCTGGTATACCTGGTAAGGTACCCTCATGGCAGTCAGGCGTCGCTCATAGTCCATGATCAGTGAGTTGAGGGGAAGGATGAGGATGGTGGCCATGTTGCCTTCCAACAAGCTAGGGACTATGGCCAGCATGGACTTGCCTCCTCCAGTGGGCAGCACGACGATCACATCCTTTTCCCTTTTGAGAATTGCCATCATGGCATCTTTTTGCTGGGGGGAGAGCCATGAAGTCCTGTCATTTTGGAGCAACATCTGCATCTTTTGCAATGCCAGGATTGACAGGTCCTGCTCTGGCATAACTCGTCGATGAGTTGTGCTGCCCTCTGGTGAGCTGGCTGGAGGTGCTAAGGAAATGATGATGGGTGTGGATGATTAGTGATGCCATTGGAATGGGGTATGATTCCTTACCTGATGATGGGTCATCCTCTTGTGGTGGCATGGATGGAGCTTCCCATGACTCCTCCTCCATGGCAGTTTCCTTCTGCTTCCCCTTCCCCTTTCCCTGTCCCTGAGCTGGGGTGCTGCTGGTCTTGGTTGTGAGACCCTGTATGAGATTGGTCAACATGGGAGCCAGACGCTCTGTCACCTGGGTTGCAATCTTGTCCACCATGGCATCGTCCATTGCATAACTCATCGATGAGTTGTGCTGGGAGGTGGTGGTAGTCTTGGTGGTGGTTGTGGAGGGCATGGCAGTGGGAGAGGCAGAGGCAGAGGCAGAGGCAGAGGCAGAGGTGGTGGCAGTGGCAGTGGTAGTTGCAGTGGGGGAAGTTTTTGGTATGAAGAGATGTGATCTTGCCTGTTGGTATGGCAAGCCACTTCCTCCAGGCATCACTTGGCATCGCTCTTGCCACCCTGTGCTTGCCTGCAGGAACAAGGGAAGGACATCTTCTGCTGCTGCTGCCAGGCTGTCAGTGCTCAGCCCATACACTCGATTTTCTGTGGCACGTGTGTGCCCTGCCTGCAAGGAGTCTATGTCATCCTCCATGTCCATCTCCACCACGTCCTCCATTGCACATTTGAACTTACGCTTCCAGGCTGTCTGGATGTGACGCCATGGATTGATTGTCAGTGCAAACTGCACCCGAGGCAAGCTATGCTTGGCCATGACTGCTGACAGGTCATCAGAAGTGAAGGCCTTGTTGAAGTTGACAAACAGGTGGTTGCGGTATAGCCGAGTCACCTCCTCATTGTTGCCAAAGCAGATTTTGGCTGCAATCTCTGCAAAGGGACGTGCCAATGCCAGGTCCTGGATGAGAAGGTCGCTGGTCAGTGCATCCAGGGAATGGGGAATCAGCTTGTCTCGACCGGTGAGAGCAGTTGTCTTGGAGTATTGGCCTAGCAGGGTGAGGTGCTTGCCAAACACCATCAGGTTGCGGGTGTCTCTGGCCTGGGTGTTACGATAGATCATGGCTGTCAGTTCTGACCCTCGACTGGGTGCCCCGCTGAGCATCTCTGCACGCATCAGTAGCAACTTTTGCATCTCTGCATAGTCTTGCAACCATCCACGTAGAGCTGCTCGATTCCAGACCAGTTCCTCTTCCTGCCTCAGGAGAAATCTGGAAAATCCTCCCTGGCCATTCACCACTGCCCTGACCAAGCGTGCTCGGTCTTGGAAACAGCTGTTCCTGGGATCAAACATGAAGGAGTAACCCACACTCTTTTCTGAGGGATCGTCCAAGATGCACTCATAGTCTACCCTGATCTTGAGGCCCCTGAGCACCTTGTTCTCCCAGATGTCCACCATCTTCTCTTCCACATCCCGAAAGATCAGACAGATGTCTGAAAATGCAATGGGATTTCCCCTGTATGTGAGAGATGACCATGACTGGCTGTCTGTCCACCAGATGCGAGGCAATGACATGGTGCTGTATGCAATGGCAGATGCTCGATGCTGTAATGACCGCAGACGGGCAAAGGTCGAGTAGTTTTTCTCTGTGAACCATGGCTGGAGGCTGTCACAGGCATCTGCTTCATCTACCTCTGGGTCAGAGGATGCACGTGCCCTGATCTCCTTCAAGAAGGTGAGGCGCATGCAGTACTCAAACTTGGCTATAAGAGTGGTAACGTCCTTGGGAGCTTTGAATGAGCCATCATGATTCAGAGTCAGGAGGGCTAGACATGATTCAGTGGGATCAGGGACAATGTGAAACTTGTTCTTGGACCATGGGGTTGTCCAGACTTTGAGGAGGATGGAGTGGATATGTTGCACCAGCTGGGATTGGTTGAGGGAACCTTCTTGTAGCATGTCATCCAGTCTGGTTATCTCCATGTTGGCATCAGGGAAGTACCACAGGTCACGCAGCAACATGGTGAAGAAACAGATGATGGGATGGACATATTTCTTCATGCTGCTATCATGCATGTGCCTGTGGAAGGGTGTGTTGGAGATCCCTCTGCAAAAAAGCAATGAGGAAGGTGAGTGTCACTGGCACAACTCATCGATGAGTTATGCTGGGGCTTACTCTTTGGCAGGGTCAGGTGAGTTGAGCCTTTGCAACACCAGCTCATCGGTGGTGTCGATCAGTGCCAGTGCCTCTTCAAAGTACAGCTGAATGCACTCTGGCAACATCTTGTAGTGCTCTTCCTCGGCTGTGGATGACCGTGGCAGAGCGACCAAGGCACGGAGTTCCTCTGTGGGCTTCTTGAGCCATTTGGCCCATTCGTTCCAACGTGTGGTGAGTAGCCATGGGGTGATGAGTCGGCCATCAGTGGGTACTTGCACTGTGTGGAGCTGTTCCCCCAGTTCCTTGAGCAGCTTGTCCACCAATACCTTTTCTCTGGAGTCTTCCCCCTTTCCAGCATCACTGGTAACCTCCCAAAGTTGGCGCACCATCCCTATCCCCTCAACCTTGATGCACTGGGCCTTGCAGGACCGCCAATTCTGTGGGATGGGCATGTCAGGATGCTTCTTGCCATGGTGCTCCCTCATGTTTTTATGCTTGGTGTATACTGTGGTGCAAAAGTTGCATGCCAGAGCATCAAACAATGCCAGACCATGTACTTCAGATCTGGGTCCTGAGACAGTTGGAAGAGAGGTTGCCACTCTCAGCTGGGATACAATGTCATCATAGTGTTCCTGGTCAAAACTAGGAAGAAGCTCTGGATGTTTGTTGACCAGATGTGCTCGTCCAGAGGGTGCATCGATGCCTTCTTTGCATACTTGACATACCAGAAAATGAAACTCTGCATTGACCACCAAGTTGAGGTTGTCCAGGTAAGGATGATGGATGAAATGAGGTTCCACCCTGACATCTGCCATGGAGGTCCCCAGCTGATTGACTGGTGTAGCTGCTTGTGACATGGAAGGGGTTTGCACCAGGGACTGGGTAAAAGTCATGTTTTTAGCATCCTGCCTACTTGACATCCTTGGGGCCATGGTCTTACCATGAGGGATGATGGCCCTTCCATGGCCTGGAGAGACCTTGTACTTTGGACATCTGGGGATGCCATGGCTGACTCCTCCACTTGACCAGACATCTTTGGTGGCATAAGTCATCGATGAATTGTGCAGGAGTAACATTTCACATACATCAAGTGCTGTTGGTGGTGAGTGCATGGGGGCATTGCCATTGGATGGGGCTGAGGGGGAATTCATGGTTTCATCCCATGGGATGGCTGGCATCTAGGATTGGAGTGTTTCAATGTTCATAATGCATAACTCATCGATGAGTTGTGCCAGCCTACCTGGGGAGGACAGGGAGCATCAGTGGTGATTTCCATTGTTGAAGTAGTGGTGTTGGCTGTTTGGAGTAAAGAATGTCCACCAGCCTGCTTATGTAAGCCAATGTTCCATGTTTGACATGTCAAGACACTTACCTTCTTTTCTGGACCAAGCCAGGTGGTCTTGAGTGTCTTCATGTGCTTGTGCAAGGCATCCATGGTGGCAAATCCAACCTCCTTGGGACACTTGTGGTGTGAGCAATAACAGAGGAAGGTACCATTTTCATGACGAGTCATGGTGATGTCCTGTCCAGTGTAAGCAACAAATGAGACCTTCCTGACACACTTTTTCCAGTGTGTGTCATGGAGGATCTTGTTGTCAAATTCCAGGCCACACTCCTTGCAAGAACGAGGCATGATGGATGATGGTGGTTGAGGTTCAAGAAGTGATTTCATATTTTTTCTCACAGCTTAAGGTTTTGTATAAACTGTATAGTTGTACAGCACTAACCATATCAGGCAATTACTTCCATTTATGGTAATGGCATGGCATTGGCATCTATTGTTCATTGGGCTTTGGTTGTCAGATCATCCCCACCTGGTCTTGGTCACCTGCTTTGATGATGACTCATGCTGCCTCCTTGGCTGATGGTTGTTGGTCTTCTCCACTGTATGGTGTGCTTTAACATCCTGATTCTACCAGTCCTTGTTACTCTTGTGCTAGTTGAACATTGCCTCTTGTCCTGCATAACTCATCGATGAGTTGTGCCAGAGACACTTCCATTGTGGCCATGCTTTCCTGTCCATGTAATGGTAGCCTCTTCCACTTTCTGGCATGAAAGTGGTTTCCAGCACAACTCATCCATGATGTGTGCAATGATGAGCACTTCTATGGCTATGAGGCACTTCTAAAGAGCCTTGGCAACTGGCAGTGGGTAGCCTTGTTGTTGCTGGTCCACCCCTGCACAACTCATCGATGAGTTGTGCCAGAAGAGTTGCTTCTATGGGTGGCTGTGCTTTTCAGTCCATATATGGGGAGTGCTTCCATGGCTGTGAGGTGCTTCCATCCTTGTATGGGGAGCACTTCCATGGCTGTGAGGTGCTTGGTGGTAAGTAGTCCATGGTCAATGGTGCTGCTCAGTCTACTTGCTAGTCGGTCTTTGGTGGTTGGTAGTCAGTAGTCACTGCTCTTGTTGTTGTCGTTGCTACTCTGTGGTCAGTGGTTGGTGGTTGGTGGTTGCTACTTGGTCTTGTGCTAGTTGGCAGTCAGTCATCACTAGTCACCCCTTGCACAACTCATCCACATTATCGTGCTGCCTCAGTGGCTGGTAGTGAGTAGCTTGCTTTGTCTGCCATCTTGCTACTGGGTTGTCACTTGCTGCCTCATGGTCTGTTGTCGCTGGTCAACCCTGCACAACTCATCGATGAGTTGTGCCAGTGGAGAGGCACTTCCTTAGTAAACTGGCAGTGGGTAGTCTGTCACTGCTGGTCCCACCCCTGCACAACTCATCGATGAGTTGTGCCAGAAGAGAGGCGCTTCCATGGTGGCTGTGAGGCGCTTCCATCCATATATGGGGAGCGCTTCTGTGGCTGTGAGGCGCTTCCGTCCATATATGGGGAGCGCTTCCGTGGCTGTGAGGCACTTCCGTCCATATATGGGGAGCGCTTCCATGGCTGTGAGGCGCTTCCATCCATATAAGGGGAGCGCTTCCGTGGCTGTGAGGCGCTTCCATCCATATAAGGGGAGCGCTTCCGTGGCTGTGAGGCGCTTCCATCCATATATGGGGAGCGCTTCCGTGGCTGTGAGGCGCTTCCATCCATATATGGGGAGCACTTCCGTGGCTGTGAGGCGCTTCCGTCCATATATGGGGAGCGCTTCCAAAAGGCGCTTCCAAAAGAGCGCTGTGGGAAAAGAGCGCTTCCGGCCGCAGGGGCCCTGCGGCCCGGGTAAGAATATTAGGTAGTTGGTAGTTGGTAGTCATCTACTTTGTGTCTTTGCTAGTTAGTAGTCGGCTGTTTGCTAGTTGCTGCTCCGTCATCTGTCCTCACTTGCTGCTTGCTAGTCTGTCATCCGTAGTCCCTAGTTATTGCTTCCTAGTCAGTAGTTGGTGGTCCATCTACTCGCCATCTCTGCTAGTCTGTCCCTTTGCTACTTCGTCCTTAGTAGTCACTCGTCAGTAGTTCGTAGTTCGTAGTTCGTAGTTCGTAGTTGGCTCTTTGCTAGTTCATCCTCTGTCAGTTCCCTAGTTGCTGCTTGCTAGTCAGTCATCCGTAGTCCCTAGTTATCGCTTTGCAGTCGGTAGTCGGTAGTCGGTCTACTCTGTGTCTTCCCTAGTCTGTCCCTTTGTTGCTTACTAGTCAGTAGTTGCTGCTCTCGTCATCTTTGCTACTTTGTCGTCCATAGTCAGTGGTTCACTCTTTGCTAGTCTGTCCTTGGTCAGTTTTCCTAGTCACTGCTTGGTAGTCCATTGCCAGTCAGTTTCGCTAGTCGGTAGTTGGTAGTCTGTCGTTCCTCATTGCTTGTTGCAACTCGTCAGTCATCCCTTGCTTGTTTGTTTTCCGTGGTTGGTGGTTGCCAGTTTGTAGTCGCTGCTTACTGCTTGTTGCTCGGCCCTTCGTAGTCAGTGGCTGTCCCTTGCTAGTTCCTTTTTCATGGTTGGTGGTCCTACTTGCTAGTCGGTCTTCGGTGGTCAGTAGTTGGTGGTTGGTAGTCGGTAGTCAGTAGTCAGTAGTCACTGTTCTAGTTGTCATCGCTACTTGGTGGTCCATCGTTGGTAGTTGGTAGTTGGTAGTTGCTGCTTTGTCATTTGCTAGTTGGTAGTTTTCTGTTGTTCCTCTGTCTTTTGCTTGTTGGTAGTCGGTCATCATTTGCCAGTTCATAGTTTGCCTTTGTTCCTCAGTCTTGTGCTAGTCGGTAGTCACTCATCATTTGCTAGTTCAAAGTTTGCTGTTGTTCCTCTATCTTGTGCTACTCATTAGTTGGTCGTCACTAGTCACCCTTGCACAACTCATCCATGGATTGTGCTGCCTTGGTAGCTGCTAGTGGGTAGTTTGCTTCTTTCTTCCCCTTGTTGCTTTGGTAGTTGCTGCAAATCAGTACTTGTTACCACCTGCTTGCACAACTTGTTGATGGATCATGCAGCCTTGGTAGCAGGTGGCTGGTGTGGTCCATGGGCTGTCCTTTTCTTTGTCTGTTGTCGATGCATTATTAGGCCTGCAGTTTGGTATGCAGTCCTTATGTGGGAACTTCATGTAACATGCTGCCATCATCTTTGGTTGGTGGGCAGTTGCTTGTCTTTGGTCTGCTTCATAGTTGATTGCATGACTTGTCAACATATTGTGCTGGCTTACCTGTATGCAAATCAGTTCCTGGTCACTGGACAGTGTTCACTGGCCAGTACACTGTCCTTGACTTTGTCTGGATGATGACTCATGCTGCCTCCTTGGCTGATGGTTGCTGGTCATCTCCACTGTATGGCATGCTTTGACAACCTGATTCTACCAGTCCTTGGTACTCTCATGCTAGTTGAACATTTCCTCTTGTCCTGCATAACTCATCGATGAGTTGTGCCAGAGACACTTCCATTGTGGCCATGTGTGCTTTCCTGTCCATGTAATGGGGGGGGGGGGGGGCCTCTTCCACTTTCTGGCATGAAAGTGGTTTCCAGCACAACTCATCAATGATGTGTGCAGTGATGAGCACTTCCATGGCTGTGAGGCACTTCCAAAGAGGCTTAGCAACTGGCAGTGGGTAGCCTTGTTGTTGCTGGTCCACCCCTGCACAACTCATCGATGAGTTGTGCCAGAAGAGTTGCTTCCAATGGGTGGCTGTGCTTTTCAGTCCATATATGAGGAGTGCTTCCATGGCTGTGAGGTGCTTCCATCCTTGTATGGGGAGCACTTCCATGGCTGTGAGGCACTTGGTGGTAAGTAGTCGGTGGTTGGTGGTTGGTGGTTGCTACTTGGTCTTGTGCTAGTTGGCAGTTGGTCATCACTAGTCACCCCTTGCACAACTCGTCGACATTATTGTGCTGCCTCAGTGGCTGGTAGTGAGTAGCTTGCTTCGTCTGCCATCTTGCTACTGGGTTGTCACTTGCTGCCTCATGGTCTGTTGTCACTGGTCAACCCTGCACAACTCATCGATGAGTTGTGCCAGTGGAGAGGCACTTCCTTAGTAAACTGGCAGTGGGTAGTCTGTCACTGCTGGTCCCACCCCTGCACAACTCATCGACAAGTTGTGCCAGAAGAGAGGCGCTTCCATGGTGGCTGTGAGGCGCTTCCGTCCATATATGGGGAGCGCTTCCGTGGCTGTGAGGCGCTTCCATCCATATAAGGGGAGCGCTTCCGTGGCTGTGAGGCGCTTCCATCCATATAAGGGGAGCGCTTCCATGGCTGTGAGGCACTTCTGTCCATATATGGGGAGCGCTTCCGTGGCTGTGAGGCACTTCCATCCATATATGGGGAGCGCTTCCGTGGCTGTGAGGCACTTCCATCCATATATGGGGAGCGCTTCCAAAAGGTGCTTCCAAAAGAGCGCTGTGGGAAAAGAGCGCTTCCAGCCACAGGGGCCCTGCGGCCCGGGTAAGAATATTAGGCGCTTCCATGGTGGCTGTGAGGCGCTTCCGTCCATATATGGGGAGCGCTTCCGTGGCTGTGAGGCGCTTCCATCCATATATGGGGAGCGCTTCCGTGGCTGTGAGGCACTTCCGTCCATATATGGGGAGCGCTTCCAAAAGGCGCTTCCAAAAGAGCGCTGTGGGAAAAGAGCGCTTCCGGCCGCAGGGGCCCTGCGGCCCGGGTAAGAATATTAGGATGGCGTGGATATGTTGCACCAACTGGGACTGGTCGAGGGAGCCTGCTTGCAGCATGTCGTCCAGTTTGGTTATCTCCATGTTGGCGTCGGGGAGGAACCAAAGGTCACGCAGCAACATGGTGAAGAAACAGATGATGGGATGGACGTATTTCTTCATGCTGCTATCGTGCATGTGCTTGTGGAAGGGCGTATTAGAGATTCCTCTGTAAAAATGAATGAATTATGAGGGGGAAGGAGGTGAGCGTCGCTGGCGCAACTCGTCGACGAGTTACGCTGGGGCTTACTCTTTGGTGGGGTCAGGCGAGTTGAGCCGTTGGAGCACCAGCTCGTCCGTGGTGTCGATCAGTGCCAGTGCCTCTTCAAAGTACAGTTGAATGCTCTCCGACACCATCTTGTAGTGCTCTTCCTCGGCCGTCGACGACCGTGGCAGGGCGACCAAGGCACGGAGTTTGTCGGTGGGCTTCTTGAACCATTTGGCCCATTCGTTCCAGCGTGTGGTGAGAAGCCATGGGGTGACCAGTCGACCGTCGGTGGGTACTTGCACGGCGTCGAGCTGTTCCCCCAGCTCCTCGAGCAGCTTGTCCACCAATACCTTTTCTCTGGTGTCTTCCCCCTCAGTCACTTCCATGGTGACCTCCCAAAGTTGGCGCAATGTCCCTGCACCCTCCGGCTTCATGCGCTGTGCCTTGCAGGACCGCCAGTGCTGTGGCATGGGTATGTGGCGATGCTGTAACCCATGATGCTCCTTCATCTTCTTCGGCTTGGTGTATACCATGGAACAAAAACTGCATGCCATGGCATCAAACACTTCCAGGCCATGTACCTTGGGCCTGGGTCCAGTGATGGTTGGCAGGGAAGTGGTCACCTGAAGCTGTGATGTGATCAGGTCGAAATGTCCCTGATCGAATGTGCTCAACAGCTCAGGATGTTTGTTGACCAGGTGTGCCCGTCCAGCGGTGGTGGCGATGCCTTCTTTGCATGTCCGACATGCCAGGAAGCGAAACTCTGCATTGACCACCAAGTCGATGCTGTCCAGGTAAGGGTGGCAGATGAAATGAGGTTCCACCCTGACATCTGCCATGCCAGCACCTGGCTGATCGACCGGCATAGCTGCTCGTGACCTGGCAGGGGGATGTACCAGGGACTGGGTAAAAGTCATGTTATTAGCATCCTGCCCACTTGACACCGTTGGGGCTGTGGGTCTTACCATGAGGGATGGCCCTTCCATGGCCTGGGGAGACCTGGGACTTGGGGCATGGGCGGATGATGCCATGGCTGACTCCCCCACTTGACCAGACATCTGTGTCAGTCAGCATAAGTCATCGACGGATTGCGCAGGAGTGAAACCTGTCACTTACATCGAACGTCGGCGGTGGGGAATGCATGGGGGCATCGCCATGATCGGATGGGGCTGAGGGGGAATTCATGATTTTATCATCCTGTGGGATGGCTGGCATCTAGGAAGTGGGAGCACGTCAATCATGTGCATGTGTGATGCATGACTCGTCGACGAGTTGCGCCAGCTCACTTACATGGGGAGGAGAAGGAGCATCGGTGGTGATTTCCATCAGTACAGTAGTGGCATTGGTTTCTTGGACCGAAGACTGTCCACCAGCCTGCTTATGTAAGCCCATGTCCAACATTTGTCATGCCAGGACACTTGCCTTCTTTTCTGGACCCAGCCAGGTGGTCTTGAGCGTCTTCATGTGCTTGTGCAAGGCATCCACAGTGGTAAATCCAACCTCCCTTGGGCACTTGTGATGTGAGCAATAACAGAGAAAGGCACCATTCTCATGACGAGTCATGGTGACATCTTGTCCAGTATAAGCCACAAAGGTGATGGCCTTGACACACTTTTTCCAGTGTGCATCATGGAGGTTCCTGTTGTCAAACTCCTGGCCACATTCTTTGCAAGCACGAGGCATGATGGGGTAGTGATCTAATGGGGTGATGATGGTGGTTGAAAGTCAAGAGGCAGTGTGATGATCTTTCTCATGAATATCGACATTAGAGTTTTTAATAACTGTACAGTTCTTTCTACTTTAGGTTCCTCTTTCCCCATTTAGTAAATGTCAGGTGACCGGTCTTGGTGGGGATGGGTGATGGGGCCCCTTGCAGGACACAAGATTTCTTTGGTCATTAATCCATCAATGGACTGTGCTACTCCCCTGCTAGCGCAACTCATCGACGAGTTGTGCTGGAGAGAGACATGGGTCTGCGCAATCCATCGATGGATTTTGCTGCTCCCTTGCTAGCACAACTCATTGACAAGTTGTGCTGGAGAGAGACATGTCCATCCTTGATAGGGAGATGCATCCAGTGGCTGTGTAGACGTGTCCATCCATATATGGAGACGCGTCCAGTGGCTGTGTAGACGCGTCCATCCATATATGGAGACGCGTCCAGTGGCTGTGTAGACGCGTCCATCCATATATGGAGACGCGTCCAGTGGCTGTGTAGACGCGTCCATCCATATAGGGAGACGCGTCCAGTGGCTGTGTAGACGCGTCCATCCATATAGGGAGACGCGTCCAGTGGCTGTGTAGACGCGTCCATCCATATAGGGAGACGCGTCCAGTGGCTGTGTAGACGTGTCCATCCATATAGGGAGACGCGTCCATCCATATAGGGAGACGCGTCCAGTGGCTGTGTAGACGCGTCCATCCATATAGGGAGACGCGTCCAGTGGCTGTGTAGACGCGTCCATCCATATAGGGAGACGCGTCCAGTGGCTGTGTAGACGCGTCCATCCTAGATAGGGAGACGCGTCCGAAAGACGCGTCCATATAGGGAGACGCGTCCGGTGGCTGTGTAGATGCGTCCATCCTAGATAGGGAGACGCGTCCGAAAGACGCGTCCATACGAGAGATGCGTCCGTCCCCAGAGGGTCTGGGGCACGGGTAAGAATATTAGGCCTGGATGACAAGGCCAGTGATGTTAGCGTGCAGTGTGCACCATATACGTGGGTCACTAGCTTCACTGATCACTCTCCGTAGGTGTGCTATCATTGCTAATGACATTCCCATCTCAGAGGTCACAACCATACCAGCACTTCTCTCGATCAACCCTGATGATCGATGCTGCCAATGAGCTAAGTCTGCATACTGCAAATCCATGGCAAATTGAGGTAGGTTCCTCAAGAGAATCGGCATCAACATTCAAGCTGACCCTCCAGTCGCTGGAAATTGGGCAGATGAAAGACGGGGTCCATTGTCTCCCAGGGAGTCCGCATACTCATAAATCCATAGCAAATTGAGGTGGGTTGTGGATTGGCTCTGTCGCAGTATGGCCTACTACTAACTAGCCATCAATCACAGCACCCCACGGATACTCGTTCTTTCTGGGCAATTTCGACTCGTTCATGAGTTGTGTTGGTAATTTTCGGTCCTCTGATATGTGATGTTTTCCCTCTTACCCGCATGCATGTAGTACGTCTATGTGGGACGACATAGCCTAAATTCTGTATGTGCCCAGGTACTTGGACACGCAAATCATCTCCCGTGACTGTCTCGCAACTTGTGGTCACGATCCCACCATGCTGAATGCCTGGATTACAGAGGTCATCGAAACCGTTGTGCAGCTCGTCTACTGTCATGTCATATGGTCGTCTCGACCTCATATCCATACACGTTGAGTCTGACGAGAGCCCATTTACCTCGACCTGGGTCATTGACGACGAAGAAACACGGTGAATGGGTTCCCTTTATGGGGGCGATGCAACGGCTGTCCGAATTTTACCCCCCATAGCTACAATTCCAGTATGTCTGTAATGTCTGTAAAATTGTTCGAATTGCACCAGTGCACCAGCACTCGTCAATTGGTGTGCAGAGCAAATCAGCAGGGCAGCTCCACCTCCAGTGGCCAGCGCATCCCAACACGTTCCTGATATTTTAAGTTTCATAAGGCTCACAGTTGTACTGGCCAGCGACTGAAACACAAAACACCAGGCACTCATTGACATCATTGGCATGCGACTGGTGCCCATAACAAAGGACAAACTGCCACCAAAATTGTGACCTGCATGAAACACCAAGTCATGACACATCTACTCCTCATCTGATATTAGAAACTCATTTTGTGTTGTGGCTCAGGCACAACACGCCCAACAATCAGTTTGCCTGTAATGTATCAAACTGCTTGGTTTTAAGTACATTGTACTCGTGTCAAATTTACTACTCTCTGAATGTGACGCTGTACTCTGTTACTGTTGCAGTTGGTATGGTCAGCACGTGAAACTTGGGTTTTCAGTCAACTTACAAAATCATTGGTGCACATACGGAATTTAAGATTCCTGTTGGGATCCAGAATGTTGATGATGCATGCTAGATTTTCAATCACAACTCAGCTTGTACATCACAGAAGCCTTAAGCAAATTTCATATTTCAGTAGGCTTTCAGCATGGTACAATACGTTCATGAAGTTGTAAACTTAGTATGTGTGGTGTGTGCGAATCAGCTAAACCTGCTACTGAATTATGCCTGGGGTGCACACGGACTCGAAGCTCACTAGCAGCAGACTACACACTCGTTTATTGAATTATTGAGTATACATTCATTGAGTTCTTATTTTCTGCACTTCTACTTATCACACAGTGGAGCTTCAGGGGGTGTGTTGGAGATTGAATCACCCCTGTGTGATACTTATTTTTGGTGCGCTTTTTGGTTGATTACATAAGCACTTAGAGCGCACATTTAGAGTACATTTTGGTACTGTTCCCTCAGTAGTTGAGTCACTACTGAGGGTAAGTCTGCTATTATTTAGTAGTTCCATACTTACTGATACCTTGTAGCTGCCTACAGGTACATTTAATATAATAGTAGTTGAGTCACTACTGAGGCTGCCTACAGCCCTTTTCAACAGTTTCTAGGCTCCATTTCTTCTCGTTTACGATGGCGGCTGGTAGGGATGACCTCGCAGGGGTGCTCAGCAGGTTGTATAGGGGGTGTAGGTGAGTTCCGCTTCGTGTTGTTGCCTCTAACTTCGTCCTGACTCATTTCTCCCTCAGATAGTGACAATACTTCGTCATCACTCGTTCCGATAGTCCCAAATGTATATTTTCGTTGTCCTGTGGGTAGGATATGCCTTGATATATAGATGTTTGTTTCTCCAACTCGAGACTCGACTCCGTGGGTAAGGCGCTTGCTGTGTGCACTCCATTTGCAGTGGTTTTTGAGGTTTTTGTGAATGCTTGACTCGTTTTCGTGAATGCTTGACTCATTTTCATGGTCGCTTGACCCATTTGCTGTCTCGACCTCAAGTGGGCTTCCATTCATCATCACCATTGGGCTCCAGTGCCCACAGCTCTGGCATAGAGTAAGTTCATCTTGTGTAGCGCTTGCAGTTGTTGCTGCACTCTTGCTTTCAGGTATATCTTCTTCATCTACCTCAGTGAGCCAATCTGATAGCTCGTTGTCCTCTTCACTAGAATATTCTGCATGTGCAAACCACACACCATTGGGCTCGGTGTTGCTCACCATGCCACTTGACTCATCTGCAACTGCAGCCTTGTTGCTTGGCTTCTCTTTTTCTTTTCCTTTCAAGTTGCTAACCTTGTCTTTCTCCTTTGTAGCCTTTTCTTTACTGGCTCGGCAGTCTCGTGCCATGTGGCTGTACTTGCCACAGGTATAACAATCTCCATGTATCCTTCTTCCCTTTGAGTCTCTAGATGCAGTATATGCAGCGTCCTCACCACTTTTGTTCGTAGACTTTCGTGCGCCCAAATTTCAGCTGTCATACATGTCCAGAACAGTCTCCATTAGTACATCCGAAGTAATCGCTGTTCCTGTAACTTTCGAGAGTGCCATAACTGCACCAATTTGCGCCTGGTATGAATTTGGAAGAGAACTGATAATAATTGCAGTAAAGCTTTCATCTGTTGGTGCTTGGTCCATAGAAGCTAACTGTTCGTGCATGTCTCGCAGGGTATCAAAGTGCTTGTGCACATCCTCGCGCTCTCGACAATGTAAGTTCTGCATCTTTCATAGGATTTCGACTGCTACAACTCAGGACCGCTGCTCGAAGAGCTTTGCAAGATGTCTGAAGATTTTGTGTGCTGTTCCGAGTCTTTTGATCTGCATGAATAAGGTGTCAGGTAAGGTACCAGCAATTTGCTGCTTGATGACAGCTTCACCCATTTGCCACACCTTCATTTCAGCCTTCCAGACCTCAACCTCTTTCTTCTCAGCTGACATAGTGGGAGCCCAACTCTCCCCTCATCCATCAAGTGATTTCGGATCCTCGGGCTCTGTCTCCAAGCTGTCTAAGTGCCCTCCGAGGCCTCATGCCTCTATTGACCATAAAAGTCTATCCTTGTAGGTGACCCAGTTTGTGCTGTCTGCCACAAGCTTCAGCACCTTCAAAAATTCATCTCCAGGTTTTGTTTCAAAGGACATCTCGTAGTTCTGCTTTTGGTAGTCTTCTGTAGTTCTTCTCCTGTGTGCAGTTAGAGCTTGGGGCTCATAACCTTTTGGACTGAAAATACTGGCCAGACCAGGGATCAAACCTGGGTCTTCCCACTAGCACTGGGGTGCCTTACCACTAGGCCACCCGGCCGTCCCTTACCAGCCTAGAGTGTGGACTCACATTCCAACATCCAGTCATTGTCCAGTAGTCCTCCCTGGTCCCACTTGTGGGGGGGGAGGGGGTAGCACTGACATTGCAGGGTTGGGACTGTATGAGGAGGTAGCACACCCACCCAGCTGCAAGATCATAGACTCCAAATGGGTCTACAAGGTCAAATGAGGACCAATTGGAGAGATCAATAGATACAAGGCTCATCTCATTGCAAAGGGATTCATGCAGGTGTATGGTGTCAACTACTCCAACACCTTTGCACCCATAGCTAAGTTTTCAACTATTCACATCCTCCTTGCACTTGCTGTGAAGCACAATTTCAAGATACACCAAATGGATGTGAAGTCTGCATTCCTGAATGGAAAATTGGAGGAAGAAATTTATCCCCATCCTCCCTCTGGCTTCAGAAACTCTGATGATACTGTCTGGTGACTCTACCATGCCCTCTATGGACTAAAACAAGCTCTGAAATCCTGGTACACTCATCTGCAAGATGTATTCAAATCACTCAGGTTCACTTGCAGCAATGCTGACCATAGTTTGTTCTTCAAGGTCAAGGATGGTATCCTGATCATTGTGGCTGTGTACATGGATGACAAACTCATCTTTCTGAAGAGCCATGAGGCTATCAAGTGCCTGAAGATGGAATTAACAGCTGAGTACTCTCTTGCTGACCTTGGTGAAGGCCAATGGATCTTAGGGATGGAAATTATTCATGATAGAGCGAAGGGGACAATAGAACTGTCTCAGAGATGCTACATAGAAACTATCCTTGAACAGATGGGGATGCAGAATGGCCAATTGGTTTCTACTCCCATCGAGCAGAACCTGAAGCTCGAAAAATTAACTGCACCTGAGTGTGACCTGAAGCTCTACCAAAGTGGTCTCAGAGCACTGATGTACACTATGTTAGCAACCTGACCTGACATTGCATATGCAGAGTGGGCATCTTAAGCTGACACATGTCATCCCCTGGTAATCAACACCTATCTGCATTAAAGTGAGTCTACCAATACCTATGAAAGACTGCCAAGACATGTCTTGTATATTCAAAAACCAGAGTATGCCTGCTTGAGGGTTACTCTGATGCCAATTGGGCTGCAGACATAAATGACCAAAGGTTGGTCACTGGATACATGTTTACACTATCTGGTGGGGCTGTCTGTGTCGTGTGCCATTCCTATCTTTTCCTTTTCAGACTGCTTACTATACATATGATGCTTTACGAGCTCGTGTACTGTCGTTGTCGTCCCCCTTCCTGCACCCCAGTGACATCTCACTTTGGACCGCTGCCTAGCCTCAGGGGCAAGTCTGTGGACTTTACGTTTACAACACGACTTTCTCGCTTACATATGTTTCCCCTTTTGTTTTACCTTTCTTGCTTCTCAGATCCCAATGGGATCTGGAGGCTTCTTGACGGTTGCAGTTTGCTTTCCTAGGCACGTGACTCTGTCATGTCATGCCTAGAGGACTTCCTGTTTACCTGTTGTAAACACTCCAGCACGGTGAGGAGTCATGATGAGTAGGATGAAGCGTCATCCATGACACGGTGAACGTCACTGCGGGCACTCTGACTCAATACCCTGTGGAGGGATCTCCTTTGCGAAACCCCATCATGTTTGTTACCTATGTGTTTATAGCTAAGATACGATAGTCTTCTCATTGCCTGTGGGGTGTATAAACCCACAGTATAGCGATAGAGAATCCTTGTATTTTCGCTACCTAGCTACCGACCTAGCAAGTAGGATCTATTCCTATAAACTCTTGCTTCTCCCCAAGATCCTCGAAGCGCTGCTCTGTTAGATGACTGGGCAAGATCCCTATCAGTATACACTAACAAGACTTATCCTTCGACGAACCAGGAGGTAGTCAAAGCTGTCCCTGTCGATATATCTCCATATCACTGTTGACATATCTGCAAGAGGCCTGCCACAAGCCACGTGCTCGCCTATTGCCTGCTTATAGGTTTACTTTACCGGAAGGTAAACAGTGCATGTCGGTCGTTGCCTTGAACAAGCAACTGTGATCAACGCCGCGCGACAGTCTGTTGGTCTTTGAAGAAGCAGACATCAGTAGCACTCTCGAGCACTGAAGCTGAGTACATGTCTGTCTCAGCTGCATCCAAGGAGATTATGTATCTCTCCTTTCCCAGGCTTTTAATTCATCTGGCAGGGTGGCCAACAGTCTTGTGTCCTGACCAGTGATAACACCATACAGGTTGTTGGCTTGGAGTACAGCAGAAATCTTCTTCTTCCATGCTGACCAATTAGTGTTGGTAAGCTTCTCTGTCTTTTCTATCCTCAGTCTCTCATCTCTCTCTCTTTCTCTTGACATATCTCTCCTCTTTCCTTTCAAGATGGCTGTGGTAGGTGTGTTTATTGTTATGGCAGGCATTGATGATGGTCCTGCTGAGCTGGAAGATGCTACAGGTATTGTGATGTGCATAGGTGGTATGAGTGCTGCTGTGGTCATGGCTGATAATGGTGTTGTCACAGCCTATGCAGGGGTAGATGTTGTGGGAGCTGGCAGAGGTGTGTTTGTTGGTATGGCTCCTCTTGGTGCATTGCTGGGTGTTCCAGTGCCTGACATGGCAGGGTCCCATCCTTGGTTCAGGCATGCTGATCATCTCAGCTCTATGGTTTGTTGTTCAGGCCAGTTATGAGCTGGTGGGGCTCATAACCTGACAAGATTTGGACAGTTGACATAAGTAATCAAGTGTAGTGTGGGTGCAGAGTGTAACTGGGCCTTTTGGGTCTGAGTTTAGATGGTCATACTTTTGGACTGAAAATACTGGCCAGACCAGGGATTGAACTTGGGTCTTCCCACTAGTGATGGGGTGCCTTTACCACTAGGCCACCCAGCCATCCCTTACCAGCCTAGAGTGTGGATTCTCATTCCAACATGTACAAGTTCTGTGGGGGCAATGAGGAGGCTTCTCATCTTATAATTGTTTTGTATGTGGTAGCTACCCTTTTATACATTTTCTAGTTATTTCATATCTAGTCTGCTGAGGGGTGGATTCCCCCTCATCCTGCTGTATGTTTATCCCTTTGTTGGGGATATGATGTCAATCTCCTTTACTGCCCCTTAGGCCAATATCACACCTTTCCTATTCATCTGACTCGAACTCAGGTTGTCAACAAGGTCCAAGGCTTGAATAAGAAAACATGTCATGCCCTACACAAGGTATGCATCTCGACAAATGTCTACTAGGTGTACATACAGTACAATGCCATTATTGTGCTCTCAAGGTATAATACAAGCACTCAAGAGTGCTGGATAAACGGGCTTGGTGATGCATGGTATACCTCCTCCCCCTCTGCCAATACCATCTGCGACTACACACTTGCAACACCGTCACGATGGTCCTTTCCCTCGCTACCCTCTGGGCTCTCTTCATACACGACATCGTGTACTACGTCCCGCACACGCTCCCGCTCCCTTTCATCCGATGCGCGGGGACTCGCTACTCCATCTAATCCACGCAAACCGAGACCCGCAACGACGTCCACCGAAGACGAACCGCGATCGTCACGATCATGCTCGTACGTACCAGGGGCTGGCTCCGATTCGCTTTCATGTACGTCGTCTTCACGGGTGCACTTCCAGTCTCTTTCCCGGTCATTTACTCTGCCCCGCCGCCTCTCACGTCCCCTTCCTCTGTCTCCCCCCCTCTCCCCCTCCCTCCCTGCTTCTCTTCCATCCCTCACCTCTCTTATGGCATCCGTCGTTTCCCTCGCCGTCTCTGTCTCCCCTGTCCCGCTGTTCACCCTCCCGTATCCCTGCAACGTCTTCACGATCGCGCCAAAATAAATAATGCCCAAGATGAAAAAGGCCGACACGAACACTCTAGGACCGATCGCTGCGCTGGGACCGAGTGAGGAAGGAATGGCTGGATCGGTTGTGGATCCAGAGCGCCATACGAAGGCAAGGATGGAGGCAATAAAGAAGATCATGGACCTGCGTCTGAGAATGAGGAAGGGAGATGGGGGAAAAGAGCATGAACACGCACCAAGCCAACCAGACCCCGGGCAGTGCCAGCATTACCCACACGTTCCACAGTATAAATGTGGTGGTTCTCTGCGTCTCCTGCGCCCACCTTGTTGCCTTATACATGCTTTTCATCGTCGCGAATCGGACGATGTATACGCACCCGTACAGGAGGGACATGAGTGCACAGGTGAGGGAAAGGAGCGCTGTTGTGCGCACGAGGGGGTCATATGCCATTTCTTGGTTTTGGAACATGGATAGGATGGCTCTGGAACAAAAGAATGTGATGAAATGGGTGTGGACATGTGACGGTTACTTACGAGAGTAGTAGTGCGGAGACGATGTTCAGCGTCTTCCATTCTCGGAGGAGCGAGTCGATGAACAGCTCCCACGAATTCTTGAATCTGACCAGTGCAGGACCTACGTTTGCCGTAGTCCAGTCTTCGGACAAAGGTAGGCCGTGATCATGATGACGAACACCGGTCGTTTGTGGAATGGGGCTCATTCGTGCACGCCGATCCCTTGCACGGTTACTGGTTTGACAGGCGCGGAGTAACCTGTCGATATCTGGCTGGCTAACGTCGGCATCTTCAAACAGCCTCGCGATCCTCGAGAAGTACAAGGAGGGAAGTCTCAGCATCAAGTGTAAATATACCTGTCTCGGGAGCGTGTCTGTGAGAAAATCCCTCGTGCGTCGAACGTGTTTACGAATGTGGTCCTTCGGTTTCGGGCAGGGGAGACAAAAGAGGGATTCTTCGCATTTGACTGGATCGACGACGAGTGCGACACCGTGTTCGATGTCTGGGCTGTTATATATCGAGAACCTGCGCAGGCGCCTGCTGAAGGGGTCTACAGGCACGAAAGGTGTTTCGCGTTCACGTTCCTGACGGTGAATGCCCCACTGGAGTATTCCGCGAATGGGCGAGGTGGGTCTCGAGCGGGCGGGTTGAGAATGCGCTGATCGCGGCGGCGAGTCGATCGCGTTGCTGGGGGGTTTGCGCGGCGAAGAGGTGGTGGTTGCGGTTGGAACGTTGACGCGTAGAGCGGCTAGGGCGGAGGGGGGACGAATGGGATCGGATGAACGCGTGTCTCTGAGGAGCGGGTGGTGGACTTGAGATTGGGACGTGCGTCGGGGAGTGCTGGCAAGGTGTCTGCTGGGCGAGTCTGAGTCTGTAGATGGAAAGGGGGTCGACGAGGCCATCGCGTGTGCGTGGGGGGGTATTATTCTGGCGAGTCCTGAGCGGTGTTCCGGGTGTTCTAGCTGTCTGTCCTGGTGGTATCCTGTCCCCTCCCGCTGTTCTTCTCGGTCGGCCTTATAAAAGAGGCTGCTGAACTACGCTTGCCAAATATATCCGTCTAGGGGCAGGAGGACGTGACGGCGTCACGGTGTGACATGTCCTCGTCTGGTGTGTGATGATATTTCGACCTTGAGTTGTCGAATGGAATGGATTTTATAGAAAAAAAAAAAAACATTCAAATGAAATGAAGTAGCACTGCAACGCTTGGATCTGTACCACGAAGCCATCCATTTCCCTTTTTTTGGGTCTAAGTTGGTCCTTCTCTTATCACGATGGGATGGGCATACATGACTCATCGCCGCAGCACCACATCACTTCTATTCGTATTTGTAGACGGGCATGGATCGACTTGGAGGACGACCCAGCAGGACGAGGGAGGAGAGGCGGAGAGGCGAGGGAGGGAGGGGGAAGGGCGAGAGGGCTTGAGGCGTGACGGGAGGGGACAGCCACTGCCAAACACGACCAAATAGAAGTGACAAACAGAGGACGCTCTCTTGGCCGACGACGACGACGACGACGACGACGACAAGCGACGAGGGTGAATGCATCTGAGTCGTGGACTCACAATAAAACTGCCCCCAATGCCATCCCATCACCTCCCTCCTACTACACGCATGCTGTCTCCAACCAGTGGCTCAGAGTACCACGACAGCGAACCCATCGAACAGCAGGATCACCAAGAGGACGAACCGGACGAGGAACCAGTACAAACATTCACTCAGACCAGCCGCGGTCGTCGCATCAAGCGTGCTCAATACTACGAGTCTCAGTCGGAGGAGGACAGGCAGGACCCAAGCGACCTCTTCAACGACGACAACCATCTCGTCCGCAACGTCCACGACGATGACGAGGATGAGGAAGACCAGCAACCTCGACGCGCCACGCGCTCACAATCTTCGAAACGCAAGACAGAGTTCTCCGATTTCATCGTTTCGGATGAAGAAGACTCGAAGGGTTATTCTCTCCGCCAGAGACGAAAACCACCTCCACCCCCTCCACCCAAGACGTTAAGCGGCCGCATATCCAGGCAACCTCAGCGTTACGTCCCCTCTGCCGCCCCTACCGTTCGAGAACAACAGCAGAAACGCTCTTCACGAAACACACGCCGCTCAGCAGCCGAACGTGACGAAGGTTATGTTGACCAGGGCTCCGACGGTTCGTCCTCAGACGCAGAGGCCTCTTTAGCCAACGCACCACGTACATCATCAGATGCCGGACTAGACCAAGACGCGGAGGGTGAACCAGACCCTGACGCTGAAGGCGAACTGGAGGTGGAACAAGACGGTAGACCTTATGCACTCCGTCGACGCACCAGGATCAACTACGCCGTGCCACCTCCCCTTGAAGAACTCAAGCCCCCTCCTCCGAGGAGTCGCACCATGGGCACAAGAGGTGGAAAGAGGCGAGGACCCGGGTGGAGCGCTTCAGGGGCTGAATTGAGTAGGTGGATGGGCATTCCCTTACCCGCTGACGACTCGGTGCGTAAGCATACAGGCCATGCTTCATATCCACGCATTGAACCGTGTTAGGACTCGGACGTTCCACTCAGAACACCCAGAAAGAACTTCGGTGACGGCGCATTGTTGGGTGCCGGTGCCATGTCCGCCGGAGGGTTACTACCCGGTGATTTTGCAGCTGCGACGGCTGGAACCCCCTCTAACTTGGGTAAAATAGGCGAAGCCGGTACGTGTTTTGTTTACATCGTTGCGTTTTGCTCAATTCAGACCGTGTGTAGCCCTCGCCGACGCGGACCCCCTAGGTGTCAACCAAAACGTGACGTTCGACGAAATAGGCGGCCTCGACGATCGTGTGTCGTCTCACCACTACGTTGAACGTATGTACATACTGACCATGAAATAGACATACATGCTCTCAAAGAAATGACTCTCCTCCCCCTCCTCTACCCTGAGATGTTTCAGCGCTTTGGGCTTACCCCACCGCGCGGCGTACTCTTTCATGGCCCTCCTGGAACTGGGAAGACGTTACTGGCGCGGGCACTCGCAGCAAATTGTAGGTCAAATGGCAAGAGCATATGTAAGTTCCTTTCGTAACTGGTCCATGCACGCGCTCACTCGTTTGTACGCAATCCAGCGTTCTTCATGCGCAAAGGCGCCGACTGCCTCTCCAAATGGGTCGGCGAAGCTGAACGCCAACTTCGCCTCCTCTTCGAAGAAGCTCGCACCTGTCAGCCCAGCATCATTTTCTTTGACGAAATCGACGGCCTTGCGCCCGTCCGATCCTCTAAGCAGGACCAGATTCATGCATCGATCGTATCTACCCTTCTGGCGCTGATGGATGGAATGGATGGGCGGGGACAGGTAATTGTAATCGGTGCGACAAATCGACCTGATGCAGTCGATCCAGCGCTCAGGAGGCCTGGGAGGTTCGACAGGGAGTTTTATTTTCCTCTACCGACCGTAGAAGCGCGAGAGAGGATCTTGGGGATTATGACTAGGAAATGGCAGGGGTGGGAAGGGGAGAAGGGGACGGAGTGTGTCAAAGGATTGGCTAGGATGACGAAGGGGTATGGTGGGGCTGATTTGAGAGTGAGTGAGCCTATGTGTGATGATGACGCGGGGACCCATCCCGTGATTGATGATGATGTCGGCGAACAGGCACTTTGCACGGAAGCAGCCCTGAACGCAATACAAAGACGATACCCGCAGATATATCAGTCCAACGATCGGTTGTTGCTCAAACCGGAGTCCATCGGCGTGACATTGCGCGACTTCATGATTGCGATCCCAAGTGAGCCTCTCCCGTCCCTGCAGTGCCATATGACATACCTGACTTATGCACTCACCATGACAGAACTTGTCCCTTCCTCCGCACGCTCCACTTCCACCTCAGCATCTCCTCTCCCCGCTCATCTCGTTCCGCTCCTTGGAGATGCCCTAGACCGAGTCAAATCTGCTATTGATAGAGTTCTGCCGGTGTCGAAGAAGAAGCGGTCGGCTTTGGAAGAGGCTGAGTGGGAGGATCGGAATGGAGAAGAGGGCGCTTTGGAGAGGGAGATGTTAATGCAATGTGAGTATTTCAGTTCCTATCTCTTATTGCTCCTGAATTAGTGACATTTATGCTTCTCTTTACAAAACGCACGATAGCGATGGAAACGATGCGCGTTTTTCGACCACGCGTTATCATCTACGGTCCAGCGGGGATGGGTCAAGCCCACATTGGGGCAGCAGCGTTGTATCACCTGGAAGGGTGTCATGTCCAGACGTTGGATTTGGGAACGTTGATGGGGGATTCAACGAGGGTGAGATTCCTATTTCAATGAGTGAAATGATTCTGTGAACATGCGCGATACGCTGCAGACACCCGATGCAGCCGTCGTCCAGCTCTTCGTCGAGGCAAAACGCCATCCCCCTTCTGTTATATACATTCCCGCCCTCTCGAGTTGGTGTACTGCCGTATCCGAAACGACGCGTTCGACCGTACGCGCAATGCTAGAGTCCCTTTCGCCCACCGATCCGGTGTTACTTCTCGCCGTTGCCGACGGTCCTTTGTCATCGTTACCCGCCGATGTGAGGACTTGGTTCGGCATCACGCGTGTTTCTCGTATCGCGCTTGACCCGTCTACACCTGCGTCTCGCGAGTCCTTCTTCGCCCCACTTGTCGCTGACGTCCGTCGTCCGCCTAATGCGTACCCGGACGGGATTGCACGGCGCAAACGCGTGTTGGAAGTTCTCCCTTTGGCGCCCCCACCGGAGCCGAGACAACCAAGTGCAGCAGAGTTGGCGTTACAGGTGGAGAGCGACCGGAAAGTTATGACGGTCCTCAAGTACCGGTTGGGACCGATCCTGACAGAGTTGAAGAGGAAGTTTAAGAGGTTTACTAAGAGAGCTAGGGTGAGAATTGGCGTTCCCCTACGGTCTTGACGTCATTGACCACCACTGACGATTGGATACGCTGCCCGTAACAGGAAGAGTATGATTTCGATGCTGTTACAACGACGATGACGGGTGATGCTGGTACCACTAAAAGCGATCATGCTGGTGGTACTGGTGTAGTGACAGAAGTTGAGATCGTGGCCTCGAACGTAACGATTCAGGACATGAACGGGATCGTCGAGGTGACGAATGAGAAATTGGAGCAGGTGCACCATCATCATCATGGAGAAGTGAATGGGATCATTGCGGATGCAGGTGTGAGCGGACACCACGATGCTGATGCGCCCGCACCTGGGGAGTCGTCGTCTTCGTCGGTGGCACTGCCAGCCCATTCAGTGCTATCACAGGTTCAGGCTCAGGCCCAGTTGCAACCGCCCCCGTCGTCGTTACCTTCTTTCAGTCCTAGCCAAGCACGGTCGTCACAGATACCGCAGCAAGGACAGACGCGACAATCGCAAGACAGACAGATCCAACCTGACACTTCAGAACCGCTACCACAGCAACCACAACCAGAGCCACATCCCACCATTCAACTACCCGTACTCTATGACATGGATCTCGAACGGATGCATATTGATCTCTACAAAGACAAGTACCTCACGCCTCAAGATTTCCTGGACGACATTCGGAAGATCGTACATAACGCGACGGTATGTGCGCATGTAGACGGGGATAGGTTGCATAAAGCACAGGCGATGTTAACGGCAGCGGAAATGTCTGTGTTAGAGTTTGATCCTCATTTTGGAGTGGAGTGTCGGAGGATGGCTGTGCGAGAACGGAAGAGAAGGGAGGAAAGAAAGAAAGAGAGGGAGAGGGGCAGGGAAAAGGAGGATGAGAACGGGAACGGGAACAACGCGTATGCACCGGGAACGCGCAGGAGCGCAAGGCATAATGGTCAACAGCCTGAAATTGAGATCACAGATCCACTCCAACTCGAAAGACGGTTGAAGCGGGCGCGCTCCTCTGGCGAGATGTCGAGCGGGTCACTCGACGCCGGCCTTGGAGACGACAAGGACAGGGTCGAGTCTGGTACTAGTCCTAGGCAGCAGAAGCGGGCACGGACGGTATCAAGTGAGGATGACGACCACGATCCGATCGATTTGATCGGGCCTTGCGGTTCGCAACAGCAACAGACGCCTGTGGTCAGGTTCGCGAATGGGGGTCAACCGGTTCAGGAAGACGCGACGTCGACTCTGGTATTGGAACCGCAACAGCAGCAGCAGCAGCACGATTCTCACCCCCAACATCAGCAGGTCGTACAGAACGGACTTGAGCAGGACGCGATGGTCATCGACTATCACCGGCCCACTTCGTCAAGTCAGGACAGTTCGAATCCGTTTCTGGTCGTCAGCCCATTACAGCCTCAGCCAGAAAAAATGCCGACCATGTCAATATCGCGCCTGCTCAACGGAGATACGCACGCATCCTCCCATAGTCGCAACCCCACCCCTACGCCGAGTCCCCTTTTACCACAGCAGTTCCAGCAGAGTAACCAGTTTTCGCACTACCGACCCCCGCCTGCAACGCATTCTCCCCCCCGGACACCGGTACGCCCGTCTGACGATCCCGCACCTCCACAACCAAGCACAGAACCAATGGTTGTTTCCCCCCCGCCGCGAGAACCCTCGCGTCCGCCTACTCCCCTACCCGATTTCCATGTCGACGAGGAGCTCCTATCGACTCTTCATTACCAACTGACTTCCAAGACGCACCAGTTTTCAGTGGAGATGCTCGAGCAGTTCCGGGCAATGTGTCTCGGCTGTGTCTGGCGACACCGCACAGAGTGGAACAGGGATCCTCTCATACGGGAACTGCTCGGTGTACTGGATGAGTATTTGGATGACGCCGCTGCAGAAGAAGATTCACCATCGGCTGTGGACGCCTCTTTTTAGACGTTCGTTGCGTCTCTTTCCCCGCCTTTCTTTTTGTTTTGATCTTTTGGCGTAGCCTCGTTGATTATCGTCTTTATTCGACATTTTTCATCCCTTACTTCTTCCCTTGATGCGTGTATTTTATATGCTCATAAAGTGTAGCGGACAGCAACAGCCACTTCTAATGATAATGTGCTCGGACGAGACGCATTCTGCGTGCACGCATGCATGCATACAGTCACCATTGATTCAATTTATAGTAGTATTCGAAAGTTCGGGGGATTGCAACCCTGCCACACTCGAAGAATGTTCCTTTAACGGTTTACCCTCCTCACTACAAGTATGGACCTCGACGTCCGAACAGATTTGGATGGATTTAACTCACTTTCCCAGAGAATATCACGGAACTTTATGCAGTGGGTCAGGCTAGACCCCTGCTATGAGTGCCTAACCTCGTGCGTTTCCCCTGATGCCTGATGGCGTCTGGCGTCCTGCAGCTTTTGGAACCTCTTTCTCAACGCTGTAGGGGAAAAGTTCTCTTTCCAATGCTACGGTATTGAAGACGATGTAGAACTAATAGAACTTAGTACTTAGGATTGGCTGGGAAAAACTTGGAGAGTTATCGTAAAGGACATGAAAGACGGAATGACATTTGTTGTACATTTAATATCGTCGCCCACCTCTACCCCCGGGTCCTTGATACGGGCCATAGTCTGGAGGGGGACGGGCAGCTGTGCAAGAGTAAGTACCGATTAGTAACTTACGTCTCCCTCTTGGAGAAACAAGGGATACATACCTCCGCGGGGGGGCGGAGGTGGCGGTGGCGGGGTCGCCCTCCGCGTAACGCTTGGAATGACAGCATTGCGGAACAGTGTCATCAAATCATCGACCCTAAATATCGGACCTGTAAAGAGAGAAAAAAAGGGGGGAAGAACAATAATTTGTGCGATCAATGACATTGTTCTTCCATTGTAACACAAAAAAGGCGACGGTTCACACGTGGTTAAGGAGAGTATGTACTGACCATCAAATGTCGCAGGATTAGGTAACTGCCCAACGAACCACGATAAGACCGCAGGTAAGGGAGATGGCTTGTCTTCGTCTCGGTCTCTCTTGAGGTGTCCAAGTTCCCGGTCTCGCTCCTTCTCCCATCCAGCTGGGCTCGCGAAGCGTCTCCGGTGGGGTGGCCCATCCGACCTTTCTCGATCACGCTCACGGGGGGGTGTCAAGGGCCTCTGACGTTTCGATGGCGGCCCGAAATCGGGCTTCACCGAGTCCTCTCTGCGCTTGAGGTCTGGCGTCGAATGCCTCTTGGATGTTTGGGTTTGAAGCACATGCGACGCCGGCACCATGGATTGGAACGACTCAGTACGCCTATCAAGCGTGGCCACCGACGTGGCAACGTTACCTCCTGCCGCAGGCTGGCGACCCGCCATGGCAAAACCGAGATCCCTTGCTGCAATAGCGTCCGTACCCAGGTACGTGTGTCGTTGAGCGAACCGTTTGATAGGAGGGTCTGTCAAACGAACAACGTCAAAAAACGCTCGAAAGCCCTTCTCGAAAAGCTGTATGTTGTCGGACTTACCCGTTGGGTAAACCTCGGCAATCCGTTTCTCAAGTTTCTGCGCAGCCTCGAGATCACCAAACTGATACTCGTAACGCGCCCACCTTTCCCATAACGGTCGTGCGCGTTCAGGACTAAATGCGGTGATGACACGCTCGAAAAGCGCTCGTGCGTCTGAAGAAATTTTCGTAAGTTTGGGGGCAAGGGGATACCAATAGACCAAGCTCACTGTTGTCGTCATTGACCGATATCAAAAAACCAAGATATCTCAAAACAAACTCAATCTCGTCACCGAAACTTTCCAGACCTTTTTCAAATATACGGCACGCCACTCCAAGACCACCATCCTTGTTGCAATGGTACTCCATCAGCGCTGTCGGGAATTTGTCAAGTTGACTTGAGCTTTCTCGTCGCCTTCTCACACACCTGCAGCTTCATAGACCTCCCAAGGGGTCCACCGGTCTTTCCTAGCTTTCGCAAATACCGCTCGGAAAGTTTTGAGATCGTGAGCCCGGCGCGCGTATCGAATGTACATAATCCACACAAGACCGTATTCAGACCGGCGCTCTTGCAGCTCTTTGGACTTGGGAGGTTTCTCATCAGCATTCTGAGTAGCAAAGGACGAGTTGTTCGACGTAGTCCCTGGTTCGGTCGGTCCCGGAGTTGTTGAGTTGGGGACACTCGTGGCCACAGAACGGCCGGTGACATCAGACGAGAATGATGAAGTCGCCGAATTCACCCGAGCCTCAAGTTCCTCGAGTTGTACATGCAGACGGTCGATGAGTTTATCGAACGTAGCATTGACTTCAGCGTATTCCTTGCGTGACTCTTGCATCTCAGCATAAGCAAAATGAAGGAGGAAACTTGTCGGATTCGCTTCCATGCCGGCTTTCAAGATGTTTAGTGCTTCTTCTTGCTTACCAATGCTGTTTGTCCACACAAACGCCATATACCTTACAGGAACTAATTAATTCAGGCAAAGGCGAAGGAAGAAGACCCACCAGATTTCGCTATAGTATCGCATGCGGATGACTGCCTTGCGATAGACGAGCTGGACACGCGATACCAACGTGGCTTTATCCTTTTCTTCAAATTCGAGTGGATTGTTTTCTTCCCATTTGAGGTAAGTTTTCCATGCTCCTACAAGTGCTCTTTCAGCTGCATTGAACGTTGGTGCAGGCGGTAAATGGATTGATGGTCTGGACGACAAAGAGGAGGGCGGAGGAGGGAATAAGGGGCCCAGATGTCTCTGTAATTGACGAAGTACTGTTCGGGCTTGCATATGGGACGGAGACAAATCAGACATAAACTTTTTAGCCTGCGACAAAAGTCAACACCCGGAGCGACGATGGAATAGGTACACAAACCGTAATCTTATTCAGCCCGTTCTCGAAGGTCTCAAGCTCAGACCACAACTTCTCGACATTCTCGAGTGGAATCTGAACTGCCCTATGATAGACCTTACGAAGAGCGTCCATCTTTTGTTGTTCTTCCCAAGTAGTGTTCGTCTATTACGACATGAGCTGACGCTAACAACGTTGGAAAAATGATATACCTCGCCGGCTTTGAGGAACTGGACGTAGTCATACCAAATCTCTCCGCTGTCTTTGTCTTGACCAATGCGATTGAGCGCAAACTCATAAGCCCGACTGACGGCCTCGCGACTGGTAGGGGAGGTGTTCACGCGTCTGCAGATTTCGACGTCGGATCAACGACATTAGTGCGAGGCTGGGATCTGTTTGCCTGACTGACCTGACATATGTAATATAAAACTTCCAGAGGTCAACTGAAGGTGAAGTTCTCAAGAAGCGCTTGAACAATTCTTCGGCGTACTGGAATAGTCCTGGACTCAGGAAGTGGTTGAGATAGGCAATTTGAGCAGACGACTTGACATTCCGCTGTCAAACTAAGGCTTGGGAACAAACAGAATGTCATACCGTGTTGGGATACGTCTCGAGCAGTGCTTCGTAGGTCTGTTTGACTTGTTCAAGGTCATCACTATTTTCAGCGATGTCGACGAGGTTGTTCCAGCCTTCTGGGTCATGGGGATGTTCACGCAACTTCTCGCGCAGTGCATGCCACTCAGACGGTGGGTCCATTGAGGTATCTTGAGGAGTGTCATCTGGCGCAAGAGCGGGCTCGTGCCCGTTTTGAGTGGCCTCCAAGATCGCCTTCGGGTTGAGAGCATTCAAAGCATTCAGTATGTCTTCCGTTGGCTGGGTCTTGTCGCCATTGTAGCTGGTGTCTTGAGACGTGTGCTCTGTGGGTGTTCCGCTGTCGTTCCTGACGACTGGTAGTTCAGACATGTCCTGGCCAGTCTGTCTGCGAACTCGTGCAACCGACGAAGAGCGTTTGCAAAATCAGAACGTCCAACTTTTACGCCGTCTTGCTCTTTCCCACGCCTCGTCAACGTCGACAGTGACACCCCACTACATCATACTTACAATACATACCCCCACTACTAGTAGCAGTAGCGGTAGCGATACGATATGCCCCTACGAGGCGTAGGACATTCGAAGCTGGTCGGCGATGAGGCACCCTTCTTTGATTCTCTGGCAGACCTCGACGCTTGGTTCACGCAGCCTCACTCCAAGTTAGCGGGCGTCTTCGAGTATCAGCCTCGTCTCGCAGTCAGCGGGCAGTCAGACAACAGAGGAAAGTTACTGGTAAGGGGACGACGAGTCTCTATCTCGCCACGTCAGCTGCTAAGATCTTTCCCTGAAGGTGTGCCACGATTATAAAGTCGGTAACTCGTTTATGTCACTGGCTCGCAATTGACGATGGCTCGGCTCATCAAATGCGGATATCATCCAGGGAGGCTACACCGAGTCGCCCTCTGGGTTATGCTATACTTTCAACTTTTGGTCTCTGTGTGACACATTCGTCTAGTGCGTACCGTCCTTGCCATACATTCCGGTCTGGTTAGCCAATCCGTGTGGGACACATAGCTTTTCGCATCATCGTATCACAGTACCCCCTTCGGGGTGGATCAACGCCGCTCATAGGCAAGGTGTGAAAATACTGGGCGTTTTGTGGGCAAGCCTGATACTACATATGTGACCCTCTCCATTCAACTTTCGATCAGGATACTAGAGCACTCGGAATCAGATGCAGACGGCCTCAAGCTCTTGTTGGGGAACGTCCCTAGCCTCTCCACCGATTCGAATGCAGCGAGTGGAAGCATCCCTTTGTCTGCGCACTATGCATCTTGCCTAGCCGAGCTAGCCTTTCAGCGCGGATTCGACGGATACCTGCTCAACTTCGAGTCCAGCCTACCTGGCGGCACCGAACAAGCACGCGCTTTGACGGCATGGCTCATCCTATTGAGAGCAAAGCTTCGTTCCAAAGTCGGTGGCCACGCAGATGTGGTATGGTAGGTACCCTAGTCTTGGGTCGTTCCACACGTTGATCGCAATGCAAGGTACGATAGTGTGATCATTAGTGGGGAGTTGAGGTACCAAAACAGACTCAATCACTGCAACCTGCCATTTTTCTTGGCTTCGGATGCGCTTTTCACCAACTACTTTGTAAGGAATATTTGTATCCAAGACCACGCGAATTGACCAACCATCACATCCATAGTGGCCTCCCAATTATCCAGCACTCGGAGCAGCTTACTTCCTGACCATCGATCCAGTTCTGTTGGGTAATCGACCCGCGGTCGAAAATGTCCCATCGAGAGTGAAAACCTTGCAATCGGTTTGGACGGGTATCGATGTCTGGGGCCGTGGCCAATACGGCGGCGGCGGATTTAACAGCTACAGAGCCATCACTCATATAAGTCCACAATCTCTCGGACTTAGTGTCGCACTCTTTGGACCGGGATGGACCTGGGAATCTGAACAGGACAAACCTGGTTGGAGTTGGGAACGGTGGTGGGATTACGAACACAAACTCTGGATCGGCCCTTCTCACTCTGGCGAGACTGTACCGGTTCCCGATCCTCCACAGCTCCCTGATAAATTCCCTCCCTATAACGAAGGTCCATTTAAACCTCTGAGCATGTTCTTCGTGGATACCCCGCCCCCTGATCCAGCCAAATCTGCATTCTATACTTGTTTTTCTCCCGGTGTTGGTTGGTCTTGGTTTGTCGACGGGATGAGTGTCCTGCAGACAGAGCAGGGCTGGACGGATATCGACAAGCAGTGTTCTATTGGTAATCTCGCCTGGCCCAGACCCACTTTGCGATGGGAGGGGGACGAGAGGGACGAAGACTTGCCTACTGCATCGACCGTACTTGATATGACGGACGCATGGAACGGTGGTAATTCGTTGAAGATGTCAGTCGCTTGCGGAGGCAGCCATGCAGACGATGCGTTCTTCCGGTGCATCTGGTTGCCCGTTCAGTCCTTGACAGTTAGCGCTGGAAGGTCGTACGAAGCTTGTATTGTATACAAACCCGGTTCAGATGAGAATGTCGACCTTGATCTTACCGTCATGGTCAAACCTCTTTCCGTACAGGAGGAAGTTCAGTTGACGGCTGGGCAAGCCGTTCTGACCGATCTTCCGCACGGCTGGTCCAAGCAAGAGCTGACATTCACTCCGAAGTCTAACTTGGGCCCGACAGTCGATTGCCGTTGGTCTCGTAGTTGGTTTCGTAGCTAAAGACCCTTCTTTGCCGTGTAACTTCGTATTGTCGCTCGGAAAGCTGGCAGTATACCCTTCCCCACCAATTCTACCGATATCAGTGGGCTTGCCCCGCATTTTATGGGCCCATTTCGCCCCCGACTCCGCTGCGGATTCCTTATCTAACTTGGTCGGCGTCTTGACCTGGGACACCGCACTCTCTCTTCCACCAATGACTCCGATAAACCCGCACATCAACAATCATCCCGAAGACGCGCGCCCTGCCTGGGTCCTAGACGACGCCTTACCTCAGTCCCATTCCTTTCTCTACTTCAACGTCTACGTCTCCGCTTACTCGATCGATACTGACTTGTTGGATTCGTCCCCGGCCACGTTCATCGCGACCACTGGACTGGACGGACATGCCAACCGCTTGTACGTCGAACCGCAGTGCCTGCCCCAGGGGTTGGAAAGGAATGTATGTCTTAGGTTTCATGTCCAAGGTGTCACAAATCTCGGAGAGGTTCTTCCTTGGGAGAGATGTGCCTTCGTTGACCTATAGCATCAAGTCATGAAGAGCGCCGGCCATCTCCGGGAGAGGTCTTAGTGGCCGATTACTTGGCACTTGTAGGAAGAGAGTCATGTTGCACTAGGTATTAGTACGGAAACAAATGCTCTGCAGCAACATACACTTGACACGCACGACACAAACGACACAGGCTAGTAAGTATGCACACACCGAACTCAACGTGTCAGAAGGGAATGCAACATCAAACACTGAACGAAGGACATTCGGATGTAAGGATCACAAAGCAACCAGCTCACACGTCTTTCACGAGTCTCTGAATCTCCTCAACACCTTCATCAACTGCCCAGAACACTTCCCAATCATCACCGACACGGGGGACAGCATCCACAGTGACGGGTTTGGTCCCCCCGGTGAGCGACGTGCACTGCTTGAGATACTTCTCCTTCATCTCTTTGTTCACCCTTTCTGCCTCCTTTGCCTCTTCGCTGCCTCGCCATATCGCGAGTTCCAGTATACGCCTTACTATGGTGCGCAGAAGGAGGTATCCATGCGACGCGAAGAGCGCAACGAGGAGGGCCTGGCCAAGCAACTCTTTCGTCGCTGCCGACCCGTTGCGTCCGTGTCCATGATGGTGGCGATGAGCATGCAAACCAATATCCACGTCCACGTCCACCTGAGTGCTGAGCTCGTCATCAGGAGGACGGAAAAGGTACACGAGCGCCGAATTTGTAAGAGCGGAAAGCCAGGTCAGGAAAGATAACGACTCGAGCCAAGGCCCAATCGTGTCCGTGCGGACAGGTATTGGCCGCCTTGCGTGTGTCGCAATCTTAAAAGCATCAGAGCGCGCCTCTATATAATTGTTGAGCAATGCCATGAGAGGTGCCAATGACCAAATCGTCGACCACAACGCAATATAGCCAAACTGCGTCACCATCTCTCCGTAATCTTCGAAAACGTCGTATTCTGGGCGCGTCACCTCGCTCCGCACGATTTCAAGGAACTCGCGTTCCTCTTTGGTCCGCTTCTCCTGGACTTGGCCCTGGTTTTGTCCGTGAACCGAATCGTCGTCAAAAGCAACACGTTTCTTCTTCGCCTTGCCATTGCGAAAGCTTTTTCCATTCCGGAAGGAGTCCACGGCCCGGAGGACGTAAGGCATCCCAATCTCCATAAAGTTGTCTACCACCTGGTTGGTGACAATAAAGGCGAACATCTGCTCTTGTAATCTCGAAGGGTTCAGCTTTTGTCGCGCGTTCTCCCTATCGGCTTCGAACAGGTTGAGTGCAGTCACCTTGCCTGCTACTTTCTCCCCTCTACCGCCACCCGAACCGACCTTGATGGTATCGTTCAAGTTGATGCTAAACCGTTCAAGGATAATGGCTGCGTGACGGCTCCCGGAGAAAATATACCGTTGCACAAAATGCATGACACTTTCCCCGAAAGGTACATACACAAATGCGGATAGCGCAAGGCCGAGGTAAGCGTTCATGGCGGAGAGCGTGAACACTTTGATAGCTAGCGAATTACTGTGACTAGATTGATGTGCGTGGTTCTCCCAATCTGTGAATCGCCTTGCATGTAACTTGTAGCTAGCCATGACCTTAGGCACCAGCGCCATGAACAGGATCGTCGGTGTGAAAGACTGTCACGTGTTAGCAGAGCCGCTCAGCAAAAGAGCCGCGAACACACGGTAATAGGGAGGGTAAACTCACGATTATCTGGTGGCCTGGGCCTTTGTACAATTGTGTTACGAACGCTTCCAACACGAATATCCCCGTCAAAATAACTGCTAGGACGCTTGCGAAAAGTATTATAATAGGTATACTTGCAACCCTTCGAAATTCTTTCTTCCACCAAGGCAGGCCGGGACGATAATCCGCCCTTCGTTTTTCGACCCGGAAGGATCCACGAGTACACCACCTCACCGAGAGAATACGTTCTTGAAGAGCCCACCACTCGACGAATACGACAGACCATACCAGAAGGAGGGAGGAATATAGTGCCGAATATGGTGTCCCGAAAAAGTAAAACACGAGGCCAAGCACAGCCGGGAAAATGAGGGCACGCGTGTAGGCCGTCAGGAAAAAGAAATATAGGGCGACTGAGTCGCCAAACTGGCGTACTTATCATCAGAGTGGAAGATTGGCCACCTTGGATGAAGAGAAAATACCTGATCCCTTATTTTGTCGAGTTGCACTGATGCAATACGGTGCCTCGTCCATAATCGTATCCAATGTTCATTGAAGTCGTGGTCATGAAGCGCCATAACGGACTCCACGAGGTCCCATTCCTTGCATTTGGGTATGATACCGAGACCTCCGTCTGGTGGGGTAGAGGTTATAAATGTGTGCACTAGACGTATTCTGTCAGCTGGTGAGAGTGGAGCCGCATCCAAGTCTTCCTCTACGGACGGCAACTTTGACATAGGAAGACCGTACAAGAAGTCAGAGTATCTGTAGAGTCAAGAACAAGTGAGATTTCCGTCCTGTCACGAGAACCGGGGGCATACCGCTCGCAATGCACCAGCCTAGATAGCACATTCTGCGGGCAAGTGACGAGTATGAGTAGTTGATCCTGATTTTCTCCGCTCTTGCCGACTGCTTTGAGACCCGCTCTATTTAGTGTGTCAATTAGAGCAGTGTATTGTCGTTCGGCTTTCAGTGCATTCTGGCGCAGTTGCTCCTTCGATAGGGATGTCACCTTAGGTGGAGTGACACGAAAAACGACGACAAGGTCTACATGAGGTGGCATATTCGCCACGGAAATGAACCTCAACAGTCGTACCAGGCAGTGAGCAAGATGCACACAAGTTTGCCCTGCACGGCGCCTGACGAAGCCAATGAAGAATACTACGATTATCGAGCACTTGAACATCCAGCTTCGCGCTGTTGACGCTTGTTTGCACCTACCTCAGAGTTGCAAGGAGGAAGAAAGGTGAAATTCTTCGTACATACACAAACAACACTTCAATGTAGGTAGCTAAACTAGCACGGCGTCGCTTCGGCACGCCAGAGAAATGCCCCACGGATCGCAGCATGCATTTAAAAAATTTTGAGCCAATCATCAACGCGCATATGGGTGGTAACTGTGCTGACCACGTTGCGCAGCCCGCTGTGGGCCAACACCTGGCCCACCAGGTCCTCCGGGTCCTCCTTGAGCTCCACGTGGTCCCCGAGGAACATTGGGTCCCAGGCCGTTCGGACCAGTTGGAGGTCCACCTTGCGTCGCTCCCTGGCTACCTCTGCCCATTCCACCACCTGAGACTCCACCTCCACCACCCATACCTGCCCCACCACCGCCCATTCCGCCTCCCATATTACTGCCCATACCGCCGCTCATGCCCATGCTTCCCATACCTCGTCCCATCCCGCCCATTGCTCCCCCGAAACCTCCTCCAAAACTGCCTCCACCCATACCTCCCATCATAGGATTCATGCTCATACCACCCATCATGCTAGCGCCACCTGCAAGCTGAAACATTCGGGTGTATAACGCCGCCAGAGCTTGAGGATCAAACGGAGTGTTGCCTGCAGCTGGAGCGGTCATCCCAGTGCCCATACTGGCTGCAACGTTCGTAGAACCGCCTGTACTAGCACCGGCGCCGAAGCTGCCACCACTCTGCGCGTTGAATCCACTTCCTCTTGTGTCTTCGTTGAAATTGTCACGCTGATAACGAGGTTGTGCTAATTTAACATCAATCTAAGAAACCCCACAGGTCAGTAAGAAGACGAGACAGGACTTGATCTTGCCTCACAAGTTTACCATCAATCTCCAATTTGCCGAATCCCAGAAATGGCGTTACGTCTGTATCTTCAAATGATACAAACCCGAAGCCCTTGCTTCTTCCAGTCTCCCGGTCGAGCATGACCGTAGAATCGATAACCTTGCCAAATTGGGAAAAGAAATCCCTCATGGATTCCGAAGTGACACTACCAGGCAGCCCGCCAATAAAGAGTTTTGTAGCGCGTTGGTGCTCCTGACGAGGTATTGCCCGTTTTGGATCGATCTAAACAACGTTAGCGGCCATGAGCGTCAAAGTTCCATTCCATGCCAGGCATGAGCTAAGTAAGACATACGATTTTGCCGTCGAGGAAATGCTCTCGAACCATAACCGCATTGACACTTGCAGGGTCTTCGAACGTTAAGAAAGCGAAACACCGCGAACGGCCGGCAGCATCGCGCATGATTGTGCATGCATCTACCTTACCGAACTGCGAAAAGTAGTTCCTGAGGGACTCTATTCAAAGCCTATTTAGTGCTACTGAGCGGTACAGGAAATTGATGACGATGTAAGTACCATCGGTTGTATCCCAGTTGAGGCCGCCAATGAACATCTTGCTATAGATAGTAATCCAGGGCCGAACACGCAGAAGCAGCATGGATAGTTGGGTACGGACGCAGGCACGTCGAAGATGACGTCGAGAGACATGCAAAGAGCAAAGTTGCTATTAGTTATCTGTTCAAGGACAGGAGACGTTATAACAGAGAGAAAATGAGAGGACGCTACTGTGTCTGAGCGTTGTGCTAGCCTAGCCTAGGCTAGACGTAGGGAAGTGGATACGGTAGAGCTAGCCTAGTCTTAGTCGACAGAGCTGAGTAGCTAGGCGTGATGACGACGTGACCGACTACAGAGCTAGTTGACTGGTGGGCCAACAATTTCCTTGTGACAACCCCACAAGTTGCGACAGCAGTAGCGACCGCAGAAGATCTGGTTTCGAATTAGTCAAGGCACGACCTCGATGACTCACCCTTCATCCTTCATCTCAGAAGGTCGGATACTTCGTTCTGGGATATGCGGCCGATCCGACTTCAGACTGTCAGAAGGTTGAGGCTGCTGATACGTGGGAATTTGTTGTGGCGTTGACGAATAGGACGTCGGACTTGAATGAGTGGGAATGGGTTGATACGTGAGCTGAGTCGTAGGTTCTGACTTCGGTCGTGAGGCAGATATTGTGCTTGGAAGTGATTCCTGCTTGGCTTCTACTTGGGGTGCCGCGGTAGATGCAAGTGTTTCTGTCGAGGTCTCCGACGCTTTCTGTATGTCAGCCTTGGCTTCGTTCAACTCGACCGCAGTGAAGTCAGGCTCGTCGTTTCCGTATAAATCTGTAAACGAGCCATAAGTTCACTTGCCATTCATCAGCAATAACAACGGCATACCACCATAGAGGTCAGCGTCAAGCTCGGACATGACGACAACGTAGAGAGATGGTGGTCAGAAAACGAAAAACTAAATAACGAAACAGCTTATGTCATCGTTTGTTCCCTTCTTTTTTTCCCACGAGTGGTCCGACGGTGCGTCGCTGGCACAGCCTTCCCTTTGAGATTAGTGACTGGTCTCAAACGCGGGGAACACGACGTTCCGTCTTCTTTTATGAAGCAAACACAGGATCGTGAAGTCGTCGGAATTCTCGGTGAGCTCCCTTGCATCTGTGTCGGCCTTCGGAATCCCTCGCTGATTCCTCCCAGCCCTTCAAGGCGCGTTCGTTGAGCACCAAATAGCACTTCAGAGGATCCCATCCGCAAGAAAAATTGATGTATACCCTGTTCGTACTCCAGAGGATCTCGCAAAATGTGATGCCCTTATAATACCGGGCGGAGGCACGTCGTGTGTTCCTCCAACGACTCATCGTCCACCGATCCCTCATAGAGTCAACCACCATCGCCCTGCTAGCGAAACTAGCTGGTCTTCTCGAACCACTACGGCAGTTCTCGAAGACAAAACCTATCTGGGGAACATGTGCAGGCGCCATCCTCCTTGCCCAGGTGGTGGAGAATACTAAGCGGGGCGGACAAGAACTCCTTGGAGGCATATCTGTGACAGTAGCTAGAAATGGATGGGGATCTCAAGTACGAATGTCGTTTTTCTTGGCGCCGCTGCAGACTTAGGACAGATGAATTAGGTCGAATCCTTCGAAGCACCCCTAACCGTAACTGGCTTGGATAATTCGGAGAAACCGTTTACCGGAGTCTTCATTCGTGCACCCGTATGCCGTATTCTGTGGCGTTTTAGCATGCATCTGTTTTACTTGATTCAGGTCGTCCTCGCCCTTCACCCCCGTTCTGATGCGCCACCAATACAGGTCGTAGCTCGCTTGCCATCCGGGTCTGTTCCAGCGTCACAGACTATACAACTTCAAGCTGGCCATGACGATCCTCGCATCGTTGTCGCAATCCGCCAGGGAAGGCATTTGTTGACTACTTTTCACCCTGAACTTACTACAGACAGTCGGTTCCATGAATACTTCGTACAGAGCTGCATATTGTCGTCGCACTCGATATGAGGGTTTAACCGTTTGTGTCGTTAGACAACTTGTATTAGACGTAGAGGACGGATGACCGTGCTAAGTCGGTTTGTTTCGAGAGAATTGTTTGCAATTGTTGGTTCTTCGACTTCACAGGCGGTGATGACATCATTGGGGTAGGAGTCCAATCGTGGTATCATGGGCTGCAAAGCTCCGTCAGCTCTGGCAGAGTTGGTCTTCTACTTCCAAATACCTGTGACGGTCGACCAAGGCAGGCACAAAGCGTATTCTTTCTTCTGAAATGGATTCATTGCCAGTGGACACGTCCAATCCGGCAGTAAGGGATTACCTCGCTCTCATTCGGTGGGTGCCTTGTCTATTTCGATGTGCCCAGCGGACAAATGGACCGTACCCTTCGCAGTCTTCAGGTCCTCACGCCACTCTCACTTCTTATTAACATCGTCACTGTGTTCGTGTGTGCGACGATCGTAAAACCGACAATTGGTAACTGTTAACGTACTGCCCGAACTTCGATGTCGTTCTCACATTTTCATAATCCTAGGTGACATAACAAAATTGTACCCGACCTCGATCACCTTCCATCCTGGCCTAGTGGCGGTCTATGTGATGGTGATATATGTAGCGCAGGTTGGATACTGCGTTTTGCTTGTCTTCGCCAGGAAGGCTGAGACGAAGGTAAGCGTTAAGTATGATCTGTTTACGAATGCAAGTTTGAGAGCCCTTGTCGTGTCTACCATAGAAAGCTCTCGTGAAAGCAGTGGGCCTTTCACTGGTGCTCGCCAATTGGACAATGGCTTTCTGGGCAATAGCATGGGTAAGTCGTGTCCTCGTGATGGACGTGGTTGTATTTCACATGATGTCCCTACTTTGAAAAGGTGATGCGATTGTTCATTTTTTCGACGGTATTGTTGGGTATTCTTGTAGTCCTTCTGGCGTACTCCAATGTCGTCCTCTTGGTCTATCATACGCCGACGACCGAGCGCCCGCTCGACATGATGCTTATACACGCACCACTTCGATTTTTTTTCGTTCTGCCGCTCTCGCTGATGTTTCCCTACTCCCTATTGTAAGCAATTCAACGCCCTTGATGGGTTGTTTTTCTTACAAAAAATCCCCTTCCAGTATCACGTTGGGTCTCACGTACCCACCTAGCCATCCTGAGTACTACGATCGTTACGCCTGGCCAGGTTTTGCTGTCGTGTTTTCGGCGAACCTGCTTGGATTGGCGGTGATAGCCGTCGGAAGGGACATCACCTGGGCTGTCGCAGCAACCTGGATTTGCGTTAGCGAGTGGAGTGCAAGGCCGAAGCCCATGCCAGTCTATGTGTGTATCCCGTAACTGTTTTGGATGCCGTTGATTGACACGACTTCTTGATATAGGCAACTACCATACTGTTCACTGTGCTTCATCCTCTCACTCTGCTGGTAACTATGATGTATCACTTTCTCTCCCAGCGGGGACGTCGTGGGCCCATTGCATTACCGGCTGATGACGACGATCACCATAGGCCGCTTCGGAGACCGCAGGAGGTGGATTCAGATGCCTGGGCGTAAGCCTTGTTTCCCAAATATTTTGAATATCAGTGTACTGTAGTGGGGAGGCTCCCGGATGCATCGGTTATATTTCGAGAATGTTTGGAATGCTGTTTACCGTAGCAACCGTGTGTGAGATCGGACGAATTACCTGGAACCGTAACGAAACGCTCTTGCAATGTATGTAGCTATGTTTTTGTTTGAAAATCGCTGTTACTGGTAGCACGCAAGGGATTAAAGAAGAAAGGGGCCGTGGTCGTTTCAGACATGCAACTGTGCGCCTGGCTGTACGGTGATGACTCGTCGGACCCCGATGTCCCTCCCGAGCGACTAACCTGAGGAGACAGGTGCGGGTGCTTTGCCTAGCTGTCCTCGTGTGCGATCATGTTGTCATGGTGTGGCTCGTTCCGTTGACTCCACCGCCATCTTTATGCTCGGATGTGTTTGATCTCGGGAGATGTGTGATGGATGGAAAGGTAAACATAGCATGACATGTATATATACATTGAAGTTGATTCAAACCCTTGTCCTTGCATTCCGATATTGCCAGGGCTTCATTGCTACTTCAAGCTCCTCGATGTGGCCGTGGCTGTGCCGCGTCAAGTGGGTTACTGTATCGGGCAACGCCACTCGTGACCCGAGAATTTTTGTGATGCAAGCAGGTTGCTCAGCGACAACACCACTGCGTTTGTAACAATGGCCCATGCAGACCATACTCGTGACCCATGGTACGCACAAGGCTCGTTCTGGATGCCTACGCCATGCTAATTAACGTTTCCGTTTCCGCTCCAGCCCTTGGGTAATCCTAAGTGACTTCGGTGGTGCCTTTGCAATGGGTGCGGTTGGCGGTTCTATCTGGCACGGAATCAAAGGTGCTCGTAATTCTCCAAGGGTAGGTCTACGTTGGCTCTCCCGTAACCCCTACCTCCTGGAGCACTAAAGACTTTGTGCTCTAGGGTGAACGGTTAGTTGGCGCTATTTCAACCATTAAAGCTCGTGCACCAGTCACCGGAGGAAATTTCGGCGTCTGGGGTGGCATGTTCTCCACTTTCGACTGTGCGATCAAGGGCTGGCGACAAAAAGATGATGCGTGGAATGCCATACTGTCTGGTTTCATGACTGGAGGTTGCTTGGCTATCCGAAGTGAGTCCACCTTGCCCGCTACGTACGTGCCCAGAACAGCACTGCACACGAGTCACTGTAGTACTTGTTCCTTTGATATATACTGACGCCTCGTTATTAGGTGGTCCTAAATCTGCATTGGGGTCTGCTGTGGCATGCGGTATCTTACTTGGCGTTTTTGAAGGTGTTGGTGTTTTGCTCTCGCGAGTATTTAATGAAGGTGCAAGACCACAACTACCTCCACGTAAGTGTTCTAGCTAGGGACCTCCTCGGCACGTGTATTAACAGGGTGTTACTCTAGTGCCGGAAAACATAACTCCCCAGCCTACGCACTCATAAGACAGATTGCATTAGACGTATCCTACTTTAATCCATTTACCCATCTCTGCATTGGAGGACACCCTTTAGAAAGGGGAGTGCTTGTGTACTTTACAACTGTGGAGTTATTGCACCCTCCAAAATCGAGAACACTTAGGCATGCAGGGGGGTGGGAGATTAAGCCAGTCACGAAATTCAAGCGGAAACCGTCCACTGATATACTGTATCATAACGTTACATACTCATCTGCCTCCCTCAGGCTGCCGGCGCCCATCCCGAATGATAGCCCACGTGCTCAGCGCCAGCGCAACCATGCATACCATGAGCGTGATCCTCAAACTCGACACATAACATTCCCGACCCATCAAGCATTGCCGCTCCAATGCAGCCGGCTTGACGCCAGGGAACAGGTTTGTGACTTCGCGCGGCGTATGCGCGTCAAGATCCCGGCCAAGCATGATCGAGAAGACGTTCCCACCGATAAGCGGTGCCAAGGTGACGTATCCCCAGTTTTCAGATAGATGGGCTACTCTTGCAGGTGTTGACAAATAGCGTATCCAACGTGTTTGCAATGGACCAGGTAAGCGACTTTCGTAGATAGGGTATCAGAATGATTGGGTATGCGCTTACCTAGACCAAACCAATCGATAACGATTGTCGGAAGGGCTCCAAACAGACCACCGTATGCGACTCCTAGTAGCGCAGTTGCAACCCACAGCATGCTAACGCTCGAAATCTCGATTGCAAGTGCTTGGGATACGACGAAAAGCGAGGATACAATGCACAAGCAGCATGCTCGAGGGAGATGAAACTGGTTACGCATCAAGTCTGAGATGAGGCCTGCAGAGCGCGTTAGTTGTATGGTAGATTGAAACGGGCGATAAAATGGCCCTCACCGATTAGCAATCGACCAGCGAAATTGCCTACGCTCAATGTGGACACCTGCGCAGCTTGCCATTTAGAGGCTTCTACTTCGTCATAGTTCGGGTTTGATTCGGCGAAGAGAGCCAAGGAGATTGAGCCTACGTTGTTGATGTCTGTTTTCATACATCAAGGCAAAGAAATAAACCAGTGAGACACCTGCGAACGTACACATGATACCTGTCCCGCTCACTTCGCGGTCAGATCAGACGAGGAACATCAAGACGAGGTTCAAACTTACAAAGCGACATGATGGTGCAGACCAGGTAAAAGTCCGGAGTACTCCAAAGCATGCTCCCATGTATATCCGGTGAATTATCTGGCTTCGAGCGACTCCGGGTATCCTCCATCTCCGACGCGGAAGATGACCTGTACTCGGGCCGAACACCCAAGAGAGGAGTGCGACTGTCTCCCTCTGCTACACTCACAGTATCGATATCTGGGACGGCAATAAATGGCGTTATCCTCGCTCTTGGTATATGCTCATGACCCCCGTGATCATCATTCCTCAGATCTAGACGTGTCGGAGGAAGGGGTACGGGTCGCACAGCGAGCAATGCAACGAGTGCGGAGACTGATGTAGTGAGGGCGAGAAGAAGCAAGAAGGCCGACGTATCACCGGGGAAGAGAATGTTCGTAACAGTCGAATATAAGAATGCCGACAGCCCCAGCCCAGAAAAAACGAGACTGACAGTTGTAGCACGCTGGAAGGGCGGGTTTTAAGATAATGGCCACCCCCACGAAAGTCACCTAACATACCGCCCACTCTGGGAAACTTTTGGCCGTGCTGTTAACCGCAGAAGCTAAGCCAGCATTGGCGCCCAAGCCGGTGAGAAGGCTGCATATAACAAGCAAGGCGAAATGTGCCGGAGAGATGGATGTCCCAGAGTCAGTGCCCTCGTCATACATGCGTTTCATTCCTGCGTATCCAACGAGGAAACAGACGAAGGCTGTGGTGAGTGGGATCCGAGGGCCTCTGGAATCCACGATGCGACCCCAAATAGGCCCGGACACGTAGATACCGACTAGAACTAGAGATAAGCATAATCTCAGAACATAGGTAGAACACACAGTTGGCCGCGAGTCCAACAACGTTGAGTTGAGTATGTGAAATGTGCAGACGAGCACCTAGTTGCGGCGCGTATGCTAGACATCGCGGTGAATCAGGTCATACAACCTTTAAGCTGCTCTCGTCTAAGACCCACCGGAAAAGACCTGTCAAGATTATCAAAGGAGAGTAGACTGACCACAACGACTACGAAACAAACATAGTTTGTACCAGCACTGAGAGCGACGAGGATAGAACCCAGCAGTGTGATAACGCGCGGACTGCTGAGAAGACCCGACACGTTATGTTCGATGTGGGTCAGACTTTCTCTGTCAGACACCATCTGAAACCAGCCTCGAAGAACTCAGATACAGATGCGATAAGCGTTTCGAAGAAAATCCAGATCGTCACCGTGGTAGTTGGTAGAGATAAGGACATCGCCCATTCCGTGCCATTCGGAGTGGGTGGTCATTCTGCATGTGAATAAATTCATCATGGAGGACCGGTAGGTAAGGAAAGTGGTCTATTGTGTGGGATACATATTGGATCATCAAAGATCCCTGTCACGCTCATCCGTCCTCTCTTTCCTCACTGCCCTCCGCCGGCGCTCGTCACGGGTAGCAGCCCAGGTACTCAACGCCAGTGCAACCATGCACGCCACCAGTGTGACCCTCAGACTCGACACATAACACTCCCGACCAATCAAGCACCGCTCCTCCGACGAGATCTCCCCGCCGACGAAACGCGTCGCATTACGGGATGTATCCTCTTCATGTGGTGTATGTGCGTCGAGATTCCGACCGAACATGATCGAGAAGATGTTCCCACCAACAAGTGGCGCGAGAGTGACATATCCCCAGTTTTCAGATAGATGAGCTGCTCATGAGCGCATCGCCAAGGAAGTGCATTGTATTCATAATTGGCCATGTGAGCGACTCCCTTACGAATGAAGCGGGAGGTTTACATATACACTTACCTAGACCAAACCAGTCGATAACGATGGCTGGAAGGGCTCCAAAAAGGCCTCCATACGCAACACCTAGTGTGGCAGTTGCAATCCACAGCGTGCTAACGCTCGAAATTCCAATTGCGAGTGCCTGAGATATGATGAAAAGCGAGGATACGATGCACAAACTGTATGCACGGGGGAGGTGAAGGCGATTGCGTAAGAAATCCGAGATGAGGCCTGTAACGTGCATCAGGTGTGCGGAGTCGAGCAAAGAGAAGCGTCTTACCGCTCAGTACTCGACCGACAAAGTTACCCACACTCAACGTCGATACCTGGGCAGCTTGCCATTTGGAAGCTTCCACTTCGTCATAGATCGGGTTCGACTTGGCGAAGAGGGCCAGTGAGATTGTGCCCACGTTGTTAATGTCTACATCGAACGTCAAAGAAACACAAAAAATCAGCAAGTTCATTACAAACTTACACGTAATGCCTGTCCCGCTCACTTCGTGGCTGGTTAGACACAGAACAAGGCAAGTTTCATCGAACTCACAAAGGGCCATGATAATAGAAACGAGATAAAAGTCTAGGGTCCCCCAAAGCATTTTTCCGTGGATGTCTGGCGGGTTATCTGGCCTTGAACAGCTCTGGCTACGGCCCAACCTCAAAGTAGAGGACGGTTCATCTCCTTGCCGAGAACCCAAAAGAGGCGTACGGCTGCCTTGTTCTGCTATACCTACAACGTCGATAATTGGATCAGTGATGAATGGTGCTACTTCCCCGCTCGGGATTCGTTCATAATCTCCATCTTCGTCGCCCCTTGGTCCCGGACGAGTCGGGGGAAGGGGTACAGGGCGCACGATAAACAATGCAACGAGAATGGGCGTGGAGGTAGCGAGGGCGAGAAGGAGTAAGAAAGCCGACGTGTCTCCAGGGAAGAAGACGTGCGCAATAGTCGAAAAAAAGAAGGCTGAGAGGCCAAAGCCAGATTGAACTAGGCCAGTCGTTGTGGCGTGCTGTGGAGATATGCCACAAAACAATTTCCGCCGCGAAAGAGTCGAACACCATAAACCAGGGGAAGTGAAACAAGGCACAATGTATGACGTACCGCTGATGCAGGAAAACTTTTAGCTGTCGTGTTGATGGCTGATGCAATACCAGCATTGGCGCCAAGTCCAGTGAGGAGGCCACACACAACGAGTAAGGTGAAATGTGCAGCAGATATAGATGTCCCAGAATCAGTACCCGCATCATACATGCGTTTCATCCCCGCGTATCCAATGAGGAAGCACATGAAAGCTCCGATAAGTGGAATGCGAGGGCCTCTGGAATCCACGATGCGGCCCCAGATAGGTCCGGATGCAAAAACACCGACTGGGACGAAAGATCAGTTTGACCCGATTCAGGCTCGGTGGAGATGCGAAACACACTGTTGCCTGCGAGCCCGACGACATTCAGCTGAGTATGCGTAATATGGAGGCGAGCACCTAGCTGCGGTGCATAGGCTAGGGATCGTCATAGTTCAGGACATCCAACGACATTGAAGCTATTACTGTCTACCCACCGGAAAAGATCTGTCAGAATAGTGTTAGGGATAGGCCGACCAGATGACCACAAGAAAACACACGTAGTTTGTGCCAGAACTGAGTGCAACGAGGATAGATCCCAGCAAGGTTATAATACGCCTAGCGCTCAGCAGACCTGGGTCGTCATGTCTAGTGTCAGTCAGGGAAGCCATCCGCGCAAGTCCGAGAGGTAAACGGTCGCAAGGAATAGAGGAACGACGTGGGCGAAGGCTACTGATCTGGTATGCGCAAGTCGCTCACGGGAGCGTATCCGAGGACAATCCGAGTTGTGGCCGCTGTTTGGACGTTGCGATCCCAACCGTAGCATGTCGTAGTAAAAATAGTACTGCACACTTTTACAACTACTTAAGAGTTTGGACTCTGAAAGTGATCTGTAGCGCAGCGATAAATTGATCCGTGGTATCGACACGCGCCTAGGAAGCGCATGGGTAGTATACACGAGTAGCCATGAAATTACCCGTTGCAGCAGGAGTCAGGGCTCGTCCCGAGACAGGTGCTTAGTATCCCTAACCCAGCCCGCCATTAAGGATATCCGAGGGGACGAAGTATTAGTATATTTTAGTTTGTGTCAGTGTCGCTGGGAAAAAGCTAGAACTGTACATAGCAGACATCCAACTACTGAGAGTTCAAGCTGAACGAGACAGCGCCTTAGACGAGACAAGTACTAGAGAGTCACACCCTTGTCATGCTCATCCACAATCCCTTTCCTCATCCTCTGCCGGTGCTCGTCCCGCAGGGCAGCCCAAATACTCAGCGCTAGCGCCACCACGCATGCCACCAGTGTGACCTTCAGGCTCCACACGTAGTAACAGTCTTGACCAAGCAAGCATTGACGCTCTGACAAAATGTCCTCCGTTACGGCTGCGCTCGTAGCACGCGCTATACCGAGGACCGTGTTCGTGTCTTTGCGTGATGTGTGCGCGTCGGGATTCCGACCAAACATGATCGACAAGACGTTCCCGCCGATAAGTGGCGCGAGAGAGACATATCCCGAGTGTTCAGATAAATGCGGAGCTATGCATGCAGATATCGACAAGTAGCGGATTGGATGGGTTTATTTTATGATCGGCCATGCGACCGAACAGGTATGCACTCACCTAGACCAAACCAGTCGATTGTGATTACAGTATGGACTCCGAACAGACTACCATATGCAGGCCCCAGGATAGCAGTTGCTATCCACAGGGTGCTAGTGTTCGTGATTCCAATCGCGAATGCCTGAGAAACTATAAATAGCAAGGATACGATGCACAAGTAATATCCGCGAGGGAGACGAAGTTGGCTGTGTGCAAAATCTGATATAAGGCCTGCAGTGCGCGTTAGCGGCACGGTACTGATAAATGAGACGTCTACTACCAATTAATATTCGGCCTGCGAAGTTGCCCATACTTAACGTCGACACTTGCGCGGCTTGTTGTTTGGAAGCTTCTACCTCATCATAGGTCGGGTTTGACTTTGCAACAAGAGCCGGGGAAATTGCGCCCACGTTGTTAACATCTGCATCGAATGTCGAAGGTGAATATAGCACATCTATTGCGAACTCACACATAAGACCCATTCCTGTCACTTCGCAAATCCCGTCAGACATGAAACAACAACGTCAGAACTGCCGGACTTACAAAGCAGCGTGATTATGAAGAGGATATAAGAGTCTAGGGACCTGAATAGCGTCGTCCCGCGAATGTCTAGCAGCGTATCTGGCCTCAGGCGACCCTTGGTATACCCCATCCCCAATGCTGGCGATGACCCAGCCTTGGGCCGGGCACCCAAAAGAGACATACGTGCACCCTCTTCTTCAACGCTCACTAAGTGATCAGCAATAAATGGTGCCACCTCCCCACTTGGTATAGGCTCATAATTTCCGGTCTGGTCGCCTCCTGGACCCGAGCATGTCGGAGGTAGGGGTATTGGTCGTACAACAAACATTGCAAAGAAGGTTGGTATAGACGTGGAGAGAGCGAGGAGAAGTAAGAAAGTCGACGTATCTCCAGGAAAGAAAATATGTGCAATGGTCGAAAAACAGAACGCGGAGAGGCCAAAGCCGGAAAGAACTAGGCCAGTCGTCGTAGCACGCTTTATAGATTTATGATGAGACGCGTTTCACACGAGGAGTCGACGGTCATGGATAGTCAAAGTCAAAAAATAGGACATACCGCTGATTCCGGAAAGCTTTTGGCAGTGGCATTGATAGCCGAAATTATGCCAGCGCGGGCACCCAAGGCAGTCAGAAAGCCACAGGTGATTAGCAAGGCAAAGTGTGCTGTGGAAACAGATGTCCCAAGGCCTGTGCCATCATCATACATGCACTTGATCCCTGCGTATCCGGGAATCGAGCACACGGAAGCTCCGGCGAGCGGGATCTGCGGGCCTCTGGAGTCTACCATACGGCCCCAGAGAGGCCCAGACAAGGAAATACCAGCCAGAATGAACAAAGCATAAGCATTATTTCGAAGAAAAGATGGAACACACCGATTCCAGCGAGTCCAATGATGTTGAGTTGAGAATGAGAAACGTGGAGACGAGCACCTAGCTGTGGCGCATAAGCTACGCATTTCCCGGTTTCAGGACGTTCAGTGGCCTTCAGTCTCTAATGTCTACCCACCGGAAAAGATCTATCAAGAGTACCAGGAATCGATGACTCAATTCACCACAGAATCCAACCATAGTTTGTGCCAGAGCTAAGTGCAACAAGAACAGAACCCAGCAAGGTGATAACCCGACGGATTTCAAGGCGCCTGGACATGTTGTATTGGGAGTCGATGAGAGACGCCATCAGTTCAAGCCAGAACGACCTGGCGCGGACAGAGCACCGTCGCATTTTATCATGTTACTCGAGTAGCAATGCCTGAACTTTTCCACGTTGGCGAGCTATTAGCCGTTCGGGGGTGTACATATATTAGAAAGCTGGACACCTGCGCCTCATGATTCTCGGACCCAATCACCAACGTTTATGTTGTCCACCTCGATAACATCATGTTTAAAAACCCTCAGTGATCGTGATGGTACAAATGAAAGTGCCACACTTCAGGTGTTGACAGTGTTTTGTGACCACTTCCCTTTGGATATAGTAGGCGTGCGTGGTATGGCTGCACTCATCTTGTCGTGGCGACACTCACCCATTCTTCCGGAATAGCCTTGGGAGGTTCCTCGTAACCAAAGAACTGAAAACCACGCCTGTACATGTTCTTGCCTCGTGTGGTGTCAAGTGTCTCCAAGCCAACCCGCATTGGGGCTTGGATGTCATAGTACATGGCCACACCTGAGTTCTAAACAGACTTAAGGTGGGAAATAAGCAGAATTGAGTTGCATGAGACATGAGTTTGACACATTCCTGATTGGGGCAGGCAGCATATTCACGACAGTTTGCAGCAGACACAATCTTTGACAGCAATTTTTTTTAAAGCTGGAGTAGGCATAAAAAAAATCCATCTTGATGATTGCAGGTAGTGCAAGTTGACATTTGTATTACAGCCATTTGGGTAAATGTTGGCAGTCATGTTGTGACTCTTGCCAATTATATATTTGGACTTGGTAAAATTTTCACTGATCATCTCGACCATGACTCCACATTGTTGGCCCTTGGTATTACTATTACTGTACATTGACTAGACATGGTATGAGTATGCTGGGCAACACAAGTGGCTACAGCATCTCAACAAAATTCACTTCTGTAGGTGACCATGATACTTCTTCCTTCTTGTGAGTGCTCTTTAAAACTACCCAGCACATCTGAAGCATGGGGCAGTGTCAAACAACCAGTCATCATATGTGATGCCCATGTTAAGTGACCTGTCAAGTGACAATGGACAACGAGACCAGATGCAGGCCTGACAGTGGAGGGTCTTCCTACGTGCATATGTGGCCCACAGAGAGTCAGCTCACATATCTGCCACTGGAGGTGCTGAGAACACCATCCACAATGCTGCTTGTATTGGGTGTGTCCTGTGTCCCCTCATCCTTCATGATGATATATTTTCACTTGAACATGCAGTGCCGATGTGGCATTCACCCTCTTTATCAAATCACAACATAAATGGGCAGCTCCACCTCTAACTGATTCCAAATTTTCTGCTTTTCAAGCTCATATGACTGAGGTCAGGTACTTGCCTGCTCATGTACTTGTGCATAGAAGTTACCTCAAGAATCTTGCCAATCAAGACCAGTGTTATGCCGGAGCGCACGGAGGTCCTAATAAAGGACAAGTGCGGGTTGTGACGGCAAGACTAAGACTTCAGGACGACAAGGCTTTCGGTCCCCTTGGCCAGTGTGGACGATATTTCCAAGAACAGAAATAGTTTATAGCAGGTTGCAAAGTAGCAAAAAGATACTGTACAGGGCGAGTAGCTAAGGGTTTATATACCCTGGACATACACAGCTACGAGCCATGTCCATACTGACAAGTCTAACAAGTACGCGAGTCAGGGATGTACCGGAGTATGGGAAAGGTAACAATGTGCAGCATGCACAGCTATAGTACAACGATGAGTCATAGAATAAAGGGGAGACCGACGAGCAAAGATGAGACCGGCGAGTCAGTGTTGGACTGACAGATAAAGACGAGACCGGCGAGTCGTAACCAATGTTGAACCAGTTACCAAAACATAAGGCCGTCAGGTGACGTGCCGGGGATAACACGGTATGCGGCAAGAGCCGATACAACGATAGCGGCGATAGACACGACAAAGAGGGAGGTGTAGGCGTGAAGTAGGGGTGGGATGCGGGAGTCGATGGATGTAAGGAGGGAATTTTGTAACATTACCCCCCCGTTAAGACTGGCGAGCCCCTGATCGACGGCGTCCTGAGGTACACGTCGCTGGCGGTGAACGACGGGGCGTGGTTGGTGAGGAGCTGGTGGGGGATAGAGAAACAAGTTCGTCGGACGGGGTCCACCGTGATCCTCTTCCGTGACGGCAGGACCAATGTCCCAGGAACTCACAGTCAAAACAGGCGTAGGGGCGAAGGGGGTGGTCACGTGGTACGGGAAGGCGTCCACCAAGATAGAGGCGCAGTTGATCATCGAGGGCAAGTGCGATAAAAGGATGGGCAGGGATTTTGTTCTGAGTTTGTACGACGTTGTGGATGAAACAGAAATCCAGGTCGTAGCAGGCCTTTTCTAACAAGTCGACCCAAGCATAAATGGCTCTGCCGTTCCTTGCTGAGTCAGCGATGATGGTAGCGGCCTGTCTAAAGACCCTTTCGCATGTGACTTCCTTTTCCTCTCGGAAGGGCGGCGGCGACGTCGGAGTCTCTCTTTTAGGGACGGATAGCCAGACCGTGCCAACTCCATCAGGCGGTCCTCGTCCTGTTTCGACATCTCGGGAAGGCATCCCCGGAGACGTTCTCCCGGCATGCACTTCCGTTCCGACCATCGCAATCTTGTGTGGTTTCTAAGAACTGGGGAATGTGTGAGGCTACTACGTCTGATCCTTGGAAGATCTGACACAGCAACCGTAAATGTTCACGTTGTTCTCCTGTTGTCCCGTCAAGTGTGTGCCCTTTGTTGTACTTCATGAGAAGCCAACAATAGTCGAAGAATTCTGATGTCGTGGGGCCCACTTGTTGGGATGTGTCGTTGGTGGTATTCCCGGAAGTCCCGGTACAGGGTGGAAGGTGCTCACATGATACAGGTCAGGCGAGGGGTAAAGTGGGAATTGGGATGGACTCATTTGGGTTTGGCCCTTCGTTAGGGTCATAGTCGTAGGGGGCGGCTGACAGTCCATCCACGAGCAGGATGACGGGGATAGGAGTGGAGGGACAGGCACGTTTCTTTCCCTTACTGGCCCTCGGGCCAGGTCGTTTGAATGATATTCTGCCGAGAGGGACGAAAGCGGAGGAGTCTGAAAGGGGTTTGACAGAGGTGGAGGAGATCTCACTCGTTCCGGTCGACAACGAGCCGGTGTCAGTGAAGTGGGATATCTCGGGGACGGGGCATGTGGAGGGTACTGTGAGTGGTGTGGTTGGGGAGAGGTCCATCGAGACAAGGGTAGAACCGGCAAAGTCGGATTCATCAAAACTGTCATAGTAATAGTCAGATCCGGGGTTTTCGGTGTTGATTGAGCGGGGCAATGACATTTTATACTGCAAGACGACGGGCGAGCTTGTACTCATAAAGGGCTTCCTCGGCATGTCCCTTTACAGTGAGTGAAAAAACGTGTGCAATGTTTGGCTGTTTTGTACTAAGTCCAGTGTAGCGCCATGAGGCGTGGGAATCATGCTTAGCCTTGGTGAGGTGGGTGGTAGTACTCGCTCTTGGCTACAAAATGGTCCCAGGGTCATGTGATTTGGTGCAGTAGTCATTGAGATATGTCCATTATAAAACAGCTACACCATTGCACACGTTTATTCACTTTTGGGCTGGAAGTAAAATCTGAGTCAAATGAAGAGATAATTGTGGTTGTTTGGTCCTACAAACAAAGATACACATATAAACATTGTGTCTGAGTTTGAACAAGTTCACACGCTTCTTTATTTCCAACCTTTACCACCATGAGATCCATCTCCTCCACCCAAAGGAATACTATCCTCACTATGCTTGATTCTGGTCATTCTCCTTCCTCTATTGCCTCCAGTACTGGCCTACATTGCTCTACCATCTCTAGACTTCGTTCCAAGGAGCGTTCCAGCCTGCAGAAGTCCACTGGAGGTCGTCCATCCAAGCTTTCCCCTGCTAATGTCCGCCATGCCATCCACCTCATCTCAACTCAGAAGGCAGACAATGCTGTGCAGGTGACCAAAACTCTCACCAATGTCATCAACCAGCCCCTCCACCCAAATACTGTTCGCCAGCACCTGAAGAAGACTGGTATGAAGGCTGTGGTAAAGCGAAAACGACCTATCCTCTCTGCCAAGCATCGCAAGGCAAGGTTGGACTTTGCCTATGCCCATAAAGATTGGACTTTGGAGGACTGGAAGAGGGTGGTATGGTCTGATGAGACTAAAATTAATTGCCTGGGGTCAGATGGGCGCAAATGGGCATGGAAAAAGCCAGGGGAGAAGCTGAATGATAGGCTAGTAGAGGGGACACTGAAGTTTGGAGGAGGGTCTCTCATGATGTGGGGCTGTATGACCTGGGAGGGTGTTGGGTATGGCACCAAGATTGATGGTAGGATGGATGGAGACCTCTACCTCCAAATTTTGAAGGATGAACTACAAGATTCCCTTGAGTATTATGGTCTCCATCCTCCTGACATCATCTTCCAGCAGGACAATGACCCCAAGCACACCTGCAAACAGGTCAAGGAGTGGCTAGAGGAGCAGGATTTTAGGACTATGGTATGGCCTGCACAGTCCCCTGACCTCAACCCCATAGAACATGCCTGGGGTTACCTCAAGAGGAGGCTTGCAGAGTATGAGCATCCTCCCAAGGGAATACTGGAGTTGTGGGAGAGGACTCAGGTGGAGTGGAACAATATACCAGCTGAAGAGTGTCAGAAGTTGATTGAAAGCATGCCTAGGAGGGTGGAGGCAGTGATTAAAGCAAAAGGAGGCTATACCAAGTACTGATATTCCCCAAATACCCCTCACTTTTCAAAAGTGAATAAACGTGTGCAATGGTGTAGCTGTTTTATAATGGACATATCTCAATGACTACTGCACCAAATCACGTGACCCTGGGACCATTTTGTAGCCAAGAGCGAGTACTACCACCCACCTCACCAAGGCTAAGCAGGATTCCCACGCCTCATGGCGCTACACCGGACTTAGTACAAAACAGCCAAACATTGCACACGTTTTTTCACTCACTGTATATTGTTTTCCGGTTCCCAAGTGTTAGACGAGTGCGGGAATCCTTTCCACTTTACCAAGTACTCGCGTTCCTTTCGGCGCCCCTTGGTGCAGTGGTTCAGGATAGCCTCCAGCTCCCACTCGACCTCATCATCAACCAATTCTGGCAAAGGCTGATCTGGGGCGGGGCTGTACTCATTTGTTTCCGTATAAGGAAATACCCTTGATGTGTGGAACACCGGATGAACCCTCCATGTGGTTGGTAGCTCAAGTCTTACCGCCACAGGTGATATTAACTCGGTGACAGTAAAAGGGCCCAACCGTCTGGGTTCGAGTTTGGTTGATTGGCCCTGGGTTCTGAGATTAGCCGAATCGAGCCAAACTCTATCTCCAACTTTGGGTGGCGTATAGCTTCCCTTATCTCGATTCTTCATCACCTGTTGTGCCCTCTTATGGGACAGCATGGCCAAATCTCGATTTACCACCAACGACTGTAGTCGTTCGTCCACCGACGGGGCCACTGGTTACTCAGGACCTCAGGATAAGGAGACGGTTCATACCCGTAGAGCAGGGAGAAGGGGGTTTGTCCGTGGACCGAATGTATCCTTGAGTTATGCGCGAACTCCGCATCAGGGAGCTTTCTTGCCCACTGAATTGGGCAACTCAGCGCAGTAGCACCGCAAATATGTTTCGAGCTCCTGGTTGACCCATTCACTTTCTCCATTCGTTTGGGGGTGATAAGCCGATGACAGTTTAGTCTTGATTCCCACAGCTTTGTACAGCTCTCGTGTGAAGGCAGAGGCGAACTGTGGTCCTCAATCGGATATGACACTCTGAGGCAGTCCATACCGTTGATAGATGTGTCGTTGGAACAGCCTGGCTAGTTCGACCGAGTCGGCGGTCTTGTTGGTCGGTACGAACACCGCCGCCTTGGTTAGTCCCTGATCAACCACGGTGAGGACTGAGTCATAGCCTTCTGACACGGGCAGATCCGTGATAAAGTCCATAGATATTTGCTGAAATGGAAGCGGGTTTGCGGGGGTGTCGTTGGGCGTTATCAGAGGGGTGACGGGATGGGTTATAACCTTGTTGGCCTGACAAACCAGGCACCCCTTGACATAATCTCTAACGGTTTTCCACATTCCAGGCCACCAAACCTCTTTCATCATTTTCTTCGTCATGGCCTTCGTTCCAGGATGTCCAGCTGACGGATGGTCGTGGTATTCCTTTAGGCACTGTTTTCGTGTTGCCGGTGGGATGTACAACCTCTGCTTGTAGCGTCTGGTTCCATCCCTAGCCGTTATTACCTGTTCGTTGTCTTTGGAGAGTGTGGAGTCCTTTGGCGTTTCGCTCGTGGCACGCTCATACACCTCCCTTGATATGACATAAACCCCTCTGGTTCCTTTGGTGTCCTTTGGTTCTTCGCTCGTGGCACAACTGTCCGAAGGTATAGGGGCTTGAGTATGGTGTTGGTCGGTTTTCACCCCCCCGGAAAGCCACATAGCTTCGGGTAGGGCAGCGGTGGTCATCACAGGCTCTTCGCTGTGATCAGACCTTCTGGATAAGGCGTCCGGTGCTCCCATTAGGTGGCCGGCCTGGTGGGAAAACTGAAGCGGGTACCCCTGTAGCGTATCAAGCCATCGGGCTTGTCAGGGCAGTAAGTTTCTGGGGGTGGCGCCAGTATGTCAGATTTTTGTGATCGGTGAAGACCACCGTTGGTTTGACAGGGGATATGAGATAGTGGCGGAAAGCATCCAGCACACGAATTACAGCCAGCATTTCCAAGTCGAAAACCTGGTAGCATTGTTCGGCACCTTTGAGCGACTCCGAGAGGAAATGGCAGGGATGCCATTCATCGTCGGACCCCTTTTGTGCCAACACTGTGCCCGTTCCAACCTTGGAGGCGTCAGTAAAGAGTGCGAACAGTTTGTGATGGTCCAGGATTTGCAGGACCGGCGCAGAACATAAGAGGGCCTTTATTTTCTGGAAGGCTCCGTCTTCGTCCTGATCCCAATGCCACTTGACCTCCTTTTTCGACAGGTTATGTAGCGGCTTAGTGACTTGAGAGAAGGACGGTATAAACCTCCTATAAAAGTTACAAAAGCCTAAAAAGGAGCGGACATCTCGCAAACACTGGGGTTGCGGCCATGACTCTACAGCATCAGTTTTGATGGAGACCATTTGAACGCTTCCCTGAGTTACTTTCATCCCGAGAAACTCTACTTCTTCGGCTTTGAACAAACACTTGGAAAGTTTGAGGTGCAATTGTTCCTTCTGACAGATGCTGAGGAACTCTTTAACGTACGTCCGGAGTTCCTGTAGTGTTTTAGCGTGTATGACCACGTCGTCCATATATCCGCACTGTTGCCTTCGATGGATCTGAGAGGCGAAGGTCGTATCCATAAACCTCTGGAAGGTCGGTGGGGAATTGCACTGTCCGAAGAACATTACTGTTGGTTCGAATAACCCATGAGGTGTCAAGAAGGCGGCTTTCCACTGGTCTTCGGGCTTTACCCGAACGTTTGTAAATCCCCACTGGACATCAAACTTCGCGAAATATTTTGATTCGCAGAGTTCATCCACTAACTGAGGAATATTTGGCAGTGGATAAGAGTCATGGATGGTATGCGAGTTGAGGTACCGGTAATCTTGTACGAGTCTTTTCTTTCCGTCCTTCTTGGTGACAAAGAATACTGGTGCCGATATTGGCGACTCCGAAGGTACTATTTTTCCACAAGCCAAATTTTCGTCAATGAATTTGTCAAGTGCTTTCATCTCATCTGGCGACATCGGATACAGTGTGGCTTTCTTCATGAGGTTTTTGTTCTCCCTTCGGAAATCCTCCTTAGTTCGGATTTCATGGTCTAGACCTTTCCGAAACCGAGGTAAGGGGATGTTATCCTCTGAAAACACCTCAGCGAATTCTTGATATTCCGTTGGAAGATCAGGGATGACGTTGGGCTTAGCATCCATTTCCAACCTAGTGGAGATAGTGGTGCGATTAACAGAGGCGGTCTTGTCCTCATGTTTTTCGACTTTCTTCTTCGACAACTGTTTTGGGGAGTCACCCCATCCTTCAATTTTCCGAGTTTCCCAATTGATGATGGGCTTCTCCTTTCGAAGCCATGGCATTCCTAGTATGACGTGATCTCTTTTCTCCAGAGGTCCTACAAAACAAAGAACGTTACACGGTCTTCCTTTTACCTCTGCCTTTAGATAACACTTCTGGGTAACCGGTTGACTTGTTGTTCCGTCGAACCCTACCACCTTCCAGGGTCGTCTGACCCTATACATTTTGATCCGTAGTTGCGATGCGATCTTTGGCCCGATCAAATTGATTTCGGCCCTGCAATCGATTAGAGCGCTAACTTCCGCTTTGTAGTCAATCAGCTTAATGGATCCATGTGGAGAGCAAGCACACATGTCAGATTCGTTCTCGATACTAGATACATTGTAAGCAGATGACACATTAACAAAAGGCACACCGGACGGAAGTGAACCGGGATGCCCATTTAAAAATCCTTTACGAGATGTTTTTCAATAGAGGTGTGGTAGAGATTTTCAGGTCCACTGTAGGACTTTATCTCTTTAACCTCCCTTGGCTTCGGTGGGTTCTTGCACTCCTTCTTGATATGGCCTTCATCTCCGCAATTGTAGCATTTGATGGTGTACACCTTCTTTCCTGCCTGGTAGCGGGCTTGCATTCTTTCATCAACGTCCATAGCGTTGGGATCATGCGGAGGAGTCCGGTTTTGATAACTAAAGAACGTGGTAGGGGCACTCCTTCCGTCAAGGATTTTCTTGCTTTCAACCTTGCTGACGGCTTCTCCGGCTGTGACAATCCAATCGGATACCGTAACCAGGTTGCGGTGATCGAGAACCCAATCTCGGATTTCCTTTCTAAGTCCCTTCCCGAAGAAGATTGCTCTGTTGAAAGAGTTATCTCGAAACTTGGCTCGGTTGAACAAGGCCATAAAGCGAGCAACATAATTTTCAAGGGGGGTAGATCCTTGGGTGAGGGTAACGAGTTCCAGTTGGGCTTTTGCCTTCTGGTCCCCACTGGCGAAGGTAGCTTGAACGGTCGCCTCAAAGTTTTCCCACATGTCATTATAGGTCGCAAGGCCGCTGTCCGCGTGTTCATTAATATAGTTTTCTGCGAAGGCAGCAGCCGACCCTTCTGTCATATACGACGGGGCTAAACCAATCTGAAGATGATCGGTTATGTAGACATGTTGGTTAATTTGGAGGTACCCCTTAATTTGCATAAGCCAGATGGGAAGGCGCTTGTGATCACCGTTATACACGGTGGGCTTGTTAAGATTGAACTCGCGTCCTCCATTAAGCTTTTCCTTTGGAGACCCAAAAGTTCCGGGGTTTCGAATCCACTTTTGGCCGAAGGCTTTTGCCAAAAGATCCTCCATTTCCTGTTCCGTAGGCTCCCGATTAAAGAGCGGGGTTCCAGACTTCTCAGCTTCCTGTCCAGAACCTCCGGCTCCGATTGAGAGTCCTTCCGTTACGTGAGACATTAGCTTTGCTAAAGATTCTTCTTCTTGATCCGGGATGGGGATATCTCCGGTAGCAGATCCGAAATTGGAGAGTCTGTCGTCTATGAGCAGCTTGACGTCGGTTTCTGATTCGGGTTCCTTTTCTCGGTAGGCCCCAAGTATGGCCAGGGTTACGAAGAGTAGAAGGGGCGGTAGGGGTTGAGGTCAACCCGTACTTGTGCGCAAAACGTTTACCGGAATACTCGGTAGAGGTTCGTGGCGGGATAGGGGGTGCTCTTAGTTTTCCTTTTCCTACGGCAGAAGGGGGTGGTTTAGGAGGACGTCTAGGTTCTCCTGAAGACACCTTGGGCAACTCGTAGGGTGAGGTAGAGTAGGTTGAGGGATACGTCAATGATGATCCAGAGGAGGATCAGTCGAGAGAGTAGTAAGGCAGCGGTACTAGTTGCTTGACCCGTTGTAGGATCGACTAGCGAACGTATAGCTGAGTGTCGTGTCCGAATAACGGTCACAGCAGCGAGTTGATCTTTTTGCTTTTGTTATGCCGGAGCGCATGGAGGTCCTAATAAAGGACAAGTGCAGGTTGCGACAGCAAGACTAAGACTTCAGGACGACGAGGCTTTCGGTCCCCTTGGCCAGCGTGGACGATATTTCCAAGAACGGAAATAGTTTATAGCAGGTTGCAAAGTAGCAAAAAGATACCGTACAGGGCGAGTAGCTAAGGGTTTATATACCCTGGACATACACAGCTACAAGCCATGTCCATACCGACGAGTCTAACAAGTACGCGAGTCAGGGATGTACCGGAGTATGGGAAAGGTAACAATGTGCAGCATGCACAGCTATAGTACAACAATGAGTCATAGAATAAAGGGGAGACCAACGAGCAAAGATGAGACCGGCGAGTCAGTGTTGGACTGACAGATAAAGATGAGACCGGCGAGTCATAACCGATGTTGAACCGGTTACCAAAACATAAGGCCATCAGGTGACATGCCGGGGATAACACGGTATGCGGCAAGAGCCGATACAACGATAGCGGCGATAGACACGACAAAGAGGGAGGCGTAGGCGCGAAGTAGGGGTGGGACACAGGAGTCGATGGACATAAGGAGGGAATTTTGCAACAACCAGTGTGTCTTTTCTTTTGTCTCTGTGGCTCTGGAACAAAGAAGAAAGCTCATTACAGCTCTTGGCAGAACATCTGTAGTAACAAACAGGGGACTGGCATCCTGTGCAACCATGATGAGCAGGTATCACATTTTACAAAGAGTAAACAGTACAAATGGCTGGTGTCTCTGCAAAATGCACAACTGGCATCAGCAAATGGAACTCGTCCATGCTGATATCTTGAGACACTTCCAGTATGTCACATCTTCTCATCGCTGGGGTGAAGACGAGCCATCATTGCACAGCATTGAGGGCTGCATGACATACAGCATGTCAATCAAGGGGGGCTTCGGAAAGCTGCAAGCCTTCTGTCGTTCTGCTTTCAATGGAGTTGGATCACTTATGGGCATGGAGCGACACATGTTGCATTGACAAACACAGCAGCATGGAGGTACAAGAAATGATAGGATCAACCACCTGCAGTGGCAACAACTGTCTACCCACCTCAGACAGTCTGGAGGACCCTTTGAGTGTGAATTTCTAAATGTTACTAACAAATCACTGTCTATCCACTTCGGCTCTTATTGTAACCTCTTCACTGAGCTGTGTATACATGTGTGTTGTGTATTTTTCATAAGTGCATGTCCACCTGCTGCAGTCGGATGAAATCGGGAGCACAACAGAAAGCCCAGCTTGACACTTCTTGCAGTCTCAAGTCTGCTGCAAGTCACATTTGTGGCTGGTGTATATATCATCAAACTCTGTCAAGGGCAAACTGCATGTCAAGGTGTCTGGCTGCAATTTGACAAGTGTCAGACTTGGATCCCTACAGACACAATCCTAACTGCATCTATGGGGTGGCCGTGTAGATAGCATTGCCAGAGTTGTGTTCCGGAAGAGAGTGAAACCACTAAATGCAGTAAGAATTTTTTTTGGATGAGCCTTTACTGCACAAGTGCAAAGTTTGTAGTACGTGTTGTTGAGTTCGCAACAATGACACTCCTGGAGGTCGAGGACCGACAACTGTACTATGATAGTACGAATCAGTATTTCCAGACCCAGCAATACTATACATACTATGCACATCCATGTACATATATGGTGGGGACTTCTAGGAATGTCACCCAGCATTCTCCGGCGGTTTGGATTTCAACCATGGGCTCTGCGGTCTGTTTCTCGGAATATAATGCATATGCAAAGTTACACGTTTTGGCAAAGGGGATCGCTTGGCCTGCATGGTGCTACTTTAGTGCCGAAAACCCGACTTCCCATTATGCACTCATAAACCAAAGCCGTCCATCATACTACATCATCACATGCTCAACCACTCCCTTTCCTCGCCTTCTGACGGTGCTTATCCCGCCTCGCAGCCCACGTACTCAGAATAAGTGCGATCATACAAGCCATTAGGGTAACCTTCAAGCTCGACACGTAACACTCCCGACCAGCAAAGCATCGACGTTCTGACAAAACGTCCCGGAGCACGGCTCCGTCAGCAGTATTTGTCGCACGAGTTACACCGCGGGACGTGTTCATATCCTCGCGTGGCGTATGCGCATCAATGTTCCGACCAAATATGATTGAGAAGACATTCCCACCGATAAGCGGCGCGAGGGAGAGGTATCCCAAGTTTTCGGATAAGTGAGCTGTAAAGCGTGCGTATGGTCAGATAGCGTATTCAATGCGTTGTTTCATATTTGGCCATGCGGTCGACCCATGTACATGACGAACGGGGGGAAGACTAAATCTGCACACACCTAAACCAAACCAATCAATTGTAATTGCAGGAAGAGCTCCGAAGAGGCTGCCGTATGCAAATCCCAGGAAGGCAGTTGCCATCCACAGCGTACCAACGTTTGAGACTCCGATTGCGAATGCCTGGGAGATAATGAAAAGCGAGGATACGATGCACAAGGAGTAAGCACGAGGGAGATTAAACTTGCTGCGTGTAAAGTCCGAGATGAGGCCTGCCAATTGCGTTAGTCGCGCAGAGCTGACCAAAAAGATACGTATCACCAATTAGTATTCGACCAACAAAGTTGCCGACACTCAACGTCGACACTTGCGCTGCTTGCAGTTTGGAAGCTTTTTCTTCTCCATAGTTCGGATTGGCCTCAGCGAAGAGGGCCAGGGAGATTAAGCCCACGTTGTTAATATCTGCACAGAGTGTCGAAGTCGGATAAATAAATCAATGAATCTGAACTGACACATAACCCCCGTTCCACCCACTTCACATTTCAGTAAGACGTGATAAAACAAGGTAGGTTCCCACCAGACTCACGGAGCGACAGGATCACGCAAAGGAGATAAAAGTCCGGGGTACTCCATAACATCTTCCCGTGGACATCTGGTAAGTTATCTGTCCCCAAGTGACTGTGGTTGTAACCCATCTGTGGAGTAGACGATAATCCGTTCTCAGGCCGGATATCCGCGAGAGGCACGCAACTATCTCCCGCCATACTCACGGTATCGACATCGGGGCCAGTTGTGGACGGCTCCACTTCTCCGCTGGGTAATAGCTCGTATTCTCCATTTACATCATCCTTCGGAGCTGGATAGGTCTGAGGAAGAGGTACGGGCCGCATCGTAAATAATGCAACAAGCATGGGTATAGAGGTAGCGAGGGAGAGAAGAAGCAGGAGAGCCGACGTGTCTCCAGGGAATAAAATGCGCGCAATAGTCGAAAAAAAGAATGCAGAAAGACCAAAACCAGACAGAACTAGACCAGTGGTTGTGGCGCGCTTTAAAGTTTGTCATGAGGCATGTTCACCCAAGGAGACAACAACCAGGGATTGGAAAATAGAAGGCATGACATACCGCTGATTCCGGGAAGCTTCTGGCGGTGGTATTGACAGCCGCAACTACACCGGCGTGCGCACCCAAGCCAGTTAAGAGGCTACATACCATCAACAGGAGAAAGTGTGCCGAGGAGATAGATGTCCCGGAGTCAGTGCCCTCGTCATACATACGTTTCATCCCTGCGTATCCAACGAGGGAGAATACGAAAGCTCCAACGAGTGGAATCTGGGGGCCTCTGAAATCTACAATACGGCCCCAGATAGGCCCAGATACAGAAACACCGGCTAGGGCGAAGCATAAGCTTGACTTCGGAGAAGAGATGGAACACACCATTTCCAGCAAGCCCAACAATGTTGAGCTGAGTATGCGAAATGTGAAGACGAGCACCTAGCTGCGGAGCGTAGGCTAAGCGTGGCGGGTTTTCAAGACACGCCGTGACCTTCCAAGCTCTATTATCTACCCACCGGAGAATATCTATGGAGAGGATGTCAGGAATAGACTGACTAGGATCACCAAAGAACCCGAACATAGTTCGTTCCAGAACCGAGCGCGACAAGAACCGAGCTCAGCAGTGTAATAATCCGACAGGCGCTGAAGAGACTAGGCACGTTGTGTTTGACTGCGGTCACAGACGCCATTTGTACGCGCCGCAAGGGAACAGGGTTGCGGCTAGCAGACCGGCGACAAGAGAAAGTAGACCGCAGGGTATGAATGAATCTGACGCGCAAAATCTGCAGGTGAACTTATGTCGCAAAGACAAACCCGTGTGGGACTGAACTGGTGCTTATGTAAGCCACTTTATGGCCTAGCAGCACTTCATCAAGAATCGGGCAATGCATAGATACTTATCAGGTAAATAAGCCACTGATCCATTGCATCGTCGCACCCCATGTTATAACTGGCAGGTTATGCATTGTAGGGCAGGGCAGTTTGTGTCACATCCGTTTTTCACTTGGGTGTCCAGCAGTCACAATGTAAAGTCAGCTTCATATTCCCGAAAATTGTCAGGTGGCGGGTTACATGCTTCTATTGGCAGCAAATTGTCACTTTGTTCTGCAGACGAATCTACATGCGGTTCAACCCAACCAGACAAATCCATCCACTGCGCTTAGGCTGGCAAAGGCAGAAATCTGACCGTACCCAGATGTGTTCGGAAGCAATTTATTCCGGATCAAAAATAACGTGGCTCCTCCCAGGGGAACGGTTCCTACACGTCAATCCTCGACCCAAAGCATCGTAAAGTAACAACCGCAATTTACCAAATTCAACATGCAGTGATGCGGTGGGTCGGACTTTGTCAGAGATTGCAGATTGTTGATGCACCCTTTCATCTCCTTTTCATACTTACAGGGCAGCTCCACTTGGGTTAGGCTATTTAGTACCCACCCTAGCAATGAACAAAGGAACGGGCGAATGCGGAACATGATCTCATCATCTAATTTGGCGGTGTAAAGAGTCGAAACGTGCGTGCCTGGCGATAATGCCTTTCTTCAGAAATCTCTCCCATCAGCGAATAACTCGCAATTTGTCCTTAATCTAATCTGGTTTTTACCTACGTACGTGTACCTTCTTCTGCCTTGCAACTCAGAACCCCGCATGCAACATTCGCAGCTGCTCACGGTACAATTAGGCGTTTGACCACAGTTGGTTGATCCCTTCTTTAGTCCCAATTTTGTAAGTGCCGTCGGCACTAATCATCGCTTCTCCGAAGTATTGGCGTACCACCGACTAGAATGGCCTGATGGCCTCATCCACGGTTGACCATCAACCAAATACGGTTTCTGTATGGCAACTGGTGTGATAGTACGCGAACTGAGCATCTCTGGATGTGCAGCGGGTACATAGAACGCAGGCACTTTACGCCCCCTTGAACGTTCAATAACTCTGTGCCGTCACACTCAGTCGCTCACTATGTCGCAGACCTCCAGCTCCCATCTAATAATCTCGGACTTCATCGACACTATCCGCCCTCCATTCCAATTTATCGTCGGAGTGACTGCGTTATCCGCATGTCTGGTCACTTTGCTGGTTGTCTTGTCTGTCTTTTCGACGCAGGAGTCACGCAGGCGACCCGCATTTTACCTGAATATCATAGCCATCTCTACTGCACTGGTTTTGAGCATTCTAAGCGGCATCACGAGCGGTAGAGCCATCCTCTACCCATTCAGTCCCACGGGGAAAGGGATTTACATCGCAACGATATTCTTTGCGCTTTTCCCACCTGTGTTTTATGACTCGATGCTTCTCACTCGTCTCCTTGCTCTATACCCCATCAACGTGACCTCCAGATCCACCTTCTTCAAGATATTCATATTCCCAGTATGTATTAAATGCGGTCGTCTCATCGTCCTGGTGAGTGTGCAAAGGTTGTACTCGGTCCCGTCCCTGATTGGCACCAATAGTCCTTGTATCTCTACGAATTCGTTCAGTCTACAAAATTATTACGGTCGCTGGAGCAACATGCGCATGCTACATGGTTTCGGAATCCATACATAACTGCGGAATGGGCGATGCAGATATTAGACAACTTGTGAGATTATGTTACATTCTTGCATCTCAGGTATCTCTTACGCGAAGCGTTGATTTAGGTACTCCGTCAGCATTTTCCTGTACAACTTTCATGCTAGAACCTCCAAGATGAAATATTGTGAGCATATCTCCACAGTACCAAGGTAGCGTTTTCTTACCATCCATCCATATAAGCTGGTCGCATTGGGGGGCAGATCCGGCAAATAGTTTTTATTTCTGTCGCTAACTTCGTCTTGCCCCTCTTTCTCAACATCGCACAGATCGTTTGCATCACAACAAGTCATTCGTTTGCAATGGGAACCATGGTTTTGCTAACAAACAACTACGTCAGTGTCATTGGTGTCTTGTGCGCTACCATCTGGTTCTCTGGGACAGAATGGATCCGTGACACCAAGCGAACTACGGTCGCAGGGGCCTTGCAGCAATGCAGCAGCCAGGAAAAGGCAGAGCGCTTCATTGCGTTCCGACCTGGATCAGATGAGATTAGTGGTCATGCACAGCAAAGCCCCTGGCTGTCGGAGGCGGACAGACATGCTTTAGGACACTGTGGGTGCTTTCAGGGCTTGAACCGCTACAACAACCCAGCATGAGGGTCCGCTCCCTAGATGTTCTCATGTGGCCCTGCGCGCGTGTACATACATATATTATCTTTCTTCCTCTTGACATAATGGTATCATATGTATTTGTTTAGCTTACGATTCAGGACATTGTACGGGAGTGAAATTGCGAGGCTCCGCGCATTACGCAAGTTGTTATCTAAGGAATTGCCATAGGCACCTGCCAAATCGCGTTGTGACCGAACGAGAGGCCTGAACGATTCGAGGAAGCTCGCCGATCGCATCCAAGCAGACAAAAAGATGGCATGGTTACGACGGTAATCCAGCCAGGTAACACTCGACTTTTTGAGGTTAGACTATGCTTTGACTGGTAATAGCTCACGGAAGCCATCAAGTCAACATAGAAGGAAAACAAAGTTGCAGGGAACGACTTGATCTGACGACGCCGGGAGTACTTCCGTTGAAATAACGTTGACTGGTTACAAAACCCAAATTGCACTCCTGCCACGTTTTTCAACGATTGAATCTCCAAAATTTGATCATTCCCCAAACATGCAGCAACGACCTAGCCATCCGAATGAGTGTACAAGATGCCGTCCACCTAAATGTTGATACAGGTATGTAATGCAGAAGATTAAACCACGTCAAGTGTACAGCCGCTTGGTGTACCTAAGAAGGTAACGAACAATTAGGTGGACAGCGACCAAACACAATGAAGAACCAAACTCACGAATGTAACCCATGCACTCCACCCTCCACCTGGGCGCTGGCAGTTCGAAGTTCGAACCGGACTGAACCATCCCGAACACCTTTCTTGAGATCTTCCACACTCTTCACACCAATATCCTGAAGACTGTGCTGTAACCCTGCATACAAGTATGGCACAAACGCTTTGACGCTGCCCTTGTCCTGCACGTCGCCAGAAACACCCTGCGCGACTTTGACAGTCGAGTTCTCGGAAAAGTACCGAGTTGTTGCCGCATTCTCGTGCGGAGCACTCTTGGGATACGGCGCATGCTTCGCGGATCCGGGCCTGCCATTAGCTTGCGCAGATGGGCCGGACTTCCCAGCGTCCATAGCCTCCAAGCTACCCATACCTCTGTACGCCTTGACACGCTTCCCATCGTGGTAAAAGTACTCGCCAGGTGCTTCTGTCGTGCCTGCAAGCAACCCGCCCATCATGACAGCACTCGCACCCAATGCGAGTGCCTTGACAACATGACCTACATTGCCGATACCGCCATCGGCAATGACAGGAACCCCAAACTTGTTCGCGAACTCGGCAACCGCGTAAACGGCGGTAGCCTGTGGACGGCCCACCGCCATGACCTCCTGTGTGATACATATGGATCCACTTCCCATGCCCACACGAAGACCATCGGCGCCAGCAGCAATAAGGTTGGCAGCTTGATCGCGCGTGACGACATTTCCAGCAATAACCTCGAGTTTTGGGAACGTCTGCTTGATCCACTGGATCATCTCTAGTTGGTAGATAGAGTTACCTTGCGAAGAGTCGAGAACAACGATATCAAGTCCAGCTTCAGCCAGGAGGCGAAGCCGATCTCGATCATTAGGACGAGTACCAACAGCAGCAGCAGCACACAGCTGCTTGCTATCCGGATTTTTACTCGACAACTGGGAAGTTTTGATTCTTCAGAAGGTCAGAACGGGCAAGGAGAGACGTTAGGCGACCTTGGTCGTCAACAATCGGAAGCTTTCCTTTTTTACAACTACGAAGGACGACGTTTGCCTCGTTCAGGGTAACACCTTGTGGAGCCGTCACGAGATCGGTGGTCATGATTTCGTGCAAAGGGATATCCGGAGACTCGAACTGAATGTCTCGGGAAGTGACGATGCCGAGCAGCTTCCCCCCCAAGAATCCAGAATCTGGAAATCAAACATGCATCAGCATGCGAAGTATAGAAGAAGGTTGCACAAAGGATCAGAAAGCCATGCATGAGTTAAGCTTTCCGCAGTTCACGGATGAGGTCCGTGACTCGGTAGAACGAAGGTTTACAAGTACTCGTCATAAACCGTATGCGGGGAAACAAAGTACTCACCGGTAATAGGAATGCCACAGAATCCCAGCCGGGCCTTGATATCTAAGACGTCAGCAACAGTGTGGGTGGGGGACAAGACGACTGGGTCAGTGATGAAACCGTTCTCGTGCCTCTTCACGGCTCGGACCATGGCTGCTTGGTTCTCGGCAGGTTGATTATGATGAATAACACCGATACCCCCCAAGAGCGCGAGACTAACTGCCATTTCAGTCTCCGTGACAGTGTCCATCGGGCTACTCATGAACGGTGTTTTCAGAACGACATTGCGAGTGATCCTGGATTCAGTTATCACGTCCGAAGCAGGGAAGTCGATCTTGCCAGGCAGCAACAGAAAATCATTGTAAGTAAGACCGCCATGGAGGCGGCCGTTCATAAGCTCCTCGACGGACAAACCATCGGGCGACGTGTACGTCTGCAGGTGAGCAACGGCGTTGGCTGGATCAAGAAATTTTGGGAGGGTGGGCATTTTAGCCGGCGAGAACCGGGAAAACTCGCACTTCTTATAGCACACTTAGATCGGAGATTGAAAAATGTCACGATAGCCAGGCTAAGCCAGCAAACTTCAGCTCAATACCCTTCATGACAATGTGGAGTGGGGTTGGTTACCGCTATTGCTATGCAAATGATGGCATGGCAGACATCGCAGGGGTCTTACTTGGACTTGCACGCACGCCCTTCTATTAGTTCCTCGGGCATTGTGGAGGTCGTCCATGACGGGTCGGTAAGCATTCTCCAAGAAGGTTTCCACGGAACTTGCGGTGCGCACTCACCTGGGAGCTTTTCGTTCCTTATCCCGTAGCAGCACAACAATACGGGCAGATCGCAGAACCTGGAACTAGTTATTACCCCTCTTACTGAGCATCAAATTTTGCTTTGATGAGCGTAAGGTGGGTCTCATAAACAAGATCGAAGCTAATAAAGATGATGACATCCTATCGCTCGTGAATGGGATATAGACCTGAACACGATTCCATCCCCTTTCAATGTTGTGTTATTTTTGACTTCTCAACACATAGACGTCTGTGAAAGCTTGATAGCATGTTCTACCCATCAAATCATCCGAGTTGTGCGACGTCTTTTCAAGAACCCTCCGACGATGAGGACGATATACTTGACCGCGCCTTCAGACTCATTGACTCCAATAATCTTGGTTGTCAGGTACGGGTGACCGAAGGAATGGACAGCATGCAGAACCGACCTCCGAGTGCTACGAGGAACATGTTTGTAGATGAGAAGAAGCCGACAAATCACTGACCCGCACCGGTTCACTGTGATTTCCAGTGCCTTGTCCTAATATGCGAACAGACAGCTCCGTCACGACTTCAGATACATTACGTCTTACGCTTAGACCAGGCCGTGTAAATCCCTCTGAACCTCTCAATTCTTGATCATCGACTCATCTCATAAAATAACAAAAGGATATGGAGAGGCTTCCTTTTTGGCTGTATTGTTAGTGACGAAGCGAGTAACTTGGGGCTCGCGAGCTTAGAGTTGGTCATATGCATTCATAAATGGTGCATCATGTAGTATGGGGATCAAACACATCTCCCCACCTGCTGTCGTCGTCAACGGAGTCATTGAAGAAACGATGTCTTCCTCAAATGGATGACTAGAGCCGTGGAGGCGGAGGACTCGGTACTTGCCGACAGGAATCTCAGGGGATACCTATCTCCTACCTTGCTTTAAGGACTGTGCGGGCAGTGCGGGCGATCAAATGTTGTCTGGTATACTACTACGCCACTGCGTTCTCAGGGGTACTCGACCATAACTCTATAGCGTGATGCCAATTATGGGCCAGCACCGCACGCCCCGGACCACGACGGATATCGCGTTTGCCAATTTAGGCCCTTTAACATGTCGAGTCTTGGAGGGGCATGTCCACGAATCTCTACAGGCCTCAGATTCCATGGCAGGCAATCTCTGGTCTCGTGGCACAAGTTTCAGACGAAATCGAAGAAAATTGCGACGATATTTATGTTGTAGGAGGTAGTTCGGAATGGCACATCAACCTTGGCGTAAAGCTCAATGACAGAACGGAAGTTTAGATGGGTTCTTCACTTCCAAGGACGTATAAGAGAGAACAGTATCCCATATACGATTGACTGGACTGCAGCTGGATATTCAAGCTAACAGTGGTGTGGTGATGAGTTGATAATGAACTAAGAAAGGAGGATCCTAATGCTCAGCGACGCAAGCAGCGTTCCAGGTCTCATCTCCATAGCGAATGTTGGTACTGAATACGTTCGCCTTGACAAACTCACTCAGTGAGCAAGTCCCGAATCTCACGTCTTTGAGGGATTTTTGGCAAGGAGTTAAAGGGTATGTCTCCCCGTTCAGCAGCAATCGGACCTGAGGGCCTTGGAAGCTGGATCATTAACGTCCCAGTTAGCGAAGCCACGAGTCGGCATCAGCGAGATTTACATACGAGTTTTTGCAAGTAAACTTCTCCCAGATCATCCTCGCGGCAAATGGGGACTGCTCTGATCCGCGGAACTTGCGGTTCGGAGGGATGTACTCAGGTGTGAGAGGGATGACGTCCCTTGAGCAAAACAGTGAAAGGCAAGTAGGACGTAAGTGGGCGAAACCTACTTGTTCAGATTCATAGCAGATAACACAAGCAGAATAGTAACGCCGTGGCCGAATTCGAGGTAAAGCTCTTGGGCGTCACCAGTAGTATTGCTAAAACTGTAACGAAGGAGCTCAACGACATCCCCACCAGGAACAGCAGAGCTCACCGTTCTATCAATTTGTTGATGTATACAGACCAAGAATAGGTCCCGTATCATTTCTTGATATGTACCCACTTATCCCATCGCTGATAAGGTCGCTCTCGTAGCTGGGACAGTCAGTGAGATCTCCAAATCTTTCGCATCGGACTTACTCGAAGGCGGCTAGTTCATGAGGCTCAAACACGCCACACCACGGAGACACGTTATGAGGGGCGAGGACGTAAGGACACGCATTTAGCGCTCCACGAATGTCTTCATCGGATAGTTCGGTGCCAGGAAGGAGTGCGCTGAGCCGTTGCCCGACCAAGGGGATGTACTTCTTTGCCCACTTGGCTCGTTCGGCCTATTGACTCATCATATCAGAGTCTACAATACTAACGGCATTCCAACTTACTTCGAGTTCTACCCATGGACTAAATTTTGGACAGGACTCCCAAGGGAGTATCCAATTGACAGGCAACTCGAGCTTGTCCACAGTCACAATATCCACATTTCGACCGAACATGCCTTGTGTGAAGTAAGAAGCAGAATCTATGACTCTCTGTGTAGTGCTCGACAGAACAAAGTCCGTCAAAAACCCAGGGTAGTGGAGTGCGAACCTTGGCAGCTACGGGTTAGACCACAGCACACCTCAATGGCTTAATATCTTACTCTACGCCATTGTCGAACAGCTGTTGGCGGCCAATAATTGTCAGGTTTTTTGGAACGAGGTTGGACTTGTAACCACGTTTCAAGAATCGCAAATTGGGCGGTAAATAATTCGGGATGGTCGAGTTGTTTGAGGGTCTCGACTAGCTTATTGATATAGACATCCTCTCCCTCGGGTCCACGAGAACCATGGCGGTGCAACTGGATTTTCAAAAGTACGGGATAAACCATGCTGTATACAAATTGAGGAGTGACTAGTAGACATACCAACACGAGTTGATCAACAGTACAGTCGGCAGGTAAATCTGCTCGCACTCCATGGACATATGGCCTATCATGGTACGGCGTGAGAACCCTGAACTTGCTCCAGCGGTCCACTGGATGAATATCATTGGCAGGGAAGCCAAACCCAAAGATCCCAACCAGTGGGGAGAGGGAAACCTGGAGGACGTTGATCAGAGTTGGAATGTACATTCAGGACCACGAAGGAGCTGTTGAGTGACAGTGGTTGGACGACCAGTGAAGTTCAGCGCACACCTCGGTGAGGCTCCCGAACTAGAAGCGAAAGGTGCCAATCAGGCCCAGGAGGCTTGCTCATTCCACGAACTTAAACACACGAACTGCTTGGTGTAATGACACGATATTTGTATATATTCTATCTGTCGACACTTTTGATACAGTCAGGCCTACTTTACTTAACCCTAACCATATGTATAAATCGTATACAACTCAATAGGACTACACCGAAGACATAGGCCAGCAGCATGAAGTGCAATCGAAGCATGTGACATGGTATTCATCAGATACGTACCAGTATACTGAAGTAACCTTCTCAGTCTGGCAGGTATATATGAAGAGAAAACAGATCAACCGAGCAGCAAGAAAATCACCAGCTAATTGGTCGAGGTATTCATTCAGGAGCGACTCTCCCCGATTCAGGTTATGCCCACTCTGTCAGTCCAACTTTTCTTTGCAGACACACTATTACCTTTCTCACCATCCCACGCACATTTATTCCTTGGCTTCCTTGAAGGTGAAACGTCCCTAAATTTCGGAGGGACAGTCGTGAATGCGTTGCGAAAAAACTTGGTGCTCTGCCAAATGTGCGACCACAACAATCAGTGACTATCATAGGTGTTGGATGCGAGAGGCATGGATGGATGGCGGAATTACTCACCTGCTTAACCCCGGACCGGGAACTGGAGGGTCTGCGCCAGAGCCGGGACGATGTTCAGGCAGTATACTGGCATTTGGTTTCTGCAAGGATGTACGGGGTGTTGGTAAGGGTGAGCACAGAGAAGTCGAGGGTGCCCACGGTTTTACCATCAATTCACATTGTCTAGTTCCTGGGGGGTAAGTCCTCGTGCTGTTGCTCGTCAGAAGCAGCTACGCTTTCGGACGGTTGGAGCATTTTCTGAATTTGCCAGTATGTAACATGGACTAACCCGAAGAAGTGGCAGTCTTTGGTATATACCCAGAGCCAGACCTCCGCCAACGTGGAAGACTTAAGAAAGATGTCGCCACGGTCTGCCTTGCGGACCAAGCTGTGCGTGTACACGTATCATGAGGCGCAGTCACGGATAGCTATCATCGAAGAGCGCACTGGGAACGCGTACTTATCGTCAGGGCTGTTGGTTTGAGTAAAATATCGTAACGGGTTACTTGGACCCTTGCCATAGTGCAGCAGCCGACGCATCCACTGTTACACACTCTTGCGTGAGATGTAGAACATTTCTTTGTCTACAGCTGCCGGCGATCCAGTCTTTGCGACTTCAACAATACGAGTAGGGGTAACGTTGTGGGGGCCGTATCGTTATCGGCGTATACGAAAGCATTGTAATCGACAAGTCGGCAAAGATCACGAGTGCGTATACGCTCTATGATAGGCGCGTGAAGTTGGAGCTCCTGTTAAGTTGTATCAAAGGTGGCTACATCACTTAGTGCGACAGGGAAGATGCTATAGCAAGACCTACTTTTTCGGTCGATTCTTCGATCTTAGTTGAGACGGATTATGAGAGAGGAAGACGTATCTATCGGGTTTATCGGACAAACTCGCCGTTTTGAGGTGGGGCTCTGCAGCGAGGACATCATTGACCATATATCCATTGGCTTTGGATAGTGTGTTTGTAGGAATTTAGATACAAATGAGATGAGGTTGAAACTTACCGGTCTTGTGGTTTATACACACGTTCGTGCGGAAAGAAGCGAGCGCAGTTGGCGTCTCTGATGTCATAGCATATCTTGTTATCGATGACACGTGCACACGAGATGAGTCTGTCGATATAGACGGAAATGAAGAAATGGTGATGTCTGTATCGTTGGAGTGAGGAATGGCTTTACCTTGAAACGGACAAATTCCCTCTATCACCTACGCATAGCAATCTCGTGTGATACAATCGAACCTGGGAAACATAGACCAACACGGTTGCGAAGACGGGCTTGTCTGCTCACTTGCTGACATCTAGGTCGTTCCGTGCGCTCGCCACGATCTCGAAAAGGAATGGCTCTCAGGACCTCGAATGGGTAGTATACGTGCGGCATCAGCGGGAACGTGGTTGAAATGATTTACCTGTGCATGCTACGCGGGACGACGCGTTCTGTGAGTGCTTTGACAACGATGACTTCTTCTGGAGTGACTTCTAGCCTGTACATCTCGACCGAGTTGTCGAACACCATCTCTGAAGCTGGCAGCGTTTCTCAGGGCTGTCAGAAAAGATCACGGGTATGCGCATGCTCAGAGCTGTTGGGATGAAGATGTTACCCAGGAGCCATCATGGGTCTACGGACCGTGTCCAAGGTCATGACAGAGTCCTGCAAGTTCAAAGTTCGACACATTCCACATGTTAATCCGCGATGCCGAGCTGGGGCCGGGAGTTCTTCAGGTGCATCGCCATGAACCTCGCAAGGTGTCCGACGCCTGTCCTGTTGAGGTCGCAATTGCAGTCGCACCCAAATCAGAACTTGACGCGCGCTGGCTAGGAGGAGTTATGTAGAGTAGAGCGAGAGAAAGATGCACCCAGACAGTGCTGAAACCGGTTGTGGGCGGCTCTAGGGAAGACGAAGCAATATTGGAGTACTCGCATATCGGTGAAGGAACGTGTCCGTGGCGAAAACGAAACTGTCACGGGAGGATACGATGGGTCGGTATTACAACCACTGAGTGCTTGAAAGGACTGAGAGTTTGGAAATCGGCAAACCAAATGTAAAGTTGCAATTCAAAACACTATAGTAGGTCTCTATGCCCGTTCGTCACTTGCATCTGGATTTTTCTTTTCACGAGATCATCTAAATCACTCCACTCAATCCCATCCTGTAAAGTAAGTGCCATGCTGCGTGGAACAGTAACGCCGGGGTGTCCAATCATCAAGTCCCTCTCCCACTGTCCTCTCCCTATTGGGTACACCCGCGTTCTCAGTCACTTGCTGTGCTTGGCCTCCCCTGGTAATGGCCAAGGTCAAGCTCAACCAGAAGTCACCTTGACAGCAGACAAAGGCTATGATCAATCCCTCTTATTCACTGGCCCGCTCACAGTTAAGCGTAGCAGCAGACCAATGCCCACGCCGGCCGAGCGTCCTTCTCGCCCCTTATTTGAAGATGCTTGTCAGTATTCCATGGCTATAATGGCGCAGAGCACTTTGGACTGTCGCACGGCTCGGGCGGCTGTACGTCCCCATGCAAATTCTACAGAGTCCTCCGATGTCTCGGAATGCAAGGCGTCGTGACAATAATAATTGTTGCACACTTCCTGAGAAGAGGTACTTTCAAGATGGTGACTTCATATGGATAGATGCTACGCACATCATGCCAGAAGCACCTAATAAAAGTATCGGAGGAGAGGGCCAAAAGTTGGATATACACGACATCTTTCTGCCAGGTCAAGAAACCTATATGCACGACAATTCCATATTGCAGGTGTCCGGACGATGTCATCGATCTCCAATGATGTCAACATCCTAGTGGGCTGAGAGGGCATACTAATCCATCATGTCAACGCAGCAATCGTGCCACCACCTTTACGATGCACTCTTCCTGTGGCCTAAACCTGTAGGTTATGCACCGGATCTTTTTCCCTCATACACTTATGTCTGTCAACGGGGTTTGCCACACACGTATCCGTGTGTGCGAAGCCTAGCAAGGAGTGAAGAGAAACGAGGATATCGTCATTTTCTTCACAACAAGTGGATTCCCTCTTTACCCTGTGATTCTTGCGCTCTTCTGCGAGGTGGCCTGGATGTCTGGAGCTACAGAGTACATCATGGACATGGAGAGGAGCATGGAACAGACAAGAGTCCTAGCGATGACAGTTTGACTGCTGACATCTTGATGGGAGTATTAGTACTGGTTCAATCTCGTTGTCTACTCAACTGTACCGTATAATGGGCTGTAGTACTTACGCAGGGAGTCGTGGTGAGAGGTCGCATGATTTGTTTGGTGACGGCTTGGGAAGCAAACAACGTCTGCTAACGTAATCCAAGTCACATCCCTCATACTACTTCACCGTCCCTAAAGACCTAGTTAAAGGTTTAAACGTTCACTGCAAAATGAAGGCCACGACGACACCGTCGACCGTCGCACATAATGCTATGCCTCCCCCTTCAGCTGTTTCAACCACTCGGACATCTCGCGTTGCGCCCCATTCCCATATCAAGGGTCTTGGACTAACGCCAGAAGGGCTCGCGGTGTCCGATGGTGCCGGTTTTATCGGACAGACGAATGCACGGGAGGTGAGCAGGGATACTCTGGATCTGGCATTCACTATACCTGATAGGGCGAGTTTTCCTAGGCGTGTGGTGTCGTCGTCGAACTCATAAAGTCTCGCAAATTTTCTGGACGTGCCTTACTCCTCGCCGGTGCACCTGGTACGGGAAAGACCGCTCTTGCACTGGCCGTGTCCCACGAACTCGGAGTCAAGGTACCGTTTTGTCCAATGGTCGGGTCCGAGGTGTACAGCACAGAGGTGAAGAAGACAGAGGTCCTCGCGGAGGCTTTCAGGCGAGCAATAGGTGAGCAAATACGCGTGTTACGCCCCCTTCATTCATCTCTTTCATTTTCGTTGAAGTTTCACACTCGTATCTGCACAGGTTTGAGGATAAAGGAGACAAAAGAAGGTTTATGAGGGCGAAGTCACAGAGTTGACACCGGCCGAAGCTGAAAACCCTCTCAGCGGATATGGAAAAACCGTTTCACACGTCATAGTCGGTCTGAAAACGGTCAAGGGAACGAAGCAACTTCGGCTTGATCCTACTATCTATGAAGCGATGCTCAAAGAGAAGATCGTTGTGGGCGACGTTATCTACATAGAAGCCAATACGGGTGCTGTCAAGGTGTGTTCTTCCGGATCAGATCCGGATTTGTGTCTGAGACCATGCAGCGTGTTGGTCGATCAGATGCATACGCATCATCGTATGACCTTGAATCGGAGACTTATGTTCCACTCCCAAAAGGTGATGTGCATAAGCGGAAGGAATTGGTCCAAGATGTCACGCTAGGTGACCTCGATGCGGCTAACGCAAGACCGCAGGGTGGTCAGGATATCATGAGTGTTATGGGCAGCCTCATGAAAAGCGGTCGGACGGAGGTCACCGAAAAATTACGGAAAGAAGTGAACAAAGTTGTGAAAGGGTACGTTGATCAAGGTGTTGCAGAGGTGATACCAGGTGTCGTGTTCATTGACGAGGTATGCAATGCAAATTGTTGGACCTTTGTTGTGAGAACCTTGACGCCGTGATGGGCAGGTGCACATCTTGGATATCGAATGCTTTACTTATCTAAATGCGCTACTCGAGTCACCCATGGCACCAACAGTTATACTTGCTACCAACAGGGGCAACGCTGTTGTCCGCGGAACGACCGATGTCGTCTCGCCACACGGTATACCTGTGGACTTGCTTGATCGGTCAGTTCCTGACAACTTTTCAACAAGAATTGGTCTCACCCGCATGACAGATGCTTGATTGTCAAGACTGATACCTACAATCGGGAGCAGATTGCCAAAGTCGTTCAATTGCGTGCCAACGTCGAGGGACTCAAACTTGGCCCAGGCGTGCTAGAACGACTAGCAGAAGAAGGGGAGAGAGGGTCGATGCGGTGAGTCATGAGAAATTCCCTCATCCAAAAGAGACTGAGTGCTATCCGCTATTCGCCAGTTATGCTCTCCAGTTACTCACGCCTGCATCCATTCTTGCCGGCCTTTCCGGAAGAAACCAAATTGAGGTGGAAGATATTGGGGAGATGAACGAGTTGTTCCTCGACGCAAAAACGTCAGCTAGGAACATAGGTTCGGAAGGCGGATTTGATGGTGGTAGGATGTAGTATACCTTGGTACGCATCTGTCTGCTTTTCTTTCGTTCGTGAACAAATTTTTTCACCCAAGATACGTGTAGATTTGTTTCCGTTCAGATATCTTAAGACGATATATTGGCCCCCTGACCCGCCACACGACCGAGCTATCCGCGAATGTCAGTATGTGGTCTGCCGCTACCGATCCCGCCCCATAGCCATGCCAAAGCGCCTTCATGCACTTCTCACTACTGCAGAGCTACTGCTCTTGTCTTTATTTCCACGAGTGACCACTTACACACATGTACATTGGTTGCGGATGGCTCCCCTTGATCGGCATAACGAACGCTGCAAGTGGTGAGTTTGTTTGGTCTTTTACTCACCTTGGTCAGTTCCACTTCTGCCTTGATTATGCTGCACGTTCACCGGAACCATAAGCGCGTTTTTGATGATAGGTTCATCATGGTTGAGTGGACCGTTGCTCATGGCATGGATGGTTATGGCCTCGATGGAATCGCATGGCTGGAATTGGCGTTTTCTTCGCACACTTGCCAGTCTGGCAGTCAGACACTTCTACAAATGGGTTGCCTTCTATCTTTCACATTGTCCTTCCATTTTGTCGTTAGCGCATGACCTCGGGTCTCCTAGATGGAACTGTCGGCTCCACCATGGTCCATACTTATCATGTCCGGTGACGTGCGGGAAAGTCGAACTATCACTTGTCAGGTACCGGTCTGAGTACAACGTTTGGACCCGGCCCTCTTAGTTTCAATCACGCCCAAGGTCCGACTTAACGCCCTACGTTGACCCTGGTTGCGAGCGTAACGCTCATATCACACCACACCATGGCCATTGTGTTAGCATGATCGGGGATTGTCGTGATCGATTATTCACTACTTGCTGTTGCCTGACGCCCCACATCTCCTTGCCATGGATTGTCTATGATAAGATGCCTCACTCGGCTATTACCGCTGCTGTCTCGTGGAACTTCAGGGATGTTGCGTCGCCACAAAACTATTTCGGAGATCCGTGACCTTTTTTTCCGCAGATTTGAACGCGCAGCACACGTTCCATCAAATGCAAATACGTGCAGCACCACCTTCTCACGATCCTGAATCAGAGCATGGAGTTTCGACTATATCCTGTGTTATACTGACAAAGCGAGCCTTTGTAGAACTCTCCGGAATATAATGACTGTTGTGACTTGACAGTGGCGTTGACATTACGCGCGAAGCACGACCGGGTTTGGAATACTGAAGCTGTGGGTCCAAATACTCTTCGTGTTCAACAGCAACCTCAACTGTGGTCCGCAATTCCTCACTCGAGTCTCGATCGCTCCACGTTCATATCTCAGATGGAACCCCCTGCGAAACATGATGCGAACGCACTGCGAGAATGTGCAACTGCAAGGCAATAAGACACCACCGATTTTTTGGGACCTCTGTGTTCCATCACTCTACACCCCCTTCCGTTTGCAACTCCGCGACCCGAATTGGTGAGCTCCTCGTCTTTGCTTGCTTCTTTTCATCATGGCAAAATCTGACGGGGGCTTCTGTGCACTTTCGCCAGGGAAGGAGGACCTTTCAGGTCCTTAAATGTCTAAGCACCAGTACTCGTGCCATATATATAAATATCGTTCATGCGGGTCAATGTGATCAAGTACGCCCGCTTCGCCTCAAGTCCCAATCCTACTGCCCTCATGTCGAGGAACGCGCAGACGATGCCTTTTACTTTCGAGGACCGCACTGGTAACCTCCACAGTTCTGATTTCGATGACATATACGATCGCATGTTCCTCCGTGTCACTCCCTACTCTCACGCTGCATCCGGCAACAAAAATACATTAGCCGTCTACGTGATGGGCTGCCGTTCCACGCGCCGCAAAGACACCCGTCACCTCGAACGCCATCCTTCCGTTGTTCTCGAGTTCGGCGAAACACGTCCCGGATTAGGGACCATCCGCTTCCCCCAATCACCATCGTCAAGCATCTCGATACCCATGCACACCTATCTTAGGAAAACAACGTTCTTCGGAGGGTAAGTGCTACGTAGGACACTGCTCAGAAATGGCACTCCATTGTGCGCGCGCACGCACGAATGGTTGGGAATGCGGAAACGCTCGTGGAGATGATGTTGATGGATGAACTCTTTCTCATCAGATCACTTTCGAGAAAATTCAAAGCTTCTGACGGGCGTGAGTTCAAGTGGCAGCACAAGTCTATTGATAGGACACGAGTGGACGGTGGGTTTTCATCTTATTTCATACACCTGTTCCCTGGCCCTGGTTCTACTTACAGAAACTGACATGTAACGCCTGGTTCTGCAGTGTCTGTCGGAAGAAGGGTACATGGTGGCGCATTACGACCTACGGCCCTCATGCATGGCCGCATATGGTGTCTCGGGGAACACTCTCACTATCCACGAGGCCTATTCAAACCTCTGTGTCGGTGAGCCGTCACAGCCCCCTTTGAGGTGCTTTGGGGTCCCCATCTGACGGGCTGTCAAGATATACTAGCTAGTTTGACGATCATGCGATATATCGCCGAGCACCAGCTATAGCCTTTTTTCTTCTTCGCTTCCGCTCGGAGAAGGGGATTCGTTTCGTACCATACTCGTCTCGAGCTGAAAAAGACTAGTTTTAGAGGCCGGAAAGCATGAACGACTCACCGATGCGGTATGCCTGACATGTCAGGTGATGGTAAGATAGGCCGTAGTTGAAAACCTATGTGTACTCTTCAAAAATGCCCCTGCCCAGGGGCACAGAGCCTTGAACCTATGAATGCAATCAGGAAACACCCAGTTCCCGGCTGTGCGAAAAAGATGTTCAGTGCGTAACCCTTATGACACTCCACATCCACGCCCAGGTGTTTCCAACTATCACCGGACAGAATGTGTTAATCGCATATTAAAAGAACGGTCGATGAATTACTGGTGGCAGGGCATAAACGTTCCTGCATGATCATATCGGTCACGTTCTCCACTCCAATGCCAAAGATGTGGTAGATAAGTCTTGGCTTGCCAAGATCGAAAGGCATGAACTAGGTTATAATCAGGGAGAATAACCGCGAGTACAGACTCTGCACGTGTATCTCTATTTCCGTCCTAGCCACCACCCGAAGAACTACCCTCGGCCGACAGTTACAACCCCTCATCCTGTCTCGTCTTTATATACCCCAGCCGAAAAACGTGGATTAGAAAAAGCGACCCTGATCGAGGAACCGATCGACAAAGTCTGCGAAGGACTCGCACACTTCATCAGGGGGAACTACTCCCTCACGCGTTTCATCGCCCGCACGATATTTTCCTGTTTTGACTGCATGATGAAGGTCGATGCGGACCAGACAGGCGGTACCGTATACATTTAAATATGTCAACATTCAGCATGCACAAGCACACGTGGACGGAATAGAAGGTGGTGAAAGGGGAAATGAAGGGAAATATGAACAACGAGTGGATGGAGGACTCACCCAGAACCCGCCAGAACCCAAGTTCAACTGCCCCCTCGCCCAAGTCCGCAGAAACATCGTCCCCAATCACGGCGATCCTCCCTCTTCTTCCGGCTTTACCTCCATCTTTACCTCCGCCGTCGGACATTACAGTGCCCTTGACCATCTCCGTGGCCGCGAGCGAGAGCGTGTCGTCGCCAAAACTTTTGACGACGGTCTCGAAGAAAAATTTTGTCGGTTTACCTACGATTTGTGCGCGCGTGCCCGAGGCTTCTTCAAGGGCGGCCACGAATGGACCTGGGCCCAAGGACAGCGCGCGATCGGAGGCTTGAATGTACCGCGCTTTGTGTAGTGCGATGAGTGGCGGTTTTTGAGTGGTCACAGACGTAGAGGACAGCGACAATGGGTCGGCACGGCGTCTTTCATTTTCATGTTCCCCGACGAGAATGCGGAACGCAGTGTTGAGATGCTCGTAGTCGAGCACCGAAGGTGCCAGCCCGACGACGACGGCGTCGTACGGGTCTGTAGTGTTATCTTGTGAATGATCGTTGGTCGTTCCGGGATCGATACCCAGACATTCTGTGCGCGCGGACGGGGAGAGTAGCGTGTAAGGCCTGTAACGATACGCTTATCAATATCGTAATCGGCCATTCTTTGCAGAGAGGTAGGCTGGCCTCCGCACACCGGCGTCCCTCAAAACTCCTTTGAGAGCGCCGACACTTGTCCACACCTCACCGGGGAGGACGTGCATGGATGCCTCCGCCAAGCGCCGACATATTTCCTGCGTAGACTCCTTGCTGGTGTTGCTGCAGAATCGAAAGGGGACGCGCGCGGCTCGAAGACGGGCAAGTGCACGGGCAGCGTCCGGGTGTCGGCGCCGTCCCGACCAGTAGCGTCCCGGAGATGTCGACGAGGAGCGCAGACAGCGCCGGAGAGCTGTTGAGTGAAGCGGACATCGACGCAGTCTATCTGCTTAGTCATCGCTCCCAGCGTATTATCTGCTTTCTTCGTGCAATACACAGAATATTGTAACTAACATACATATAATAGGGTATAGTCAAGCAATACAGCGGAAAATACATATGCAGATATAACCTTAGGAACAGGAAAGTGGAAGCGAACATCTCACCATCACTCTGAAGTCGGTGGAATCTGGGGTGCATGTGCCACTGACATCACTATCGCCGCCTCAGTCGCATCCTCGTCGTCGAGTGCGTTCTTCAGCTTCCCACTCTTGATGGCATCCATCCTATCCCTGACCACTGTGGCCATCTTGTAAGTGTGGTATAAGCCCTGTGTGTGGTCTGGTTTCCATCCGTCTGGCAGACGCTCGTACTTCACCCATGTTTTCAACACCTCGAGATCCAACCCTTCTTTGTCCGCGTTTGGACCCCCCAACACCCCAATTGCGATCGCCATTTCTCCACGTGCGATCTCGGCATGCGTGAAATCCAGCGAACCATGCATCTCCCTTTTAGCACGGATGTTCGCAACATCCTCCAGTGTAATTCGGCCGGGTTTGTAATATCCCCCCTGGTGCACGACCGCCTTCAACAGACTGCAATCCGGACACCGTGGTGCATATTCTTCCCCCTCACGCGCGTCCCGATGGAACAACGACGCATCGTGTTCGATCAGATTATGCCGCGCTAGATCTGCGAGTGAAATTTTACGAAATTGGCCAAGGATGAACACGGCGCCGATGGAAAGTATTAGGGCGAGGGCCGCGGAGAGGCGGTAGCCTTCTCTAAGAGCGCGTATGAGGTCGAAGACACTGATATTTTTGCCATCGCGGGGTCTACCGACGAGGTCAGTACATCCGTCGACCTGAGGAAATAGGTGCACTCACAAGTACCCGTGATTAGCGAGGGCGTTTAAGGCCGGACAGGGGGATCTTGCATCCCCTTTATGATGAGGACAGTAGTCATGGGTGTCCCCTACGACTGGACAAGATCCACCCTCGTGTTGGTGCTGAGCCGTGATGGTATTCGAGGTGCTCGTCGAACCCTGGCTGTGATGAGACATGGTATTGAGGATGGGGGTATGTAGCGGGTGAGATGTAGGGATGTGAGATGTAGTTCAGACCTTTATATCCGTCTGGTTGGCCCGTACCTGAAATAGAATCAAGGCGGTAAGCAAAAACAAGACGTGCAAGCAAATTCCACCTTCACGCCTGACAACAATATTAATGACATATGTTTAATCAAAGTAACGTACAGGTAGGAACACAGCAATTGTGATCCTCTGTCTCCACCCTGCAAACGCTATCTCTCTGTAGTCGCACAGCTCAAATACCGCCCGTTGGGAACCTGCCAACAGTAGCTGTAACTGTAAGTGAAACAGATGCAGTCCCTGTGTCTCTGCAATGCACTCCCCATTCCATTGAATCGGGACGTGACGCAAGCCAAGGAAGGACCCAAAGGCACAAGCCCGTCAAGGGACCATGTGAGCGCCGATGTCATTCCCAGAGTTCGCCGGTCCTCATCTCACTCCGGTCTTCTGTCATACGTGAATTGGAGGTCCTCCAATTTTGGAGTTCTATCGCCAGTGGATAGCCACAGCATATCTGTCAGCCCTCCATGGGAGCGTCACAGCATGGACTTCTAGTCATTGCATTTCTTCATCAGTTCGATGCAAAGAGCAGTATGGGACGCTGATCGATCCCTGGCCACCCGGCTGAGCGAGCGCACATGCGAGAAGTAGCAATACTGATGATATATAGAGATGCTGTGTGGAGACACCATGAGAGGAAACCGGAGTCAAGTCATCGGAAGAGTCTGGATCAGGCCTCCTCGGGTCACCGTTTGATGCCGAAGGGCTCCCATACCTGCTTGGAACAACAATTTCTACCCTTCATCCACGGTGCCTGTACAGGGCTCACGCATTCGCTGGCACAAATGCTACCGGGAAGCGGGAGTCGAAGTGGGTTCGATATCACACGCACGAGGGTCGCGTCGGCGAATTTTGAGGAGCGCGATTCGGATGATAATGAGTCTGCGATCCGGCCTGTGTGCCACATCATGCTGACTCACATTGTGCTTGGTGTACATCTACTTCGAGCTTCTACTAACAGCAATTGGCGGCTACTATTGTGTATGTATTAGTAAATAGATGATACAAGTAACCGTGGTTTGCGGATAGAATGATCTGATCCAAGTTGTGCGAGGAACTGGAGTCCTGTTGTATCTGATACCGCGCAGTCGGATGTCGAAGGGGCATCCGTGTCATGATGATCCGGCTACTGCAGATGCACTTGGCAGCCACACGTTGATCGCCATCGCTCGTGACATCGCAAAGACACTGCAAGCTCCCAACAACCTGTGCTTGTTTTTGAATCGTTCAAGCCAGGATCTGAAGGTGTCATATGGAGTGGAAAAAAAGGCCACAACCGAAACGCCGAAGTCCATGTGTAGCCTGGATTGCTGGGGAGTTCACACAAAAGTCGGTGTGGCAGAGGCAGGTCCTGTACCATTCGTTACAGCAAAGGCACAGGTCCGAGTGGCGACCGTGGCTCCGAGCAACCTGACAAAAAGCTGCCCCTTGCTTGCACGTGCGTGACCTGTCCCTGAAAACAGACCAAGTGCAGAGACATATGGACTCTGACTGATGCAGCAACCACACGAATTAGAATGTTTCATCATCCTGTCGCACGGAAGCCCATCCATCAAGTCTGGATCAGCAGGAAGTCCTGTACTTTTCCCTTATACTTGCAGTACCTGGAGCACTACGGATCACAAATCAGTGAGGTCCTGCCTCGGCTTATCAGCATGAGCTTTCCCGATGAATCAGATACCCGCTCAGCCGCTCAGCGGACCAGTACGTAATCTCGTCCATGGTCACGCAGTGGGCGCCCCTTGTAATGATGCAGCCTACAACAAGCCGTAGTTACCTGGTGTGGTCAACAAGACAGCATTCAGAATTTGGAAGTTACCCGCGGCAGGGGTACCGATAAGTACGGATCGGGTTCCCTTGTCTGGGCCAAGATACCAAGTCGGTGGCGTAAGGATTAACGAATCGAGGCTGGACCTGGACAGGTAGTGACGGACCGGGGCGTGTAGGCGTGGGCTGGTGCAGTGGTGAATTTCGCAATCGAATACTTGTGTGGTCGTGGTTATTCGTCTCATCTTCTGATGGGAATGGCCTGCAGTGCAAATATTGCGGGGTGAAGACTTGGACCTACAAAGTAACCCTAACCTCAGAATGACCTAATATGGCAGCGTGCGTTATCGTAGTATGACTCGCTCGCCCACGACTAGTTGAATGACGCTACTCTCCTGTTCTATCCGATCACTACAGCAGCCAACTCGATTTTGGGTAGACTTGTATTTATTTACAAGGTCTTTCTCTCAGGGCTTTTCTTTCTTATTTCTGTGCGACCGAACTCATCATCGCCAACTCTCTGGTCTGGTCTTTGATGCCATCAAGGAGGAACCGCAATGTACGACCCCAGTCTGTTCCAGAGCACGACCGCATTGCCTATACACCTACTCCGCCTCTCATACAACTTGATAACTCTCCCTTGTCTTCGGATCTCCAGCTAGAATACAATCTCCACTCTGATCAGCCCTTCGTTCGCGGCGAAGCAGTGACAGCGCCAGACGATGATGGGCTCCTCGTCAAACATGAAGGTGGTTCAATCTCACCTGCGCCGCTCTTGACTGTCCTCCCATCGTCCTCCCTTCCGGATGCCTCTGCTCAGGGTCATATGAGGTCGCCTGTCCTTGCTCGGTGAGTTCATCACACCGTCCTGTGCGCAACGCTGGTGCAACGTGCTCGTGAAATGGTCCTTTGTTTGGTCCATTCTATTCATCCTCGCGACTCGTGCACTGCAGCGCCGCACGTGCATGATTTCTTCAATCCGAAGCCTCTGGTCGCTCCTCTTCCCTAGCAGTCCATCTGAACTAACGCCTCATCCCAGCGAACCTACGATGCTAGAAACTTTCTCTCGCGCAGTTCGCGACTATGTTCCGTCCTCTATCTCTATCCCCACTGCTGCTCCTTCGCCCCCTCGTGTCTCGAAACCCGTGTCATTCGGTAGTTTTGACGTCCTTCCAGGGTTCTCCTCCGCTGCGTCTGGGGAACGGCACACTCAAATTCCCACTCACAGACGACGCCTAAGTGGCGCTTCGGGGACACACCATCCTTCTGGGTCGACAAGGGTCTATAGTGGCCACCCCTTCGAACCCGATACCCTACTCGGATCCGAGGAGGATGGGCATACCGGAGCACTTTCCAAACCGGCGTCACCTTCCACAGTTTATCCTACCGTCGGCGAAGGCGACCCCGTGGTATGGTCTCGTTGGGATACGTTAATGCAGCAAGACACACCTCGGCAAGGCCGTCCTAATCTACCATTTTTCGTCGCTCACTCCCGTTCAGACGCATCCTCTTCCTCGGTTATCCTTGCGGATGTCAGATTTGGGATTGCACAGATCTGGGATCCGTCTCGGAAATACTGAATTTGACAGATTCGTCCTGGGGACGTATTTCGTTCGCTGGCGTACTCGCCTCTCCTCCTATGACTGACGACGACCATCTCAGAGGTCTGCGTCCTCTCATTGGCGTCATGTGCGTTCGTCTTTCCCCTTATGAGGCGTTCCTTCCCGCCACGCATTTCGTTATCTGACTGAGTGGTGGCGGATAGATGCCACGTTAATGCGGAGTCCTTTATGGTTATTTATTCGTTACGATCTCACCAAATTGTGAAACGCCTCCCATTTCGCAACGTGTCCTCCTTTGATTCTGGAACTCATTTCACCATCATTGTAAGTCGCGCATCACTTTCCTCTCTTACCTTCGCTGACACGCCAACGTGCAACATTCTCGTTTCAGAGCACAACAAATCCAATCAATTTACACGTTCTATCTTCAGCGTCATACACCATTTTACATACTATTCCTTCTTCTAACCTGGCTTATAATTCCTTGAAGTCGACGTCAGCCGCAGTTCAAAATAAACAGAATACCAACAAACCAGTACGAAATGTATCATTATCAAGCATAGACGCCCCTGGCCATCATCGAGATGTGAACGTACCCATTCAGGCGGAGACGAGAGAGGAAGAAGCAGAAACAAGTGATTTTGTTCCGGTTTATGCCCTCTCCCATCGCCTTCTTGCGTTCGCGTCTCAGCCTCCTCGATTAGACGCATCTCACGAACACGGTCACGGAACACCATCTCATCCACGTACACAAGGTCCACGTACTCATGATCGCTCCTCTTCGTTCCCATCTTCCTCATCGACATTACCGTTCGGAATAGCTCAGATTTCGCAGGTGGATTTGGGGAATACAGCCTTTAAAGTAGGAGGCACGGTGTTGAGCGGGATGAAGTCCCTCGGTGGCATGGCATTGAGTGCTGCGACGGGGTATGCGAGATCTCGAGTTGGGTCTCGCGATGTCGCTGGCGAGATCACACCGCATCAGCCTCTTCTCCCTTCGTCTGTTGCAAGCGGAGTTAGTAATATGTTCTTTTCTCGCAGTGCCCCTGCAGGGGGACACCAACGTTCGGGCCAGGCCCATGCGGGCTCTCAAGGTGGAGATGAAGGGTTCTCTCAAGATTACCCCGCTTCTCATGACCGAAGTACCAACAAATGGTGGACATCCAAACGCGATCAACCCTCCTTCATTAAAGTCCTTGACCTCTCTCCACTTCTCAATTGTACCCAATCCGCGCTTCCTCATCCTGTCGCAGAGTTCGTTGTTGCGAAACGACAGGGAATAAGGCATTTGGCATTCACCAGAGATGGGAATTCAGTGGCGGTGACTCCGACGGATGGGCAAGTTGTAAGGATGTTTCAGTTGAGGCCGTTGCCAAGAATAGGGGTGTGTGGCAGTCATGGTGCAGGTGCGGACATGGCGGGAACGAGAACGCATGGGGGAGCTGGAAGAGGAGAACGCCCCACTGATCCATCCTCCCTGGCAGCAGGAGATAGCGCCCCCTGGCACATATACAACCTCCGTCGCGGTCATACGCCTGGTGTTATCGAAGGGATCGACATATCTCCGGACGGAAGATGGGTCGCGATTGGGAGTGGGAAACGCACCGTCCACATTTTTTCGATTAATCCGTATGGAGGGAAGCCGGATCATAGAAGTCATGTCGATGCCAGGATTTGGAATGTGGATAGACCCGTAAGTCGTCAATGTTCCTGTCGTGGTCGTGGTTAGCATTCGATGTACTGCGAGCTGAATGTGTGTTCTTTTTTTTTTGGGCACAGCAGCCGCTGTCGACAGAATTGCTCCCAGTTGCGCGTTTGCGATTTCCAAGACCAGATCCTGCACTTGGATCCTCTTCACACGGGGCCCTTTCCTTTATATTCCTTCCTGGTGGCATCCATATGCCCGGAAGCTTACTTCCTCCCCCACCTCCCCCGGTGGTGGCGTCTTCACCGAGTACCTCCTCTGCACGTTCCGATTTGGGACATTTTCACTCTGCATCTCGGTCCCGCAATTATAAGGATATCCTGGTGTTCGACCCGCCTTCAGGCATCCTGTCATTGAGACGCATCACCATGGAAGAGCGACCGAAAGAGCCGGGTATCTCAAGTCCGATCACGAGCTTTGCCACGAGCATCTCTTTTCCTGGGACAGGCTATGCTAATCGGTTGGGTAATTCCCCTCCAATTCAGTCTTCCAAAGAGGGAAGAAAGACGTCGGGGCTAACACAGCAGCTTCTCGATGTGTCCGTGGAACTCGTGGGTAAGGAACGTGTGGTTGCGACTTGGCAATTGAGGAGACGTCAGGATTGGGGCGAGGTGAAGCAATTGATGAGTGAGATGAGTGAGCAAAAGAGGGTTGAAGCTTCCAAGTGAGATCGTATTCCTTTTCTGAAAAAGTGGGGGAATAACTGACGTTGATGGTTTTTTTCTGTAGCTCACTCGCTCACGCGGAGCTGTCGACATTTTCTCGACACCCAGAGATCGTTCCGCGTTCGGTGTACCTCTCGCATCAGTTCTTGTTCTATACGCTTGGGGAGGATTACCATGCACTCATCCGACGCCTCCGTTTTGGTATTAAGGGGGACAGAGTGGTTGTACGTCGTGAAGTGGAACCGAGTATTGTCGCAAGTGGCACAGCTTTGAACATGGGTAAAGCTACTGTCAGAGGTGCCAATGAACTGTTCGTCACGGGTACGCATGGCGGGTTAGACCATCGTGCTGCATCTTCGTTTGACGAGCCTCTTGCCAATGCGATCGCGTCTGGACTCGATGGGCCATCTGGTGTACTGAGTATCCCAATGTTCCCGAACGGTACAGCAGGTCGTCCGCGGCCCTTTGGTGCAGCGGCGTTACCGATTAAGTCGCTGAAGGAGGGAGTCGGCGAAGGCTTAGACCGTTTACGTCGGGAGATGCATCGGGTCCGATCCCCGAAAGAACATGATGGGAGAAGGCATCTTGGAGTGGATCCCGAAGGTGCATCTGAAGGATCGGGTATATCAGGTATTACGGGGGTATCGCTTCCTACTCCGTCAACACATGCAGGTTCGCTTGATGTGGAAGGGAACGTTGATGTAGGTAGGGCTGTGGATGGCGATTTGGATGAGGGTGAGTTCGGAGGTGAAGGTGACGGGAGGGATTGGGATTGGGCTGAAGAAGACAAACGCGCCGCCGACGAGGCAGAACAGTTCGATGATGTCCTTGGATTCATGGACGAAGACCAGACGCCAGCCGTCAGAACAGCCCAGTGGTAGTTGCTGCTTCATCACGGAGCGTGTACGTTATGGATGAGAGGAAAGGGTGCACGGTACGCAGACGTGCGGGCAGGGTTCGTTTGTATGACTGCTTGTGCATGGATGTGCCTCGGTGCAATGCGATGGATGACATGGACTCTTATCCGTGGATTTGTCTTGGGGCTTGCTCCCCTGTGATGTTTGACGACCTGGATCCACTTGGTGGCCATGGCGAGCAGGAATCCCAGGGTTTTGTCAAGGCCCATCACATGTCACCCTAGCGCCGAATGTAACAGTGTACCATTATGATATGTACATACTTACATACTTGAATCCGTCGCGTGCGAAGTGTACTTCGTAAGATGTGGCTGGCCACGTGCATCTTCCTAACTCTCACAATTACGTTGGCTGTTCAGATACGCAGAACTGGTGTGAGATTTCCCCATTTTGTAGTGCTGTGATGCTCAGGAGCCGAGCGCTGAGGCCTTTAATGACGGTCGACCGGTCGACCGGTCAACATTCAATCATGCGCTACTATTCTGAGCGCAGGCTGCGCAGTCGGTCATGACCCTCGAGTGCCAAGCGAGGCGCTGGCTCTCCACAACATCTGTTGATTAAGCCCATGAGAAATCCATATCACGCCAAGAACCACCAACCAAAACACGGGGAGAGGAGCAGACCTTGGCAGGTGCTCCACCGACACGCCAAGGTACAGTTTGATCGGCAGAACAGGTAGTTGTATCTGCCTCAAGGATTCGACCCACCGTTTAGGCCTTTGCAGCATACTTACTCCTGTCGTGGCGGCTCTTGCTGCATCTGATCAGGCTGGATCCAACTTGCCGGGAAATACGAAGAACGCTTCTATCCCGCCACGAGCAGCAGGCCACGCTTTGATCCTTTTCACAGCACATGAGGCATTTGAACCTTGGAAACCATCATCATGCCTTTCAGCAAAGCTGTCTGAAAGTAGATAATGATAATTAACTCCCCCCGGTGCTGTTAGTTTTGGTGCCGGGGGGGCTGAATAGATGCGGTAGCACTGTTTGTCCGTCTGACTTAAAAACACGGCAACTCCGCGGCAGGTCGAAAATGTGGTCGGAGGGCACTTGCAATGCGTATCCACTAGCTTGACTGTCCGACGTCTGATGACAGACTGCGAGCCGTTCCTAGTGGCATATTCTATCAGTCGACAGCCAACACGGGGCTGTCGCTGACCACCATCGCCTGGTATGTTGTACGTGGTTTCAACATTGCATCAGGGACGACGACATGCGTGCGTCACAATGTAAGCTGTGCAGGATTGTCGCCTGTTGACAGCATTGCGGATCGCGTATGTACGCTAATGAATAACAAGTTACGCCTGTGCGCGGACACTCGATCGAACGGATATACATATAGGTATGTGTACATGATACGTGTATAACTACAAGTGCTTAAAATAGGTAATTTATGTATGTATACAGTACATGGATGTAGCAACTCGTGAACGCGGAACCAGACACAATACCAGTTACGGTAACATTCGTTGCACCCGTGAAAGATGTCCCTAACCAGAAGGGGAAGAGATGGAGAATCCGCCATGTCATTTGGGGTGTCAATGCGTCATCGACGGTGTAATGACTGCGCTGGTGTTGGTTAGGACGATCACCCACCACGCACCCGCGTGTCCGTTGGGATGGGCCAACGACCAACATTCTGCGTGAAGGCAGGCCTCAAGACGGTCGATACCCGCGTGTCTGTACATGACAACGCATACGCAGGCAATGATGGCTTGTAAATGAATTCCGACTGCGAGCCAGGACTTTCATGGGAGGCATGTGTCGAAGAATGAGGGGGGGGTTTGGCGTGGGCGGCGGAAAGGTGGGGCGAGGGACCATGTGCGGCCCTAGTGGATACAGGAGCGGCCTCCGAGGAGATCGGTCGTTTCCAGTTTGAAGTCCCAGGCACAGAAAAACGAACCTCGCCAGCAATACTATGGCGCCTGCGACCGAGCCCGTTCATAACAACATCTCCATCGGCATCCGTACCAGGCGGTGAACTCTCGTCTTCCGAATAGCCTTCCTCGTCGTCTTCCTCCGAGTCGCTCAAGCTCGAGTTCGTTGCTGGTGGAGACATCAAAGGAGGATGTGAACCAAGTCCACCCTGTAGTGTCCGAGGCTGACCTGTCTGGTATGCCGTAGTGTGGGGATAAGCGTCAAATGGTATATCACCGCCGTCGCTCAAGACTCCTGTACCGCTCCTCGAATGATTTCGCCAATGACGGCGCATGTTCGAATTAACGTTAAATTCTCTCCCACAGCCCGGAAAGGGACACCGGTATGCTGTAGAAGTATCATCAGCCCTGATTAGCGGTCCGGAGATGATCATGGAAACCAAAAGTAGAGGGTGACATGTCGTTGGTTATGACCAAGTGGGCCCCATAAGACAGAAGCGAAAAGCCCAAAGGATGGGGAAAAAAAAGGTCAGGAAAACACGCACGTTTGGCACCCGTGTGTGTATTGACATGAATTTTCATGCTACTGGGACGATTGAAGCGCTTCCCACAGTGAGGACACTGGTGTTTTTTCCCTCGGCCTTCGCCTGAGAGAGGTGTTGTCAAGATTTCGGCTGACCTGAGGTATGATCTGCGCCCGTCATGACTCATGATCGTGGAAGCGGAACTAGGGGGGTCTGAGACAGAAAAGGACAACACGGAGGAGTGGTTAGAGCGCATGTGGAGGGGCAGGTCTGGATCTCGAAAGGTCGTTGGACTGGATGGATTTCTCGTGCTTCTTATGATAGGTTGCACGGGTAGCTTGTGGCGTTGAGAGGGGCGCTGATCCATGGGTGCCATTGCCACACGGAAAGCAGGCGCAGATCCATTAGTGACGCCTGCACCTGTCTGTGTGGTAGGTGAATTGCTTGTTACGCCGCGATGACGAAGTGTGGTGCTGGATGCAACGTGCTCTAGGGATGCCGTAACGGGATCTGCGCGCAGCACGTTGAATGAATAGCTCGGGGGACACTTGGGTGGATTCATATGGTGCGGAGGCGGATGTGAGCGTGGCTCCAGGAGCTGCGACGGACGGGCGGCAACGTCATTTGGGCTGACGGATGGGGAGGAGGGCGATGCTTGGGGATATTGGAATGAGACGGCGGCGTTAGGATGGCGGGCGTCTGGTGAATTTGTGAGCCGCCCACATGTCGGAGATACTGGATGAGTAGTCAGAGATTCCTGTGCGAGGGGACGGCACGGGGCCAACAAAAGATCAGAGGCAGCAAAATAAGAGAGGCCCTGACTCACGGGAAAGTTGGCGGAAGATGTCCGGAGTGTTTGGGTTGGATGCAATGGATTAGAAGGGATGGACATTTCTGATGGAAAATAGATTTGCCCCTGTTCGGCGATGCAGACGATCTGTGAGAGGGACGCACCAGGGAATATGTCCCGTATGCTGGGAAGAGGCACTGCAGGACGAGCCATGTCGATAAGTTGTGAGGAGGAGGAGAGGGAAGGGGAGGAGAGAGGAGGAGAGAGGAGAGGGAGAGGGGAGAGGGACGGGTTGTTCGTGAAGGACGGTGGCTGCTGCTTTTATATTATACCCAAGTAAGAATTACTTGAAATGGATGAGATCGCACGGCAGGTTTGGTTTTTTTGAGATCCCGCTCGTCGTTCCAAGAATGGAATTGGGCTGTCCAAATGCACCCGTTGGGAGTGATGCCCGCCCGCCAGAGTAAATCCTTGTGCATCACGTCAGCCCGGAACACGTTTTTCCACCTCGGAGCGAGTTCGCCCTCGACCAGCAGGCTCAGGGCTTTACCAGATACCTGGCGTGGGCCGCATGCAACCCCTCCCCGGACCGGCTGACCCCCCCTCTCGGCATCGGATTGCCTGCTTTCCTGCCGAGTTTTCCCCTGACCTGAAAATCATTCTCGTTCAGAAGTGCCTATCCCCGATTTGGACCCGGCGGCCGGTCAACTTTGCGTAATCTTATTTATCTCGACCACGCACCGCAGTCATTCTTTCCTTTTTCGTAATGGCGTTGATCCCCTTGCCTTTTATGTTTTTGTGACTCCTCCCCCTGCCCTCCTTGTCTTTTCTTGTCACAAGTTCTTACATATCCGCCGATCTTCTCGTCCCCTCGGATTGGGCAGATCGTATCCGTATTTGGGTACAAGGTATCCCTTCCCTTGCCATCTCTTTCGCGACCGTCTCGCTCATTGTTTGCGCGGATGAGCCAAATGGGAACACGAGACGATGCAGCGGTCCTTGCCATCTCCCCACGCCTGGCGTCAATATCACGATCAGCGTTCATCGCCATCCCATGATCAGTCGACAATGAACAGGTTGCCGAAGACCCGACCCCCATTAGTGGCTGACCTTGCCGCATTTTTTACGTCCTTTCGATGCATATGTCACGATTAGATCACTTCGGGCTTCCTCCCGAGGCGTTATGCTGCACCCTCCATCTACTGCCTCCGTGGATATAAACGCTGTTTTTATCAGTTAGGAATCCGTTCCCTCCTTCTTGGCTGCTACTCGGTACGAACCAAATTGCTCCCTGCCAATGATGTTCCTCATGGCACTTTGAATGTCATCTTCGACTACAACATCGACACGACTCGTCAACCTGTCCAATCAGCAGTCATGGATACGTTGCCTGTTCTGATGACACAGCACTTTCTAAGATCTTGTTCCGTTCTGCACGGGCGTTTACTCAGCCCGTCGCTACTCGGGGAGACAGCTCTATCACTCATGTGTTGATCTGAGATTTGGGACTCCGTAGCTCATCCTACTGTCCATATCCTCTCTCATGTCTATCAAAGTCAAAAATGAACTTCTCACCAATCTGCATATCTATCAACGTCGACTTATCGCATTGCCGCCCGCAGTCGCTGTCGAACTATCCAATGGGCCTAGCCCCTCAGTACAGGCCGTTTCCGCCTTCATTCGGTTTCCCCCGTGATCCTGCACATCTGCGTACGACCACGTTGTTCTCCTGTCCACTTTTCGCAATGCACGAATTATGCTCTGAAACGTGGTTAGAGTTTATGATGAGCACTTATACTTCACTGGAATCACTTCTGGAGAACCATTCCGTTTATGCACATGGCTGACCAGACGCGGAGTCCTACCTGCCGGGCAAAGATCGCCAAGGTTGCCACATTTTGAATACACCGGAACTATATTACGTGCGTATCCTCTCCTTCCCGATATGGCCAGCTCTCCATTATCACCAGCACAGGTTCGTGCGTCTACCAAATTCTGGTTACTTTAGATACCGCAAATAACACCCCTCCGGCTCGAAAAAATTGTTCTATTCACGTCAGCCGCGTGTTATCTCCTAGGTTTCAGTACCTCCCACGCATCCCACGCCCACGCCCAAAGCGGCCTGGGAAGGCATGCCATCGCAGTGCGGTGCGTCAAGCATGGTATTCGAAATGACAATATCACACAAATGCAGGACTCGATCGATAGTTCCACAACCACCACTACTGGTACTGCTGGTCTGTCCGACGTGCCGCCGCGATCCGCGGAACCAACGGTACCTCCGACGACGCCGACAGTCGATTAGTATGATGCCATGGAGTTCAAGAAGTCGGATTCAAGGTGGTGCAGACGTACCGCATCCTGGGTAACGAACATGATTCAAGAAAACGCTGTCGTAGGAGATTAGATTTTTTGTTTCTAACCAGCGATGGAATGCAAATTCGCTTACTTGGGACCCGTCTGCAATGCACCAACACAAGAACACCGGTCCAAGCGACTACCTAACTTGCCCGTGATTTCCAAACCCGAGGCCAGATATCCGAGTTAGCAAGCTCTTGGTAATAACCGATTGTCCTTGGGTATAGGGCTGCCGTGCCCCACAATCTGTCCACTTTCGATTCCTCGACGGCGGAGACTATTTTTGCCACTTGATCATCACACGCCCCTCATCGTATATAGATCGCAGTATCATTCCAGTGCAGGTTTTCCACATGAGACTTTCCCTAATGGCGTTGTCAACGCTGCTGGAATGTCAGCCGATTTATGAAATGTGTGGTCCCATAAGCGCGGATGGCTATGAACCAATGAGTAAGACGGCGGTCATATGCCGGACAAGAAGATCGAAGGAGTGGCTGTCAGGGAGCGCTCACGAGTCAACGCTGCATTACGTGACGTTGCCAGGTCGGACCTGTGAATAAAAGAGATGGCATGTAGGCACGTAAAATGCAGAGGCTATCGCAGAAACTGGTAAGGGCAGTTGCCCTGGTGCAACCCCGGATCCGAGCAAGCTGAGCCTCTCTGCGGATTATCTGTGCGCCGCACCCGACAAATCAGGATCGTCGGAAAACTCATCAAAACAGCCGAATATGGCAGGGATAAGTATTAATATACTTTGGGCCAGCATGGACGACTTGCCATTCCTGTTGCTTGTGAAAGCAATGAGCATGTGCTACTGCTAGATCAGGCGCTCACTTGTTGATGGTATCACTCATTTCCATTATTTAGGAAAATAGGACGGCGGGGATCTCTGCAGCTGTACACGTTCGCAAAATTTGAGGATGCACATGACCTTGAGCGGTCACTGAAGTCGCCTATCTAATCCAAAAGTGACAGCAAAGTCCCAAGGAAGGAGAGATGGGAGCATAGCATCGACGCGAAAGTGGAGTGTCGGGCGTGCAGATTCACAGCCCAGTACATGGAAACGACGAATATTTGGAACAAAAGGACACCAGCCGGTTGCACGAAAGGAGCCCGATCGGCAACCTCGTCCAGACCGCCGGGTTAAGAATAAAAGACGGCTGATCTCCCAGGAACACACCACAATGCAGCATTCTTTGAATTTGGATTCTTCCGCCTCACTTCGTTCACGACGGACTCTAGTTTGAATGCCTGAGCTACCTGGACCGGGCGTGGGTCTGAATTTTTTGTCTTCCGTGGGGAGGAGATATCGGCGGAGCTGATTCGCGTTGCAAACTAGTGGAAACTTTACAGAGTGTTTTCCCTGGTCATGATCCCCGGGTAGTATTTGAAGGGCCGATGGTTCTCCGCAGGCGATAGTAGTGCTTCAACGAGGAAGCGGGATCAACCAATGATGGTCGTCGAACCTTCAATTACCAGACAAAATTCTCAACTAGAGACGTCGCCGCCGAGGGTCATTTTCCCTTCAAAGTCGCCTTGGGTTCACTGCAACGTGAGGCCTTGAGGAGGCGACCAAGCACGGCGATGGGATGGGAAGAGAGATGCAAGCCTACGCATTACGTAAATTCGTTCTTTGGATCCACCCGCTCAACTCATACTAAATGAGGGTTTGGTGGGTTACAGTAACTATCGAAACAATTGTTTTCTCCTAATAGTCTACGTTGACGACCTGTTATGTGCGGCCAGGCCCGCATCCGAACCCCGTCGGCAAGCTACCCGTTAGGAGTAATTTCAGTGTTGAGGTTCTCTTAATATGTTCACATTGTCATTCCTGTTTCGTTGCCTCCCGGTTACTGGGGAGTAAAAACCTTCCGCTCTTCTGCGAAAGTCTAACCAAGATCAGTACCGTCAAACATACTCGAGGTTTATTCACAAACACGCTCGGCAGAGATCCGGACCGGGGCCTGTTTCGTGAAAAACTGGGCAAGTCGGTGGCCCCGGTGTCTTCAGAATATGAAAATACTGCTGTCTCAGCATACCATTGATTCCTGTGCCTCTCGTTTAACCATCCAAAATATGGGAGAAGTCACACAGCCGTTGTTTCAGTGTAAAACACGCGATACAGGGTAATATATCCTCTCCCTAGTTCGCCAATTCGTTAGGTCCAAAGTATTCCGGAAGAATAAACGCAAGCTTCTTGGTATCCTCTTCGCTCTCTTGGGCGTCCCTCGGCATTATAGAGTACTTCATACTCCCCTTCTCTTCGCTGAGTATGTCGCCTTGTAGCGCTGCTATGTGTAAATCTTCCAAGATGGAAGCGGCGACGAATTTTGCGGTATCAGCATTCGCGCGGAGAGTCTGGATGACCTGCGTGGCCGTCACTACCTCCGAATGCGGACGCCACGAATCGTAGTCGGTGGCGGTAGCGATCAGAGCGTAGCTTCGTGAGACGGACCGATCAGGTTCATATGTTCGGTGTCAATGACCTCAGCCCTTACCTGACCTCTGCCTCGCGGGCCAGCTTTGCTTCTGGAAGGACGCTCATGTTGATCAGGTCCCCACCCCAACCTCTGTACATCATACTCTCCGCTCGAGTAGAAAATTGAGGACCCTCCATGCAAATAATACATCTGTCCTTGTGCAGAACGACACCATTACCATGTGCTTTCAGCGCTTTCTCCACTTCGACTTCGAGCCAGCGAACTAGCTTTATGCTGAAGGGTTCACCAAACGTCGCATGTGCGACAACGCCGGTTCCTTCGAAGAAACTAGCAGGACGGATACCCTTGGTCCTGTCAATTATTTGGGTCGGAATCGCAAAATGGCCCGGTACGATTTCCTCCCGGAGTGACCCGACAGAGCTAAATGCGAGGATGGCCCGTACACCTAGGGATTTGAGCGCAGCAATATTAGCACGAGATGGGACTACCGAAGGGGAGATATTGTGGTGCCTTCCATGACGGGCTACGAAGGCAACTTTAGTGCCCGATTTCAGGGAGCAGATGGCAATCGGCGAAGAAGGGGATCCCCATGGCTATGTTGAAGTCATTGGGCGGAGCGCTTGAGGGTATCAATCGGTGGTGAAACGCTTACCGTCTCTGGGTTTACTGTCTCTCTGCGTGTGATGAATACAAGGCAGCCCTGATCCGGGCAAAGACATCGCGCTCACATGAGAGTAAGGTTATCCAAATGATACAGACCGGTCCCGCCGATGACACCAATGAGCACTGGACCGGGGCCCTCGGACCTCAGCGCCACACTGAAACAGAAGGAAGTAGACATACCGTCTCTGGAGGCCATACCGGTGGGTGTTGGTGTACTGTGTCGGTTTATCACGGGAGTCGATAAGATCTGAAAATACCGGTGGCTATGCAATGGCAACCTTTCTGTACTTTGAAAAAGCTTCCGAGCCGGCTCATAACAATGTATCATAAATGATGCCGCTGTCAATCCAACACCAGCGACCAGACGAACTCAATCAAGTCAGGTGCTGACTAGCACAGCGAAACCTAGGCATCAGTAAACGGGATTTTAGTCAGAACCAGTCATAAACCACTTTGCGACCAGTTTGTGACCAGTCCTGACCAATTGCCGGTTCCCTGATTAGTAGACAGGCTCAACCGGTACACTTGAAACCCATTTGGAGCCCGCTTTGCAAGTGCAAGTGTCCGATCTTCGCCCATGGGCAGGGGACGATTTAGACCGCTACAGAGCCTCGTCAAGTGAAATAGATCTCCGAAGCAACTCTGTGCAGTGTCCGTAGCTGCACCTCCTGTGTCTACACGTCGGTTAAACACAAGATAAGACAGGATTGCTCCTAATCGAGACCCCTCCTGCGATTCATCATTTTACCATTAACTGTTGGTCCCGCTGTGCCAGAGAATTATAGCTATTAAAGGACATGCCCGTTCCCTCATCGCCTTCATCGTTCAATTTAGATGGTCTCAACGTGATTGTTGCTGCATGATATCATCCTAGAGCAGTGCGTCCAGCGGAACCAGCTCATCTCAGCCTATGTAACCATTTCCCGAAGCCCACGGACACGGTTAAGGTACGGTCATGCGACGGGACGGCTAGATCTATCAACCACCCACCACTAGCTTCACTTCCGTCGGTATCCTTCCAAGCTCCCTAGTCTATCTGTTTCCTTCAGCCCATTGCGTATTTCTCTCCGAAGCGTAGTCATGTCCTGGCAATCAATTCGTACCGGTCAAAGTCGTCTTCGCTGGCACTACTCCAGAAAATCCGACACGATTATAGTAAAGACGTATTTGAGACCTCTATCACAGCAAGACGCTGAGCATTTGTGAAGACTGCCATCCCTTCTAGCATTTCTTTGACAAACGTGCGTATGAGATCGAGAATACCATGGCACCTGACGCTTCCGACCTCTGCCAGACCAGCAGCAAGAACTCAAAATACAGGCACTCAAGTCACAAGTCGGTATTAACTTTGGGAGGCTGCCTTGACCTCATTCCGAGCCTTCATCCGCCTCATCTCCTCCCGACAGCGTTCACACTCACTCAAAGAGACGTATCGATAAAAACAACAGCGGGTACAAACGAACCACACACGCAACACTAAAACAACATTATAACGAAACAGAACGGAGGGAATAAGAACACGGAGAAGTGGCGGGATGCGATAGTGAATCGTCGCCGCCGCCCAAAATATGTACGTCCCACTACGCCTGCGCAAGCGGGCGACTACCTAGAGGCGGAGTCGCATTCAGGCGTTATGCATCCATTCCGCCCGCTGCCTCGCATTCGACATCAAGGTCAACCTCACCCTCGCCCTCACAATCCAATTTCAATACTTCCAAGTAGCTCTCCGGAACCAGTGCATGTAGCCCAGTGTCTTTGAGTCCGTTCTTGACGACGACTGCCCACCCTACACCTCCACCTCTCCCAAGAACACGTACGATCTGGTCTTCTTCCAATCGCACCTCAGCCGTGCCCTCGGGTTCAAAGGGATAGAGCGCACGATAGAGACCAGGGAGGAGTTCATTCCCGAAGTCCTCGTCCTCGTCCTCGTTAGCCTGCGAGAAAGAAGGATCTGCGGAATCGACAGGAAAATCTTCTTCGACATCGACGTACTCGGCATCCGAATCCGAGTCGGCTTCGAAGTTGCGATCCAGGTCTGATCGGCTGGGTGCGTCGGAGCTCGTAGCGCTGGAGGCATTATGACCGCTCATACTCATACGCGCCGATATGCCCCAACCCCAACCGAACGTTCTCCACCCATTCTGGTTCCCCCAACTATCGTTGTCATTGTCATCTTCGTTGCCTTCATCTCCGTTCTCGCTGCTGGTGGTGGTTGTAGTCGTCGAAGAAGTTGTGGATGCATTAGACGAGGAGGAATGTGTACGTCTGCGGAGTTTACGGGCTAGAATGCGTGGTCGGTTTGGCCGCGGCACGTGTGGGCCATTGCCTGAGAAGCGGACATCGGTGGAGGGAAATGCGTAATCGCGAATACAGATGAGATAGGGTGTGGGTGTCGTTGGAGATCGGGGCTGAGACGATGGATGGGGAAGGGGCGTGTCGGGGTCGTCTTTGATGATACGGGGGATGGGCGTATCGATGGTTTCGTTGCCATCGAACTCAACCACGGATTCCGTGACGGCAGTCATGGGCGTGTTTGAGATATCCTTTGGCCGACGACCGCTTGGGTTACGCGAGAGAGACGTGGTAGTGGAAGATGTCACGCTCGACGTCGGTCTCGATGTTGTTGTACCAGAGGGCGGACGGGAACGCGCAGTCGAGGAGGAGCGGGAGAGATGACCAGATGCGCGACGGGATATTGCCGGAGAAGGTGGAGCCGGCCGGGACGAGGTGAGAGAAGCCGCGGAATGTGTGCTTAGTCTGTGGACGTCGTGAATGGATTGGCAAGGGGTCGGTGTCGACGCAAAGCTTGAAGGGGTGGGTGGGGTGTGTGTCGAGTCTGGGGGTACGTCCTGAAAGGATGCCATGCGCAAGAGGGACGTTGGGATGTTGAGTAAGGAGATGATGAAGCGGGGTAGAAACGAGCGAACAAGAGTCAATACACGTATAGGACTTACCACTCCATTGGGAGGGTCGACGTCGCCAGCTGCGTTGCTGGCACTGACATTAGCAGGCTCGTCTTGGCGTAGATCTCCATCTTTGGATTGTTTTCTTAATAGTGCGAATTCGTGTGGGACTGGGATGGGAGGGGGCAGGAAAGACGAGCCTGGTGATGGAAATGGGGTGTCTGTGGAGAGTAAGAGAGGCGGGTCGAGCACACAGCGACGATACGAACCTTTGGAAGATGCCATTGGGGGGTATAATACGTTCGACTTGCAAGTCAACACGAAGTTTGAAGCGATAAGCTCCCTTTTGTCTGCCAGTTAACGACTTGCAGTTGTAGTTGTATGGTCACCTGGTGACCAGCAGCGCGTGGGTACAAGATTATGTAATCCCCATCCGAGTCTTGAAACGTTGCTGAGAAAACACTCCTGCATTGAAATGCCTGCAGTCAGGGAAAAACCTGATCGGCGCAATCGATTGGTCGAGGACACTTCGCTCAACTGGAAAGGTGTGTTGGAGAATGATCATTAGCTTGCGGGTATCGGTGCTGAAGTCTACGATTCTATCCATATCCGACCGACAATTGTAGACGAGAGTCCAAACTATCCAACGGACAAGACTCGCAGAGCCACTTTCAGGACCAAGGCAGGCAAAGTGCATCTGCTCGTTATCCACGCATTGATGGGTCCACGTCGCTAACATGGTCCATGTCGGTAGAAGGTGACGGCGTTCCAGTGGGCAGTGTACGATTTCACGAGAAAGGTGCCTCGCGGGCGGGTAACGACGTACAAGGACGTTTGTACCGCTATTGGTCAGGGATCCCCCCGGTCCGGTGTGTGCTACAGTTCGCCAGATGGGACTAACTCCTCACACTGAACGGACTCTGTAGTGGGTTCTGCTCTTCGGAGAAATCCTTTCGCACCCACTGTACCGTGTCATAGGGTCATTGCATCTAATCATTATGTAGGTGGATTCTTCGGCGAATGGGGACCCAGCCGATGCAGCGCGAAGATTCATGTGCTTAGCAACGAAGGCGTGGAATTTACGACCGACGGTTACCTTGCAACGAAGAGCGTAATTTGGAGAGGATGATGCTGATTCAACGTACCACTTCAGGGTTCGTTGAACAGATTTTGAATTGAATGTCTTTGTGTACGATACAGCAGGCAGTCTGGGAAGGAAAACGGAGACAAATATCAGCCAAGCTCTGGACACAGCCTCGAACACCTGGGAATCGCACCAGTGCCATCTGTATAGTCGGAGTACTCAGGCCAACTTCCAACTTCTCTCATATGTGGCTACAGCTTCAATACCTTCATATCCTGTCTGGTTCGCTCTAAGAATGAGTACTTCGAGTGCGTACGGTCATGAATATGCTTGAGAATGCATAGGGACATACATACATGAAGCATATGTACATCAGGCATACCGCGCATCTAATGCTAAGGACTGCATAGGTGGACGCATTCTCACATACAAGACAATCCAACACCGCATCACGACAATCCACACAGAACGTCCGCACCAAGTTCATATCCCACAGAGTATCCAGTGGTTTGGACACCACATCAAAGTCCCGTAGCGTTCTGCTGCAAACTCACCCCGAGGGTCTGGTGGAGCAGTAGATCAACACGGTCCCGCTCGTCGGCAATACGATCCATCTCGTGCTCCCATCGTGCTACGCGCTGCTCGTAAATCGTCCGCAGTTCATCCAGGCTTCCCAACGCAGCCTCGAGAGCCCGCTTCAATTCACCCTCTCGCGCGTCAGGGGTTCCATCGGATCCTTCACCTAATGTAGCACTGGCATTGACCAACTGCTGAATGAGAGACGTGCTCCGTGAGCGGGCTGCACGCCGGCGGCTAGCAATACCCTTAAAGGCCGTACGGACTGTGGCCATGGCTGGCGACTTGTCAAGTTGCTCCCGTCGGACGAATCGCGAGGTAAGCGTATGAAGCTTGTTAGAATGAGACGGCGCAGCAAGCAAGATCATAGTGGTGTCTGTCTCGAAATCGAGCGCCTGAAACTGGTCGGACAAAACCGTCAGTGTCAGCCACGCGAACACACGACACGACATCCAACCTACCGCTTGCTGAAGTGCCTCCCACCGCGCCTCCCACTTCCGCCGCCGCTTCTCGAGATTAGAAATGTAACTCGGGTGATACTCCAGATAAATCAACTCCCTATCATCCTCGCCCTCATCCACCCACTCCTCATCAGCATCCGCGTCACCGCCAACCCACGCAGCCTCCTCATGAACATCGTACCGTTCCTCCCCTGCAGTCTCCTCTCCGGACGAGTACGGTTCAGGGCTTGTGTCCCTCGGCTGCGTACTCTCAACACGAGCAGGCGGCTGGACCTTGTCCCGGTCCGCACTCTCTTTCGTGACTGCCTTACGCAAGTTGACAGATTTCTCGCGGCGCTTGAGACCTCGCCCTCGGGAAGATCGGACCGGAAGGCTCACAGGTTGATGACTTGGGCTAGAGCGCATGCTCATCGAATCAAACCGGGGACGCGCCCCACCAAACGCACGGGTCGACTGCAAGAAAGCCCATGGGTTATACCCTGATCCTGGGAATGGCGTCGACGAGGGCGAAAACGTAGAGTCCGAGAGAACAGCATGGTTATTGAGCGCGTACATCTGCATCTGAAGCGCAATTTGTTCCTCAATAGAAGCTGGGTCATATGTAGTTGACGGTGCTGTGGGGGGCGCGTAGGCAACATTTCGTCGGACATGCGAAAAAGGAAATGGGTAGGGAGACCCAACCGGAGCTGGACTGGGTTGAATGCTGGAGACCAACGGGGAAGGAGATGGTGCAGCGGTCTGGCTGTGTGGCGTCGGAGGGATGGGTGCATTTGGTCTGACCGACTGAAAATATGTTTGCAGATATGTCGCTGTAGGGTCGTCGTAATTCTGGTCATCCACGTGAACTTGTGTGTGCAAAGCGTGCAATCTCTGGTTATGGTTGAAATTTTGCTGCGCCTTGTTGAGATATTTCTACGCCGCGTTGATCGCGGTTATCCCTGCCCTCGTTAAGCCCACGGTTATGCTGAGGACGTAGAGGCGGTTCTGTGCGAGCATTAACCAGTGAGTCTGCAGGCGTTGACCAAGACTACAGGACTCACGAGTCTCCGCTGCCGTTCTGACAGGCACTTTTTGGTTAACGATCGCATCAAAGCTCTGCAAGCCAAGTTGGTCTGTAGAGCCATTCCGATGGTGCTTGGCAATGCTAGCAACCCGTTGGTTAACGGAATGCATGTAATGAGCTTGATGTGGCTCAGGGAGGTTAGCGCTCGGCGACCTCGGCGTATAAGACCCAGAGCCTCCGTCCTCGTCATTCCCATTAGGCGTATACTCGTGATCATTTTCAATCAGTGTATCGTCGTCGTCGTCTCTGTGAGGATCGCTTCCATGATCATACTGAAGGTGACCAGTGTCATTCTTCAAAGCAACGTCATCTTCCTGTTCTTCTTGAACGGGTAGCGACTTATCAGGGGTGCGGGTCTTCATGGCTTGTAGAGGTGGCGTCTGACTAGCCAGCTTGCTCGTGGCTGGTGGAGTCGTCCTCACATCACTGGTAACCGAGGCACTTGAGGGCTTGCGCACAGTTGGCGGCGGAGTAGGAATGCGCACGTGCGATGACTGATACGGCTCGCGTTTGAAGGGGCCGTAGTCACCCGAGGGCACACCCTCGCCAGACGAACTCTGTGCGCTGAGATAAGGCGGGGATTTACGTTCCGGCGACAGGTTCCGTGGCTGAGAATGCATTTGAGAGGAACCCGGACTTGCAGGAAGTGGTCGGTCCCGTACTCGGACGCTCTCGTTTACCTGCTGAGTGTCTCTATCACGTTCCCGTTCTGTGCGCATCGGACGCCTTCCGTTTTCTGGGTCTTTCGGGCTATTACGCCCGCTCCCTCTGACCCTGTCCAACACAGAGTCCATGTAAGGGGACGGTGCCTCGCGCACGTAAACTGGGCCGCTTTGTGCACCACCGGCGTACGCAACGCCAGCCGTTCCCGGAGCGGGAGGCTGTTGGCTCAGAGCCTGGGCGTAATCAGCACGCTCAATCTCTGCCATGAGCTCGTCAGTCATCTGCCAGCTTTCCTCCCCAGTATGAGAATGATACTGAAGTCAGGAATTGTGGTGCGTTCCTGTTGACAGGGCGCGGACAACCCATCTGCGGGTTCACCTGGGTATGAACGTGAATGTTTGGCTGGCTAACGGAATGCATTGGAGGAGGAGGGGCAGGCAGGGGTTGGCTGTGTACGTGGGCGGGTCCAGGAGAGTAATGCTCCTGCACAATGTCTTCTCGTATATGAGAAGTCTGGACCGGTGGAGAGGGGAGCTTTGACACGTTGCTTTGTGGTTGTGTCATGGGTGGAGGGGTCGAACGTTTCAATTGGGGCGACATGTTATTAAGGGATGCAGGGCTTCCCTGCTGAGACTGCCGCTGGTTGGGCTGCGCGTTTGCAGCACTCATGACTTGCATGACAGAAGGAACGATCGGCATCGACTGCGACTTCAGTGTTCGTTGCCTATCGCGTGGAGATGGAGACATCTCACGAGGTGGGGAGTTTTGAGCTGGAGCTAGAAAGGACGGAGTGTGAGCGACTGGTTTTTGTTGCGGAACTTAATGTGCACAAGAGGATCCGTTTTCGCTTTTATAACAAGAATGTAGGAAGTCGGGGTCAAAAGGTAAAGAAAGAATTCAGACCAGAAGGAACGTATATAGCCAGACAGATGTGACGAAAAGTGTAAATCACACTCGCTGTGGACTATCGACATACTGCGCCGGCAATCGCGATGATCGTCAGAGAATCGTGGTCCAGCGGTGAAGTGGAAGGGCCTAGCACACGATGCACCAGAAGCAAAGAAAAAAAAGCTAACCTTGAGCACCGGCAAACATCTGTGTCTTTCTTGTTCGTTGAGGAGACTGACTGGACATGGGATTTTAACGGATGCGCCCGATGTGAAAGCAATTGCGACGTTGGCTGGGGAGAGACAAGAGAACAAAAAGAAAAGTAAGATCGGAAATGTTGATAACAAGGAGGAATAAGACGTACGCGCGTTTCCAACGTGGTCCGGACGACGACAACGTTGCACGACAGCTGCTGAGCACACAAGGGGGTCGGCAGCCACGAATGGAAGCTGCCTTGAGGCAATGACGCCCGGTTTCGGCTCCAGTATGCTTCCGCGCCGTAACTAGCATTTCCTACGTTCATCACCGTTTGTCAAGAGAAAGGTGTCCTGCCCTAGAAAAATGTCAGAATATTGGCTAGAATTCCCCCAGCGTATCAAGGGAATCCAATGGTCAATGGCAACCTTCAACCACCCAATTGTCTTCCTCCGTTTAGAGGACAAAAAGGTCACGTGCCACACGGCATGGACGACGAATGACAGCCGCGTTTTGGACCTGGCAGACACGTTGAACAAGGACGATAACATTTATCAGACAAGCAATCTATCACAACGCCGCAGCTGGATAGCTGAAGCAACCGCTGAAACGGCATACTTTCCTGGCACAGCCAAGGCATTCGATGAAGACCGAGTAGGTGCGCGACGTTCTCGTCATGCGCTAACTTTATGTACATGCACGCGCATGCAGGGCCCCATGTCCGTCATCCACGTTCATCCGGTATCTCCCTGGGTCGGATCTCGCCTATGCAGTTCTGGTGCTTCCAGCCCCCTGATAGGCTCACCACACCAACGTCACCGTCCAAGTAGTTGCGCAGCCAGAGTTCCGGGGCGGTCGTAATGATTGGCGAAGGCTTACAACGCTGGGAAAGCCCTACATACCAGCAGCCTAGATATGCATCCTTACGCATGATGGATCTACCTCGGATCATGGTTTCAGACAGCTGCGGCCAACAATTATGTATGTATCAGGAACCTAACTGCACCCCACGATGCGAATTTCGTAACTTTGCCACTACCGTGCACTCAACCCAGGCATTTAAGAAGCTGAGCGGCATTATCGTGCATGCTGGAGTTCTTGCTGTGATGCCATGTAGAACTGTCTCCGCTGTCTGCATGTACTGCGTCACATGCAAACCTAGCCTCCACAGACGAGTCAGACACCTTGCATATGTTACGCAAAGTCATATCCACTCATCCTGCTGCTGGACATGACAGGTATATCAAAGTGGCTTCGGTTCACCGCAGACGGACGCGGCGAGTGTGGTGGGGTACGGGAAGAGCACGGCGGCATGCTGAACGTTTCTCGTATGATTGTCCATCTTGGTACAACCCACATCAAAGCATCGAGATCAAACGACATGAGAGCGCGGGTTGCCTCGGGACCTGCTGTCGGAGCGGAAGTTCCAGCATGAACCTGTCCGTGTCCGCATTTACAGCTCTCAGTGACGCAGGAGTGATGACGCGATACCTCTTAAGTATGGAAAGTTCTGTTGCAGCAAGTAAGCCAAAGTCGTTTGGATGGAGATAGGAGAGGAACCGTCACGTGCTTCCTATGTGCATCCATGACAGCACAGAGCTTAGTTTGAGTTGCAGCGATGTCGATGAACTTGGATGAGTTGGACGTTGGGTGTCTGAGGGAGTCGCCTGTCTTGAGCATGAATGCCCGTTCCCTGCTCAGCTCGACTCTCCTCATATGCCTGCTCACCGCATCGTCACCGAAACTCGTCTCACCTTGCATTCTCCATTCCACCTAGCGACGCAGTGGACCATGTCAATCCGTGAGCAGATCACACCTCAGTCGAGTGCTCCTTGCAGTGGTAAACTTGTTTAGGCTCATAGGAAACGGTGGAGACTCGCCCAATGGCTCGGGTGGGATGATTCCCTCTACCGCACCCCCCTTCGCCATGACCCGGTGGGTCGCACAGACGCGGGAAAACTATGTATCTGTCACGCCTTACAACTACACCGACACCCGTATACATGGCTTCCAGGGAACACACCAACCCGCTATCTGGATGGGTGAGAGTGGTCAAGTGGTCATCGCTCCCGGTGCTGGTGCTGTCCGTACGAATTTCGAAGACCGCGGAATGACATTCAGTCACGACAACGAAGTCACCTCTGCCAGCTATTACAGCGTAGAAATGGATGCGATCGAAGGGGGAAGAATCCTCGCAGAACAGAGCGCAAGTGAGAAGAGCGACCTTCGCCTACCCCCTCCGGTCTAACTTACGCTTTGCCCCACCTCTAGCATCCCGTGTCGGCCATCTACGCTTTACATTCATCGGAACCGGAACACCTTACGTTCTTGTCGAGGCAACTCGTGCTAGCGTATTGGGGTCCTCAGATCCAAACAATGTCACATACCCGGAAGGCGCAATCCTTATCAACCCTACCGGCAAGGAAATATGTGGGAAGAACCCAGAGCGGCAAGACTTTATCATAGAGCCTGTCTCGACACCTGCAAGAAAGTGGAGTGGTTACTTCTGTGTGCGTTTCGACGAACCCTTCAGCTCATGGGGTGTTGCGCAAAATGGAACCTTATCGGAGGAGAGCACGAGCGGTGGTGGTATCTTGCTATCCGGATATGCGCGCTTTAGTCGCTCTCTTAGACAAGTCACTGCACGAGTCGGGGTATCGTTCATCTCGATCGAGCAGGCCAGGAGAAACTTGGGTATCGAGATTCCTGACGACCAATCTCTTGAAGACACTGCCAGGGCAACTCGCACTGCATGGGCTGAAAAACTCGACAGGATCAAGATTCAGGGAGCCACGAAAGATCAGAAGCAAGTGTTTTATACGGGCTTCTTTCATACCCTACAAGTGTGTTGTCTCCTCTCCCCGGTAGTTACTAATGCCGCTCCGAGCAGTATCCGTACGAACAAGACGAATATGGTACTTACTATTCTGGATACGACGATGCAGTCCACGAAGGCATTTCTTATACTGGGTACTCGAATTGGGTGTGTTCGATTCGCTCCCTTGGTCTGGGAAGCGCTCATCGTAATTCCAGGATATCTACCGTGCTGAATGGGCATGGCTTATCCTTTTCGCTCCGGAACGCGTTCCTGGGATGGTACAGAGTATGCTCCAGGATTACCAAGAGGTACGTGAAGTTCATCATCTAGAAGGGGTTAGCACCATCGCACGTCACAGGGAGGCTGGCTTCCTATGTGGAAGAATATTGTCGGTATGTGCTGATTCCCCTCTTTCCTGATTGCTGTGTGGTCGAGCTCACGAATCTCAGAGACCAATATCATGGTAAAGACTCCTTTTTTTCTAGACTCCTGTATATCACGGACGTATGTAGATCGCGACACACGCCGACTCGCTCATCGCGGAGGCTGCTTTGAAGGACGTCACCGGGTTTAATCTCGAGACTGCCTGGGAAGCCGTACGAAAAGATGCCACGCACCCCCCAGTAAATGACACGACCACGGTGTAGGTCAACCCATGTCTATCTCTCACAAGAGCAGCTGACTTATACCCTGTGCAGCTATGATGATCGTGAGGAGGTGAGCAGCCGTGTTCGACCGCGCTTTGTTATCACGCTCTGATGTACGTAGAGTGTAGACTATGAAGTCCGCGCGGGACTTTCGTCTGTATATGAGGAACGTGGGTGGGTGGCGGCTAATATCCACTCCGAAGCAGGCTCCCGTACTCTCGACTACTCCTGTTCGCCCTAGTCCACTCTTCTCTTCCATCCCTCTTCTCACCTATTGTCACAGATGACGACTATGCTGTCTCCGTTCTTGCCAAAGCGCTCGATAAACCCGCTGAATCAGCCTTCTTCCTGAACCGTTCTCTCACGAACCCATTCACCATCTTCAACACAGCCACAGGGTTCATGGAGGCGCGAAATTCCAGCGGGGAGTGGGCTGGGCAGCAAGTGGGATGGACTGAGGGTGACATGTGGGCGTATACCTTTGACGTCGTGCAGGATATTCCAGGATTGATCCAGAGACGGGGTGGGAACAAAAGTTTTGTGGAGTTTTTGGACGAGCATTTTGACGGCGGTGTGTCTTCTTTTCCAGGTCCTTCGCTCATATTGGGTCTTTCTGATAATAGCGTGATCCTGTACAGGTCATAACGACCATACCAATGAGGTAAGGTGTTCAAAATGTTCGACGTCTCTTGACATGATCAATCAATCCATCTCTTCGCCACGATTCCAATCGAACGTCCCCGACATTCCACAAACGACCTTCCAACCTCAACTCACGATGAATCACGTCTTAGCCTTCTCACCATATTCCCTATCTGTATTCATTAGCCGGTGCAGCGTCTAAATCCCAAACGCGTATTCGACAGATCGCGGCGGAGAACTATAATGCGACGGTTAATGGGCTTTCCGGAGTGCGTTCGTTCCTTCACTCCCCCACTTCCGAAATGGATCGTGTGAGCTGACGACAACCGCCGTAAAACAGAACGAAGATTGTGGACAAATGAGCGCATGGTATCTTTTTAGTGCTTTGGGATTCTATCCTGTTAACCCCGTCTCGGGAGAATATGTCGTTGGCAGGTACGCCCAACTCTAACTCTCCTTTTATCTGCGCAAATTTTGCGCTGTCACCCATAATGACTTGAATTTGCAGCCCATTCTTCGACAGTGTCACCCTCAACTTTCCACCTTCTCCTTTCTCCAATACAATGCGCGGCACTTCTCTTCATATATCCGCCCCAGATGCCCCCTCGCAGCCCTACGTCCGTAGTTTGCACATCAATGGTGTTCCCGTTACGGTACCGCTCATCACGCATGCGGACGTCTCGCATGGTGGCGTTTTCAAGTTTGTGATGAGCGGAGTGCCAGAGAAGTGGGGGAGTGAGACGACCATTGGCTCTAAGTGAGGTGACTTGACAATGCAAAGCCGCAGTGCAATGTACGATACCATACGCATGCGACCGCTATTTGATGCTCACTTCATAGTTAAAAAACTGGATGAACATATCGAAGTCCATGACAACTGGTATACGTCTAGAAGTTGTCCCGCTGATGATAACAATACACCTGCTCCCTTTACCCCCTGCCAAACGAGAACCCACGCTGCCCACCCTGTTGGAAAAACTGGGCAAATGGATGGTCCGCCCCGCCGCCACCAGACCCAGGCCCACCGAACCCGCCAAAGCCGGCAAAATGAGATTGGAACCCTGCGAATGGATTTCCGCCTTGTGATCCAGTGTCGTTGGGGTCATCGCCGTTGTCAAAGCGTTGTCGGAGCTCTTTATCCTATTGTTTAACGAAGTGGGAGATTTGGTAAGGAAGAGGACATACCGGGGTTACTTAACACCTCGTACGCCTCGTTTACAGCTGCCATCTTCGCCTCGGATCCACCTTTATCGGGGTGCGCTTTCATTGCTGCTTTGCGGCTGCATTCATAGTCCCAGTGAGTCACGTCATCCAGCAAAACGAAGAGAAAGATGGTGGATGGACGAAGTAAGAGGGAAGACACATACAACGCTTTCTTGATTGTCTTCGCATCTGCGTCGCGAGGGACGTCTAGGACCTTGTAGTAATCTTTCCTCTTAGACTGTTTCAGGAGACGTTGAGCTTTCTCTAAGCGGTTAAGGACCTGCAGAAGAACGCTATGAGTACTTGTCCATGGGAAGACGCGGCAGGAAAGCACGAGAGCGCGGACCCAGCGCAACTCAAGCCGAATGAATCACTCACATCACGATCTCTCCTTCCACTACCCTCCACAGCCCTCTCAAACGCTTTGACCGCCTCCTCCCAGATCTCCTTTGCCAATAACGCCTCACCCTTCCCAACCCACCCATCCACTTCCGGCCCACCTTCACCACCACTAGCATACATTTCCCCTGCCATTCTGTGCGCCTCGGCCGACATTGAAAGCAGTGCGTCGCACCACGCCTCACCCCTCTTGGCCTGGTTGAGTTGCGTATACGCACGGCAGGCAGCCCGGAGAATGTGCGCTCGCCGGGGGCTCTCGGCACGTGCGTCGGGGACGGGGATGGACGATACTTTGCCTGGTTTAGAGGAAGGTGCGAGGTGCTCGGGGGTAGCTTGTAGATCCAAGGCCCGTTCAAGTGTGACTGCAAATCCATCACCAGGGTACGTCCCCGCAGGACCAACGACGTGCTTGACGACACCCATCCAATCCCCCTTCTGAAGAAGCTTGTCGAGCGTCGCGAAGCCTTTATCCAAGACTTCGCCAGTCGATGCACAGAAAGACATTGCGGTGAATCTGGATCGAGGTGGAGGACACTGTTTCAGTGGCGGCAGATGCGACGTGTGCGAGGACGAGGGGGAAGGCGGAAGAAGGAAATACGCGAGCCGGAAAATGCGCATGAGAGACGAGCTTGTTGGCGGCGAGAGGTGTGATAAGCGGCTGTGAGGTATACAAAGTGTCAGAAAACCGAAATACGAGGAGAGCAACGAAAGACACGAACCTCAGGTCGACCACCGCACTTTGTGGATCACCACCTGCCAAATTGCACTCTGCCCTCGTCTGCCTCAGTTCCGTACTATGACTGGCTACGCGCAAAGCCTGAGTCGCAGCCTCAGCACATACTGTCCATAGCTGTGCACGTCGGGCATCTTTGGCTTTCTTTGCTGCCGCCTGCGCATCCCTGATATCCGTTCGTAGCTCTGCTACGACAGAGTCAGAGTCGGGAGCCTTTGCGGCATAAGCGTCGAGGGTACTCTTCGCCTGTACCCAATCACCGTCTTTCATGTGTATCTTGGCTATCATGAGTATGGCACTGTCGAACTCGCCTGACGTCAACTCCAACACTTTTGAGAAATCCTCGAGAGCGTTTGCATGTCTATTAGACGACAAGTACGCGGTTGCACGTTTATAGAAGAGGAGGTAGTCTCCCGGTGAGAGAGAGATGGCATCCGTGTACGTCTTGGCTGCGTCGCTCCACTGGCCTGCCTGACAGGAGGGCGTCGCCGCGTGTGATGAGCGGTCGGAGGTTGGGATGGGCGAGGCCACCTGACAGATTTGCCTGGACCAGAGAAGGGACGAGAAGAAGAAACGCAGAAATACACTGAGAGAACCTCATCCTACTAGAACCTGATACTCAATACAACTTGACGACGTGTTTCAACATGAACCGGGATGTTGCTCAGGTTCGGCCACGCCACGTCGCCAACACAGCACCTAATCCGGTAAGTACTGCATTTCAGAGCCCACATGGCAAACTACAAGCTACAGTATGTACTCGTGAACATAAGCTACAAGTGGTCGTAATATACATTATTATATCTCAAATTCAGCCTATAGCAAACCTCACAAAACTTGAAGAACGGCGTACACAAATACCAAACCCAAAATACCACGAGAATGCCCTCGGGCTCTTCTCATAGTGCCGTTCGTCCAAGCAGGCACCGAGACGGCAGCGCTGACCGTTGCATTGGGGGTGACGCAAGTCGGCATCGGAGTCACAGTTGAAGGCGCAGGCGGACAGCTGATCGCAAGCGCAGTTGGAAACACTACAACTACAGGAATATGTCAACACACAGGATACATTATCGGGCAGCTTTCGCAAACTTTGGGATGCCTGGGGCGATGCACTCGGGAAGTCGGAGGTGAGAGTAAATTGGTACATGATGGACTTGGCAGGAAGTACAGACGAAGGCGAATACGCCCCTATTTTGGGAGAGGACATCTGAAATCCTATCGGACGACGTCAGTGCTGCTAGTCTACGATGAAGTCAGCACAAAGAACTTACCATCAACAGTGGTGTCTGAGACGATACTGTCAGAGTTGTCGATAACCGCGCCTACGGAGTTGAAGGAGTTGCTTGCCACAGCAAGTTTGGTCATTACTGGCATGGCGGCCGAGCTGTACGCGAACGACGCAGCAACGAGGAGCGTCGCGTATCTCACTACCTCAGATTCTGGACTGAAAACCATTTGTCACGTCGAGGGAAGGATGGGGGCCGCAAAACCTGTCATTGAAAACGAAAGGATGGGTTTATATGGATACAGCAAAGGTTACTATCAAAGAAGGATGTCCTGGGATATTCACCTCCATTCAAACTGTAAAATGAGTATCCAATCAGTTAATCAAGTAATGTTGGCCCAGACTCACTGAAATGAGAATTGTACGGTCCACGAATAATTTGTGATACCGTGCTTGAAATCGATGTCATGATATTGCTTGTGGACAGTTTCACTTGGTGGGCTTGTCCATAATTCCAGCAGGACACTTGGAGAGCTCCACGCTTCCCACCACTCGGGCGGTGGTGTTCGTACTGGCGAATATCCTTTCGTCATTCATGCTTTTCGATCGAAAGAACGCCTCGTCTGCAAGCGAATCCAGGAGGGGAGATGGAGCGGCCAGGAGATGTCCAGCATAGAACTTGATTTTCATCGACACGTAGTTTTTCCTCCCTTGTCCGCTTTCCACGCAGTTTTCGTCAAACAAGGTATTCATATCGGAAAATACCCCAAGTGCGTCTGCACGTGGATGTTCTGAAGATGGCATGTGACCCTGCGCGATCCCGCCAGCCGGGCCTTCCGCGACTACCACCTTCCGAGGTCGAACGAGTCGGGAAACGTCGCCTAAAAGCACGGCCATGGTACGAGGCTCTACGCTCCCCTGAAAGCGGTCATTAGTGATTTTATGAGAAAGGCACGGTTGACTCACGGGGTCCAACCTTGCCCACACGTCCATGACAGCATCTGTTAGCGAAACATGTAATAACTTGGATTGGCGGTCCGCGATGAACGGAACTCCACGAGCTATCAGCCTCCGAGCCTCCCTCTTGTCCTGCCAGGAATTGCCAAAGGAAGAAAGTGGAGACATTGATAGATGTCGAGTAACATACGCATAGGCTATACTGCACAAGTCCCTTAGACTATGCCAAGTGAAAGTTCTTCAGTACTTACAATACGGAGCAAACGTTATACAGCAGTGAAGGGGACTCTGGATTCCATCGTCTCAGCCCTGGAGGCACCTCCATGAGAGATGGTCGGAGACCATACGTAGTGGCGGCGGCATCAGAACCATCGCTAGGAAGCTGTGGAGAGTCCCACCATGGTGCTTGGAGTTCTCTGTCGAGATCTGTGCTTGCAAGGAGTTTTTGGGCGGGTTCAGAGGCAGGATCTCTCAGCAACTTGAAGAATGTATTGCGCTCTTCCTCAGTTAGACGCTCCAGGAGCTCATCCGCAGAAGCCGAGTCTGGACGCCAGAGTGGAGATCAGTAGAATCAAGGACGATGACGTGACGACTCGTACCAATGTCTAATCCAGCTAACCGTTTTTCCAAACCCTCGTCGTCGTCGTCTTCATCGCCGACACGGGAAAATTCGTCGTGGTCTTGCAGACCCTCGTCATCCAACCGTTTCAAAATCCCGAGTATTTTTTCACGCTCTTCGGTTGTCTTTGACGAGTCTAAGCCACCGCCACTCGTGATCTCCTTCCGGTAGAAAGTCTCTGAACACTGTGCGTGTGTCTGCACGATGCGTCAGTATCATATCGTTACCGTAATAAATCAGAGAAACCTCGGATCGGAAACAGGTCAAGCTGCAATACGGGACATTGCAGGTTGGACATGTATACCTAGAAGCATGCTTGCGACAACTAAGACGGCGATAAGACTCTAAGTGACGGGTTGAGAACAGACAAGAGACACACATGCCACACAGTACAGCCATGTTTGAGTGACCGGTGTTGTCAAGTGACGTAGTTTACAAGTCAAATACATGCGACCGTAGTACTTGCTGTAATTCTTCGAGGATACTTATCCTCCACTTTACCTGCTTTTCATCGAGTCTTTCGCATTGCTTCTCACCGGTCGTCAGAATAAAAGAAACTACATAGACGACACTCCGCCTCCCATATTGCAGCCCATCCTACAGGTCAAGATTGATGAGTCAGGCTAGTTCATTCAGTGTACGAGGGAGTCAAGAATACGGTGACATCGGAATGATCAGGATTCAAATGTTCACATCCCTATTGGTCATCGCACAGAACATGCAATGTGCCTGTCGTACATACTTGATTCTAAGTAGGACAACGAGACCTGTCGCTGAAACGTCATGAGGAATCTCAGCGTGCCAGAACATCCAAAGTCGTTAGCCTACGGTCGTAAGAAATCATCACGACAAGAAGACGTTTCCCCTATGTACACAGTGTGCTCCATGATAGATCCCGACACTGAAATTACCAAACGAGGCTATTTCTGAAGATGACCCCACTTTGTATCAGCAACGGCGACGGTGTCGGTATACTGGGGTTGCGAGTCCTTCGACCATTCATGACGGGATGGTGGACAATTCCGACATCGAGTCTGCACCGACGCCGTCTATCAAGAGCTTGAAATCCAGATTCGAGCAACTGGCACAGGAAAATGCAGCCTCCCAGCCCAGGTCAACACAAGGCTGCGGTCAGACGCTTTTGACTCCAGACCTGCCCACCCATCGGACGCGGGCGTCTGTGGGAGGCGACGAGCGACCTTGTCAGCCTGCTGCGAAAGCACTGCGCGCATCGACGTCCGCGTCGGATATGAAAAAGGTGGCCAGACGTGCTCCTCCGCCCCCTCCCCCGTCTCGCGGCAAGAAACCCTCGCCGGCTGTTTCCCCACTCCTTCGTCCAGTTCCCATCCCAACTTCTCGCCCAGAGCAGAGACCACAGGTGTTCCAGGACAGCGACGACGACGAGGTCCCTCCCCAGGGAACCGTCGCTTCTCTTCGCAGCCGCCTTTCGTCGTGAGTGCTTATCTTGTTTGACGCATCGAATTCAACCACGTTCATCTTTACTAGATCCCTCTCGGTTGCTGCGTCCTCACCGCCTCGACCAACAACGCCCAAACCCTTGGCACGTCCAGGGGAGTTGATGTCGCATAGTGACCCGTCCGTCCATGAATTGGCCCCATCCCTTGTTCCAGTCCGTCACGCAATATCCGACCAGTCACCATCTACGTCCTCGGCGTTGCTGGAAAGTCCAAATGACGCTTCTGAGCTGGGGTTTGCAATGGATGCTTCGTCCCGCACGGGCAGCGTCGCCTCGCTTCGCGATCGTTTGATGTGCGTGCCATTCTCATGGCATAGTGATAAACTGAACACACATGTACACAGGGCTATGAGCAATCCAACACCTCCGACACCAAAACCGCTTGTACGAGAAGATCATCAAGCATGGCATAGCGAACCGAACATTCTAGCTCCCACCAATCCTCCGCTCACGCTTCTCACCCGACGTCCACCACCCCCACCCCCACCTACCGGCCCAGCCCTCTTTCAAACCGAAGACGACTCGCAATTATCCGGTACCTCATCGCATAGCCCATTCTCAGATGACGAATCTATATTATCCGAGATCACACCGCCGCTCACACTACCACCTCCACCTGTCATACCACCACGCAAGGCGAACGTTTCGCCTGCAACGTCGAATGGTGCAAGTCACCACGGGCGTAACTTATCGGACGTTAGTAGTTCCAGCGATGGCTTTTCACCGCCACCGAAACCGAAACCACCGCCACGTCTTGTTCCCCCCCGGCCACTTCCTCGGCAGAACGGTGTTCCTTATGATGCTTCCGCGGCTTCTACCCACGCATCGTCCATTCCACCACCTCTTCCGTCGCGACGCGTGACGCCAGACGAGGCCTCGGATGTGCACTCTTCAGCACCGCCTCTCCCTGCGCGAAATTTGGCACATACTGCTCCATCCATAAACCTCACTGACTCCGCTTGTGAGCGTAAGCTGCTCGGTAACAGCAAACTTCTGCCTCCACCGACACGACAAATTGGCCTAGGCGATAAGCTCCCACCCGTACGCCCACTGCCTACTGCCTCGTCAGACGAGGAATCAGGGGAAGATGATGACCCACGCATGCGTACCGCCGACACCCTCCCGGACTCGAGTCATTCGTCGCGGCGTCCACCCTCGCTATCATGTTTCGCTTATCCAGCATCCAAGATCCAGGTTCCCACGCATTCGGGGCAAGTGGCAATCGCATCACCGGGCGCGGTCGTGGCGACACACCACCATATCAAATACTACGATCTAACCTTGAGCGACGTTCCACTATGGACGATCGATACCCGGGAAGCGGGTTTGCGCGATGCTAAATTGACGTGTTTGGAGTTCAGGCCTACAGCTGCACCGTCAGAGAGGTATCGATATGTCTGGGTGGGGACGAAAGAGGGTCATCTATTCGAGGTGGATGTTAGCGTGGGTTCGGTGACGGCGACCAAGTTTGGGGTTCATGCGTGTCAGGTGACACACATGCTCAGGTATGGCAAGATGATGGTGACAGTGGACGATGCGGGCAAGGTGATGGTATTCGATTCCGACTGGGACCTCGGCATGGCACGGGGGATGGACGAGGGAGACGTGAGTCTGCTATACACCCAACCGCGGGTGTACCGTACCGCAGAAAAACAAGATTTTGTGAAGATGATGGGAGGGTTGCTCTGGACCTCTGTCCGCACGGAGGTGAGTGGTACTGGAGCGGCATCCGTTCCGGTCATCAGGATATACGATCCGTTCGTCCCGGGCAGCGTTGCGCGATGTGTCATGCCCACGCAACGTGTGGGAGCCGTGACCTGTGGAACGCTCTTACCTTCCCACCCCGGTCGCGTCTACCTAGGCCACGAAGGTGGGTTCATCACGGTGTGGAATGTCGACACACCTGATGGAACGCCGGAGTGCACGGAAGTGATGAAGGTGTCCGCTTCGGACGTGTTATGCTTGGAGGGCGTAAACGATCGGCTGTGGGCAGGTGGAAGGAAGGGTATGGTGTCGGCGTATGATGTAGAACCTCGACCCTGGGTCGTGACGAATTGTTGGGAAGCCCATGATGGACTTCCCGTTTTGAAGTTGTTCGTGGATCCATCCGCAATCGAGAGACTGGGAAAGTTGTGTGTGGTGAGTGTTGGACGGGACGAGCGTATGAAGTTTTGGGACGGGTTGCTGGGGAATGATTGGGTAGGTAAGTCGAACGGGAGTTGGAACGTATGCACGTGTCTTTTTTTTTGGTTTTGCTGAGCCTCCCTTTTTCTTCGCAGATCACGAGTTACTCAAGCGAGAGCGTGCGTTTAGCAAGTTCAGGAACCTTAACGTGCTCATCATATCTTGGAACGTGGACGCTGCCAAACCTGACGCATTATCGACCGATGCTGAGAACAACCAGTTCTTCCAGAATGTTCTCCAAAGCACGGATAGCCCAGACATCATCGCATTTGGGTTCCAAGAAGTCATTGATCTAGAGAGCCGGAAGATGGCAGCTAAAACTGTTCTCCTGGGAGGAAAGAAGAAAGGTGAGGATGGGAAGCTTTCTGAAAAAGTGACATCGTCGTATAAGAGGTGGTATGACCGGTTGGTCATGGCTGTTAAGATGGCAATGCCACCGGATTCGCCGTACATGGTCATCCATACGGAGAGCTTGGTCGGATTGTTCACGTGCATATTCGTGAAGAATGCGCAGAGGGCGTCAGTGAAAGATGCTACCATTACCACCATCAAGCGTGGGATGGGTGGTCGGTATGGGAATAAGGTGGGTTTTGATAATCGGGGAGGGTTTGCTGCGAGGTCTTATGGACTGTGACTGCAGGGAGCGATCGTCGCGCGACTCATGGTGGACGACTCGTCTATATGCTTTATTAACTGTCACTTGGCTGCCGGGCAGGGCCATGTGCGCCAACGGAACGCGGACGTGGCGGCTATATTGGAGGAAAAATCTTTGTTTCCACCATCTGACGCCGTCGAGCAGTGCGTCACGTATGTTGGCGGTGGAGATGGCTCTATGGTTCTGGACCATGAAATCGTCTTTGTGAGTTGTTTCGTACGTGTACGCTTTCTGGGCAACGCTGACGTTAAGCCGTGAGTGCAGCTCAATGGCGATATGAACTACCGCATCGACCAGCGTCGCGAGGCCGTCATTCACGCCATCCAGTCCGGAGAATTGGAGTCGTTGTTCACGCACGATCAATTGTTGAAGGAGATGAAACATAATCGAGGGTTTCGACTACGCGCCTTCCAGGAGGCACTGTTGACGTTCGCGCCGACATATAAATACGACCGGCGATCCGACGAGTTTGATACGTCCGAGAAACGACGCACGCCTGCATGGTGTGATCGCATCCTATGGCGATCTCAGGATCCTGAGCGAGTTGCCCAGCTTAACTATCAACGGTACGAAGTGAATGTATCCGACCACCGACCTATTTCTGCCGCATTTAAGGTGACGATCAAGTCCGTGAGGCAGGATCTGAGGGCGAGGGAGAAGGTGGAGGTGGAGAAGAGGTGGACGGAATTGGAGACGGTCCTGCTGGAGAGTGCGAGAGCATTTTATGTGCAGCAGGCTAGGACGTTGATATAGCTGAACCCGTTCGCTGCTGGAGAGGAATGTGTGCTACGTTATATACCTGCGGGGAGTAATGTGGGGATAGAGACAATATTGGTAGATATTGGTGGATGTGTTGCATCTGTAAGTAGTGCGTAGGGTTCTGGTTTGTTCTGTATAGCTTCTAAATCATAGGTGCCAGTCATGTACTCTATGAAAAGTCAGGACACCTAAAATAAGTTGGAACAAGGGTCCCGCACTAAACCACCTAACTTAGACGTGGTTCGTACTGCTGATGACGTCAGGATGCTGTCTACTAGTACAGCTCCGCGATACCTCCCTGAACGCCGTTTCCCACATCTGAATCACTTGTGCTCGGTTAGTAGGCCAACTGAGCCGTGGACAATCTGACCAGATTGGTGCAGTCGGGGTGTACAAGAGGAAGTTCCTGGGTGAGGTCATAGACGAGTATGATTTGTTTTGCGAATTGGCACTGTTGCAAGCGTCTTCGGCTTGGCTCGTGTTACAATATATTTAGGGAATTAGGGCGTAGTCTCGCTTCCTTGTAAGTGACACACCTCATGGTAAGCTCGCCATCCTCGTTCTCTTCACCTGCATCCAAGTCGTTGAACTACCCTGTCGATCATCCTTGAAGCCGAGAGTCATTCGCAGTAGCAAACCCCACGTCATGGTCGAGAATGCAGAACCGGGTTCGCTTACAAGGGTAAGAAAATTCAAGGACTGGGTACACGACTACGGTAAGTTGGGCGCCGCTTTCCTGGAGGTGCCCACTCATCACATCCACTTGCACCAGTCTCGTTTTCACCGTGGATATGCTCCTTCATCGATACGTGAGTAGTCCAATTCTGATCTCTCGTCCACCGTTCGCCCCGCCAGTCCGAGTTGCGCTAATACCCGTATATGCGTCAACATAGCAAACATTTCCAGCGACTGAGATCTGTCAAGCAACTGGGCGTCTCATACTTCGTCTTCCCTGGAGCCGCCCATAATCGCTTTGAACACTGTCTGGGTACATCTTTCTCTCACTTTACTCTATGGTAACCCCCTCTGATCATCACGCATCGAATATCGATTTGGTTACTGCTGACGGAAAACAGGTGTCGGACACCTTGCAAGACTCATGGCGATGCACCTCAAAACTTCTCAGCCCCAGCTCGGCATCACAGATCAACATGTGAAATGCGTCGAACTTGCTGGACTGTGTCATGACCTCGGACACGGGCCATGGTCTCATCTCTGGGATGGCGTCTTCATCCCGACAGCTCTGTGAGCATGCGCATACATGAATATTCTCGTGGTCCGCTTTTCGCTTATCCATACCCCTGCTTCGTTCTGACAGCCCAGGCAAACGCTGGAAGCATGAAGATGCTTCAGAAATGATGTTCGACGACTTGGTCGAGACGTACAGGCCAGAAATTACTCCAGAAGAAGTCATCGTTGTCAAAGCACTCATCGCGGGGGACAGAACACGTTGTCCGTGCGTACCACATCGGCCACGTTTCCACTGACGTCACAACTGTGCTACTCAGTCTAGGTGCCGAGAAGCCCTTTCTTTTCGAAATCGTAGCCAACGCACGGAACGGCTTAGATGTCGACAAGTGAGCAAACAAGCTCGCGTTCACGAGCGTGTTGGTTTAGGTTCGCTAGGTTCGACTATATCGCTCGGGATTGTCACGCTGTAGGTGATAGAGGGAATCTGTCCATTTCAAGGCAAGGCCTTCCCTTACCCCAACGAGATGGAAACCTTCACTTCCATCTTTATTGACAGACTCATCTCCTCTGCGCGTGTCATCGATAACAAGATATGCTACGACATCAAAGACGCCAACCAAATATACGAGCTGTACTACACTCGCTTCTCTCTGCACAAACGCGTATATAACCACAAGACCAGTGAGTTCCAACTTCACGTATTCGTATCCAAGGTACTTTGATGACGAACACACCATCCAGCTAAAGCCATCGAGTACATGGTTACGGATGCCCTCCTCGCCGCAGAGCCCTACCTTAAATTGGCAAGTTTGGTCGATAAACCCGATAGATACGTCTTCCTCACCGATAACCTTCTCAACAAAATCCAAGAGTCGACAGAGAAGGTTGGCCGTACCATAGCGTTTTCCTTGTTACGAATCCACCTTTAATACGACCAAACAGGAACTCGAACCCGCACGGGCTATCATAGAACGCATACATACGCGCGATCTCTACCGACTTGTTGATTACAAAGTTTTTTTACACGCCGACCTCGACATGGTCCGCCAAAACGTTACCCCTGCCCGTATCGTCGAAGTCGCAAAGTCTGGATCACTGGAAGGTGTAGACGAAGAGCTGGTTGTACAGCTCACGGAGGAGTATGTAGCAGTGAATGTGTCGGTGCTGCACTATGGAAAGGGTCCACGTAACCCGTTAGATGACGTGACATTTTACTCGAAGCAACAGCCTGATGGTAAGTACAAGTTCCCGTACTCTTTCGTTGATAACTGCCAGCACTGAGCTCTGTGGTATGTGCATAGTTGGTCGCAAGGCAGACCGTAGCGACATTTCTCTTCTCATGCCCTCTGTGTTTGCGGAGGTCTGGCTCCGGGTATATACCAAAGACTGTCAATTCTTCGGGTTGATTCAAGCTGCATACCGACAAATTCTTAAAATGCTCCAACCATCCGAAGGCGCAGCCACATCTGACGAGCAGCAGCCTGCGGATGAAGTTGCACCTGAGGAACTAGACAACCCCGAAGTGATGGTAAAGTTGTGGACACCTCTTGACTCACCCTTATCAACGCCGCCCACGTCCTCGCGGAAAGCAAGTGGGGGTTTGCTAGCTGAACATCGCCCCAGTCCTGGTGTGGGTCCATCCCTAAGCACAGGCTCGCCTCCTGCTCCCGGCCCGGGCCCAGGTAGCGAACAACTCCACCGTCCATCTACGCCTCTCGCATCCAACACCATAGGCACTAATCGACGTGGTCGTACCTTTGGCCGAACCCCAAGTTTTTCCGATAACGCGTTCACGACTGTTCCTCCGAATTTCAGGGACGTGTCACCTTCGAGGAAGCCAAGGAGTAAACGTGCGAGAGAGGGTGAAGAAGGTGGTAGTATGCCCGCGAAGAAGAGTCGGATTGATGGAGTGGAGACGTCCTGAATTGGAGAGCGTTTTTTCTCGAGTGAATACCTCGACCGACGACTAAGCTGGTGACTTTTGATGCCCTGTTGTTCCGTTCCGTTTTCTCTGCATTCATACCTGCCTGACTGAGAAAGGTCACCATCAACGCACTAGTACGCATGTGACGGATACCATGTCGCATACCATATCGCATACCTTGGAATGATCGCACTTCATGCCGGTGACGTATGTCCTTAGCATAATTCCATGTCAGAGGTCCTCGGCTTACAAAGGAGGCTCAACCCCACGAATACACCTCTGCATCGATCAACGTAAAGGTCCCTGTCAGCAACCTGCCAGCACCGTATCACATCTCGTTGGAACCTTATGCCAGTTAAACTCGAAGGAAGTTGTCACTGCGGAACTGTCCGTTTTGACGTGTTGAGCAGTACACCTGTGCCGTACCAGGTCCGTCGCCACTCTCATTGACGATAGAAAACTATATCTTCTCGTGCGGTATGTGCTATCGCTTTTCGAATGATCTATAGCTTTGTGTCTGTTCTATATGCCGCAAAGTCGGGGGTGTAGGCGGCTCCGTCAATTTAGGCGCCCATGCTAAGACGTTGAACATAACTCAGGGGAGGAGGCATATCGGGTAAGTTCAAGTTTCAGTTCGTCTAAGAACTCCACCACGCATCCCCTCGCACGCATTCTGTCTTGGCTTTGTTAAGAGTCGGAAAAACTCATCACTTTGTTTGAGACAGTGTCTACAAAGCCATCCTGGACCGCGACACTCCCCATGAATCCGTCGCCTCATCCGAGCGCAACTTTTGCGCGAGATGTTCGGCCATGCTCTGGCTTTACGATGAGAACTGGTAGGTACATGTGTTTGCTAGAGTCTTGGTCCCTGCCCTACTTTGTTCGATGGCTCTACTCGGACAACGCTCCTATGGCACTACTATGATACTCACCTTCAGGCCGGACCTGTTACACCCCTTCGCATCTGCGATCGACAAGCCGGAACTCGAAGCACCCGAAGAGATGGTTCGTTCGCCCCCTTCCCACTATAATACCTATCCATACCAAGCCGTTGCTGACGAATCGACGTTCTGCAGGTCATCGTCAAACTAGACTCGAAGCCCAGATACGTACGGTTACCTGAAGGTCCGAAGCAGACTTACGAACACTATGGTCCCGATTCAATCGAGGGGTGGCATAAGAAGCACGGTAAATATGTGGATTGAAGTTGAGAAGTAGGGATTTGAGGTCTTGCGAATGCACCATGAGATAGGGGTATAATTCGACGTTGGGCTTTGAGCATGCCTTATCGTATGACATGGAGGTAAAGACCGTTGGCCATACACGCTCTGCGATGTAACCTCAGGTCATTCGATTACCCGAGTAGAGAAAAAATCGAGATTTATGCGATGCACGTTACATCACAAGCTACAGGCCCCTCTCTCGTAGCGCTTCAAGCATCTTGCGCGGATCATGATCGCCATGTTTCAGGACGAGGACGAGGAAGGCCACGAGGTTCCGCTAATTTCTAGGAACCCTACATGCGCTTGCGATTCGTGTACTGAGTTGCAACAGCCCGACCTCCATAGCAGACCAAAAAGGATACCCGAACCAGGGCAGAGCGACGAGCAAAGCGTGTTCGACCGCAAGCCGACCTCGACCCGATTTCACATTTTACTAGGACGTTACGATGCGAAGTAGCGAGCCTCTGGGGCAGAGCATGCATCACCTGATTGGTATTCGATCGCAGTGCTCCCGCTGCAATGAGCAGTAAGCTCTGTGGGCCAGGTTGAATGACGAAAGGAAGCCATGACCGGCCTCAAGTCTTTCAGTTGTGCCGAAAGTGCCCACTGGCCCATATGTGTGAAGCTCTGCGAACGGACCAGGCTGTGCTGAGCGAGTCAGACGAACTAGCACGACTGCGGAGTTCAGACGCTCTGACGTCGCCATCCACGGATAAATCATAAAACCAGCATTTCAAGGAAGCTGCAAGACAATGATTCGGGAAACTCGGCAGACTCGACTGTACGATGATCATTATTTCCGACGCGAAGCAGGAGTCCAGTACCAACAACCAACTCGAAGTGTCCGATGCTGTCGCAGCAGCAGGTGCCGCAGCCAGTACCCAGAACCCCGCCACGCAGATTAGGGAAACAGCTGACGCCTTCTCGAGCCATCCAGCACCAGGCCCACCGCAGCTCCCTCCAGCTTACAGCCCGTACCCACATCATCGCGGTCGTAGTCCATTGACGGGCACCACAACGGCACCGTTGTATCGTCGATCGCCCTTCTGTCGGTTTGTCAAGGCCTTCTCCATAGCCTTTGTTCTCTATCTCTTGATTATCGCAGCAGCGAGGAGCACCGTACGTATGGCATTTCGCTCGGTAGGTGTTTAGCATTCGTGAGACTGTTGTTCCATGACCGATATGCATCGTACCAGCATCAGTACTCAACACCAACGGTGGGAGTACCCAACCCTGAAGACGGGACAGTTCTCCATCGTATCGACTCCACGAACTGGGCACACTATGAGTCCAATCCAACGTGGCCAACACTACCGAGGCCCCAGTTCAACTACCCGTACGGCGCTCAGACTACTTTCACACTCTCCGTCGATGCCGATTCTCTGTACCTTATTGCGAGGGGTGCATATCAGCATGGCAGGGTCAGAGTGAGACAGTCGGACAACATCGAATCAGGAAGCGTTCGTGTGGATGTGAGAGCCGCGTATTACGATCAGAGGGCTCTTGCCCGCGTGACCTTGTGTAAGTTCACCCGAGCGGACAACGAGCATGGTATTGGCATCTACGTGCGTATCCATCTCTCAACTTCCTGTTCTCTGTTTAGGCTCGTCAGAACAAGTGGGCTAAGTAACTTCCCCGTAGACACCGCAATGGGGTTGGACGTATAATTACAAGGATCAGGTACAATTCCTCGTCACTGTCACCTTCCCCGTTGCTCCTGTTCCCGGAACACCTCTGCACATCAAACGTTTTGATGCAGATACGAGCCAGTTTTCATTCTCGGTTGGCGATCTATGGGAGACGATGTTGTTCGATGATGTCGTTTTGAGGACGTCGAATTCACACATCAACGTCACGGTAAGTCACCCTTCGACGTCCCGCTAACAGGAACGATGACTTATCGCATACAGTCTATCGCGTTAAAAGACGGATCGTTCAGGTCGAGCAACGGATATATCGCCGGTCACTATAATGCGTCAGGCTCCCTCAAGCTCGCGACCTCTAACGGAAAAATCAAGACAACGGTTTGCCTCTTGAACGACCATGCTCAAGCAACAGAACTGGACATGCAGACAAGTAACGGGTACGCCAGCTGACCCATGGTCGTACTACCCGCTCACAGGAACTCGTTGACTTTTCATAGCCTCATCCAGTCAGAACTAACGTTGAGCACCCCATCGAATATGGGTGGCGCATTCGAGGTTTCCGCACGCACGTCCAATTCTCCCATTTCCCTCCGATATGCCGACTCGCCTCTCGATTCTTTCCTTGCCTCGAGTGCCGTCACCTCCAATAGCGACGCATGCGTCAAAATGCACAGTACATTCGAAGGCTCGTTCGAGCTGACCACCTCGAACTCTTCATCTTCGCTGAAGGTGAGACGTGGAGACGAGGACCCTGCGGGGCGCGGGCGGCAGCGTGTGGTTGCGCAACATAAGACTGGGAACGTAACTTCGGGAACGGTAACTTGGGGCCCGGGGGTGCGGTACCCCCGTGGATCGACGTCTGTGAGGTCGAGTAACGGTCGCGTTTCGTTGGAGGTTTGACATTTGATGTGACGTGTTTGCCCTATGACATCCTTTTGGCTCTCATTTCATTTATTCGTGTGTGTACATTGGATTGCTTATGTTCTCTCCCTATATCTTTGCATTGATTGGATTAGGAATGAAGGTAACTATTACGAAGATCGGATGTGCATTTCTAGTCATTTATTTTAACAACCTCGTGGTTCAGTGGCTCGTTCTCAGTATCACTACCCTTGTACGCACCCCCTTCCGCCTTCTCTCAGAGACGTCTCATATTGAGTCTCTGTCTTGCTGTGCAATTTTTTAAAGACAAGAGATGACCAACGACATAATTTTAGGGATGTCAACCCCTATCTTGCTAACGTGGGTACGTATGTGATGCCGTCCACTTAGTAGTCTGGTTCGGGACGATGAAAAAGTATAGAGTGATGAGATGGGTGCAGGATGCGTGGGGAACGACGATATTTATATGATGAAGTGAATGTAGTTATACTGTTAGAGGACAACCCAAAACCTGTCGTTTCCATCAATGAACGGGATTTTAATCAGAACCAGTCACAAACCAGTTGTGACCAGTCCTGACCAATTGCCGGTTCCCTGATTGACTCGGTGCTTTATTCCGCTGTCAACAATTTATGTATTTCGGGGTGACAGGAACAAATTACGCAATGTACATTTCATAGGTTATCTCTAAAACATCTTCTAGTCTGCACGGAACGCGATGACTATTGCTAGCACCTCCTCGCCGCTCCAAGGCACGATAATTCAGTTTTGATGTCCTTTTTCCCGCATGTGCCCCATATGGATTTGGCGTACGTGGCGCATGAAATTGTGTTTCTGACCATCGTATTTGCAGTTTGGCCACTGACAGACAACCTCGTCTTCACGGCTCATGTGCTTGATATTATGCACAGTCCTGAAGTGTTCTGGCGCTGTGCCGCATGTGATAGACTCCCCGCATTCATTGCCATCTCGCCAGTAAAGGCAACGTTGAGATGGACAATTACTGTACTGGTTCTGTGCCTTCCAGAGACGTCAACGTTCTCTCAATATACGCGGTTTAGAAGACACATACGATTGCGGGTTGGGTTGGGTCGACAGCACCGGCTAGACTGGATACACTACTGCCGCTTCAGCCAGAGAAGGTGTTTGACCTAGAGAGAGATTACACACCTCGTTGCGGCACCCTCATAGTGCTGGGGTGTCTCGTTATCATCCGAAGGACAATCACTACACTGGTTCTGTACCTTCCAGAGACGTCAATGTTCTCCCAGTATACACGGCTCAGAAGACACATACGATTGCACGTTGGAGTGGCTCGACAGCGCCGGCCAGACTGGATACACTACTGCCATTTTATCCAGAGAAGGTGTTGGATCCACAGAGATTACATACCTCGTTGTGGGACCCATGTAGTGCTGGGGTGTCTCGTTATCCTCCGAAGGATACTGGTCCTGTGCCTTCCGGGGACGTCAATGTTCTCCCAATATACGCGGCTCAGTAGACACATACGATTGCAGATTGGAATGGCTCGACAGCACCAGCTAGACTGGATACACCACCGCCATATCAGCCAGAGAAAGTGTTTGATCCACGGAGGGATTACGCACCTCATTGCGGTACCCGCATAGGGCTGGGGTGTCTTGTTATCCTCCACAGACATGTGCTACGACTTGACGGGAGCGCAGGATGGTGGACACCGACGTGCAGGCCTAGCGATGCTGTTCTTCTTATACATGATAGAATGAATATAGAGGTGAGGAAGGTCGGGAGGTTTGAAGCCAACGAATGGGAGGTCGGAGGGCAGCCATCGGGAGGTCGGAAGGCAGCGAATGGGAGGTCTGGGTGGAAGATTGAAAGTGAGAAGATGGGAGGGCGGAGGGCGGCGAACGGGAGGTCGGGGGTGGTGAAGGGAGGTCGGGGGTGGTGAAGGGAGGTCGGGGGTGGTGAAGGGAGGTCGGGGGTGGTGAATGGGAGGTCTGGGTGGAAGATTGAAAGTCAGAGGATGGGAGGTCGGAGGGCGGCGAGTGGGAGGTCGGAAGATCGGAAGATCAGAGTAGATTTGAGTTACACTGCCGATCTACACAATATAGGCCGTGATAAGGATGGTGTAATAAGCATAGAAGTAATGGCGGATTTCCGTATTCTACGAGCAAGCTTTGGAGCGGGACTCGTATATTCTATTTTCGCAGCTACTTTGGGTAGCACACTTGACTTGGTTATGATGGATTGCGGCGCATTGGGAGGACCGCAACATGCGGCAGGAAAGAGTTCAACCACTCTGACCGCCCAAGCCAGGCTGACAGTCCGAGAGGCTGGATAGATTTCGCAGTTCTACCTGTAGATATCCGGCATCATTTAGCCATCGTCGAAATCAACACATTGAGTGGTGACCGGCAGGGGAGAGGAGGGGGGAGGGGGGGCTCTTGCACAAGTGCAAGATGGGCGTTTATCGTTATCGCTAAACGAAAAAGTCCCTGCCAAATTCGACACTGCACATGCAACAAAAGGGTGTCCATACTGAAAAGGGACTAGCATAAGCATTAATACAGCGCGGCTAGTTGAATTTAGACGTATCCTAAATGTTGTGACAAACTTGTGGGATAATATTCTGTTCAATTTGAAGGTAAAACTCACGGCTTGCATACCCAAACTTAGAATTAAATTGAAGTTTTCTTCGCAAACGGAAGCGAGACATCAAAAGTTTTGTCCCCAGACTATACTTTGATAATTTATTTGAAGTTTTGCACAGCATTTAGGATTGGCCTAAACTCGGCTGATCGCGTTGTGCAAGTGTCGAACATAATGGAGGGGTGAGCTGACTGACCTGATTGCTCTGTGGTTTCGTTTCAGATGCAGCGACGGTGTACCGGAAGATAGCCAGTGAAGTTGGTGGAGGCGCGTTGGTGTTCAGGTAGCTAGGCCCCAAAACAGTGGAAGTGAGAATTGAGTCGGATGAGTTCGCCTGTATTCGTCGGGGAGATTCAATGTATCCGGACCATCAGGTACACCTTCCAATCAGTAAGCGTGTTGAAGGTAATCATAAGGTTATGTTGCAACCTCCGACGTCACCTCATGACTGGCTGGGGGCATTTACAAATTTGTGAGTGCTGGAATGATTTCATCCCTTTAGCTACCGCCGTTGGCGTTGATAACAGTAATATGCGAACGTGCAAGGACGGGGCTGCGTGGGGTGGGGTGGCCTGGGAATGAAGATATTTACCGTTAATTGTGCTGATAATTGCCATTCATTGAAGCTGACGAGTTTCCGGCCTATTTACAAAGCGGGACGCCATGGGAGAAAAAAAGAGACATTGCGACAGTGTGACTATAGTCAATTCAGCTCCTACACATTGGAAGACTTTGAGTGGCCGCTCACGCCACCACCAGCCTGAGTATATTTCAGCGATCTGACGAGAGAATTTCAGTAGGATGGATTACGCCGGCCACTCGGAGGTCCCAGCGGCACAAACAAGCGCCCTCGAGACCAATGAGGTATGGTACCCGCTTCCATAAGAGGCGCCTTGTGGGAAGGGTGGTACGGGACCGACGTGATAAATTAACCGACCGATTATGACTTCCATCCCTCAGAATTTGGGAGGTAGCCCCCAGTCTGACGGATGATCACCATCGACAGGATCGTTGATGATCCGCATCAGATGGTGTGAGTATAGCGTTTCGGAGCTCAGCCAAGTCGAAATACATACTAGAGAATGGTCGCAGCTTCGGGTGCCGTCACTTAGCCGCGATTTCGTTGATGTGCCGACTTGTTGTTCAAAAGGGGCACGAACAGGTACAAACCGACGCTGTGTAAGTGTCACTGCCGCCGGCATTGTCCTTTCGATCAATTCCCACAGGTCCCGCCACCTGCAAATTTCTCGCACCAAGACCCGGGATGCAAAGTGGGCACAAACACTAACAGGCCAACTGTTGGATACATAACACCTCGGATGCCGAGTGATACTCTTACATGTAAGAGTGCTTGATCCCCGTTACAAATTCCGAATTCATCTACCACAGGCCTTGACTCACGTCACGTACCGCCACTCCACGGACCTCGGCGCATTCACAACTCCTAAATCTTCCAAGAAGCACTTTCGCCTTTCCATTAGGAGTGAGGAATCTCTTTTTCACTGCTTGCCTTCCTCCCGTTTCTGACCTAGCCCCAACTACGGACAAGTTGTGTGACTGGTTGTCCCAAGACAGGTACTGTATAATTATACTTAAATGATGCGGCGATGCCGAAACCGTCTTGAATCACTGCACATCCCGAAGATTGCACTGCTGGTACTTGTGACTACTGAGTCGCTCAAGTTATCCAGATGCTGCTGATAAGATGATTTTTAGCGCGAGGCCCGCCCGCAATAGTGCAAGGCACAGGCGTAGGTGCCTGAGTCCGGCTGTTTTTACGGATGACACCTGTTTATTTCCATCATTTCATGACCCTAGTACATAGTTTTTTTCCTAAGAATGGTAGCGCCGTGGAGGTCGGGTTCAAGAATTCGTGGGAGTTGCTTACCGGTCCGCACCTCGCACTCGTGGAAATTGAAGCTATGTTTGAGCTCCATTACACAGGTTGCTGTTGCCATCCTTTACGTCGCATCTAGTCCTCATTTGGTGCTCAGGCAGTTCCCATGACGAGTACCGTCAGGTCGGCTCTCTTTGCGTGGGAAATATTTGCTGTTGGGCGGAAACGGGTTGCAGGGGCACGGAGGGCGAGAGGAGATGGCGCAGGAAGCGGCAAAAGGGTGAAGGGAATGATGGGTTCCATGTTCGAGTGCGGAGTTATCTAGTTCGATTCTTACGGTTGCCTCTGAACATCGGGGGAAACCACGCACCCGACTGTTCAGTTGCACTCTCTTCACTGATAAGCCTAGGACGCGACGCCGGATTTCCTCACTCGCCTCGCGTTGAACCTACAGTTGGTAGGTAGGGTGCGGGTGCCTAGGCCAATTAGGGCACGCTGCGAGGAAATAACAAGCTGTGCACATCGCAGTGGAGAAAGACATTGCGCTACTGTGCTAAGGCCAGAAACTGCGGTATAACAACTATCTTGTTTCTCTGCTTCTTGAAACACCCGAGGAGATGCAACATGCTGGTTTTCTGCAGAACTGATCAGTTTTCAGTTGGCCGGGGCTCCCTTGGGCTCCGGAAAAGTTGTTATTTGATGGACATCTCGCCTGCTATGAAACACGTCTGCATAGTCATAATCAAGACCTTGGAGAGACAGGTGCCGAGTGCGTCAGAGCACACATATTGGATTTGGTTGTCCGCCTACTAAACATCGTTTATCTATATTGTATCGGGACTGAGGCCCATGATAGAAGAGCATCTGATTTGCATCGATCAGTGCAGATCAGGCTTAAAATTGGCCAGAAGGGGACGATTTCGGTGTCAGACGGGAATACTAAAGAAACGACCGAACGATACTGTGAGGGAGAGGTTGAAACTCGACTGACTCAAGGGACATGAAGAGGAGGTACAGGAACGCCAAATATTCCCAGGGAGATTAGACGACCGAGAGATGGAATAAAAGCTGGTGCGAACTCACGAAGCCGAACACCAAAGCGAGCTCGCGCACGTAGTACGAGCGGAAGTGCTCACAAGGTGTGGTACACGACGTCGTCTATGAAAAAATGACCATAGAGAACGGTAAGAGTGTAGTGAGATGGTATGCGAGCCATGTACATAGTCAGAGTGGTTATATATACCATCAAAGCACAAAGCATCACATACGTAGTAGGGACTCCGCAGCCGGCGTCCAGCTGGTTTGATTCCATAAATCCGGGTACTCCTCCGGCCGGCTGGTCGCCATGTCGACTTAGAATGACCGCTGTCGATTTATCAAAGGTAACAGAGGCCTCTAAAAGTTGGCTACGAGCGTGGTCAAACCTGGAGAACAATGGATGTGGCGGAGGCGGAGGCAGGTCGTCCAGCCTCCATGGCAGGGATCGCAAGAGGGAGGCTATCCGCAGGTTGGTGTGGGTGTGAATCCCGGAAGTAGTTAGTATGAAGGTCTACGGGGAGCTGGACCTGACAGTTTGTAGCCCCCAAATATTGAAAACCACCCTCCAGAGAACAACGTAGTCCCCTCCCTGGAGCGAGACGGGAATGGTCTTGCCATTGGGGATGATCCTGGTATACCAATAACACTGCCGAATGTAAAAGTTGTAGTATTTAAAGGTAGTAGATGCCACGCTTGCAACGGAAATGATATTCAAGAGACAAAGTGACCACCGAAGCGTACCTCTACATACGAAGTCCTGGCTGGCCCTCTGCCAGTACTCATGGTGTTCCCTGTGTGAAGAGTTGGAAGCATCAGTCACAGAAACAGGCTACTGGAGTTGGGGAAGCAATGTATCTGGCACGACTGTGATGGTGTCCCTTGCGGCTACACCATTCAAGGATATTCTCGTACACCGTTGTTCCTAGGGAGGCGCTCAACGAGCATGAGCGCCTCTCTTGTCACTACAGCATCGCATCATAACTACACGCAAAGAGCCAATGTACCCACTACTCATATAGACGTGGACAAGAAGAAATTCATGATAATAAGAAGACCAAGAAGGAATATGATACGAACAATATGCACGGACTGTTGCTGCAGCCCGAGATTTGCGATGCGTAAGCAATCTTGGGTGTTGTTGTTCTCGTAGCAGTGAGGAAGACTTGACATTGAACCGCGTTTATGGTAGCACGATGGTGAGGAGTCTGTAGACAGGTAGATTGATTGTGAGAATTAGGGCTGGTACCGGGGTGGCAGGATGCCAATGATATGTAGGATACCACTATCGGCGCCGATACGTTTCGGAGATTCGTTTTGGGGCAGGATACCCTTATCAACTCCATTCGGCTGTGGCACTGACGCACTTCGCCGACTTCAACCGACGTGGTACACGTTTCTCTAACGCCGTTTGGCATGGAACAGACTTCGCCAGCTTCATTTAATAATCTGCAAAACTAGCAGGACCGCAACAGACCGCAGCGGACACGTGTTGGCAACGATGTGCCGTAGCGGCACTTGCAGAGCACTCAAAGTATTCAAAAACTGTAGGAAGTGAATGCTGTAATTCAGCCATTTTGCGGATCTAGTAGTACAAAACACGCCTCACCAGCTGCATTTTGCCACAGAATATGCTTCATTGGCCTCATTCAGTATTGAGCCTGCATCTGCGACCTCATTTAGACGTAGAATACACATTGACGGCTTCATTCGGACGCAGAATATAGATCGACGGCTTCATTCAGAAGCAGACGACTCCATTTAGACGTAGCATATACATCGATCGCTTCATGTCTGGTGTTGAGGCCTTGAAGAGTGGCACCCCAGTGAGACGAAGGAGCCTGCAGGCGTGCCGACAAAACGCTTTGGCCACGTGACCCAACCCTGCCTTCGCACAACGCACAGTTCAATACGATGATATCGTTGGCGTCCTTTCTCCCAGAACCAGCCCTAATCATTTCGACCCGCTCTACCTACATATCTACAAGCTCCTCACCATCCTGCTACCACTGTAGTATGAATACGCTTCACACATCGCGACTCAGACTATCTCCACTGCTACGAGAGCTCTTGACAGTACAGCGCTAGTGATCTCCTGCATCACTAGATGTCAAGCGGCAGCACAATCCGTGCTATATTCCTTCTCGCTCTTCCTGTTACCATGAATCTCTTTTCGGCCACATTGGTGCAGGTCGTAAGTACCTACCTCGATTCACTTGTCGTGACGTTGCATCGACGGGAGAGATGCTCATGCTCATCATCAGACACGTCCCTACTAACACTGGAATACGGGCGATGTCCTCCAGTGCAGGAGTAGGTTGCAGGAGTCACTATCACAGTCATGTGAACCAGGTACATTGTCCTTCTGACTCTAGCGCCCTCCTTCGATGATTGATGCGTCTAATGTAGAGGGTAGCATGAGTACTGGCAGAGGGCTGTTCAAGACCCTGTATGTAGGGATACACTTCGATGAGATCACCCTTCACCCGTCTCTTGGATATCGCCTTCGTTGTAAGTGCTGCATCCACCACTTTCAACTACTACGATCTTTACGCTCACCAATCCCATTGGTATGCCATGATTGCCTAACTTCCGTGGCGGGATCATTTCTGTTTTGCTCCAGGTAGGGCACTACATCGTTCTCAAGGAGAAGGCTTTTAGTGTTCGGAGGCACCATCACTCACAAGTCCCACCCCTCGTGAATCTTCACATTACCGGCCGCCAAGAGCTATGTCGCCTTCTAGCTACCTGGTTTCTACCATCTCCACGATCAAGGCTGAACAATGTGCCTCTCGCTTCGTCACCCCTGATGTTCTCCGTAGTTTGGCTGCATCTGTTTCCGGTGTTTAGGGATGGCTATTGCAGCTGACATTGCCCGATGCGGAGGCTGTCATTGCGAAGTAACATGGTGACCGAGTTCCAGGAGGAATCCCCAAGTCCAGCGGGCATACGGATAGGACTCACTGGGCGAAAGAGGCCGTTGACGACACAAGGGAGGTTCCGAGATACAAAACTGATCGGGTAAATATCTGTCCATTTCGTTTTATATATATACAGATGTACGACTATTTTATACAGCTACTGTGGTATGTGCTGTGGATGCTAAGACACCCTTGGTTGTCGTATCGAGGCAGAGCTGTGTGTACACAATGCAAGTTTTATTCGCATTCAAATGAAGCTAGTTCTTCGTTGGATATGTTAGCAACTGGTTACATGAACGAGAGACCCGGGGGGAGTATACCAAAAGTGAAGGGCGGCGAGGATTCCACAGCGCATGATCTATGGTAGATCCAATATCCTTCCGGTCAAATGATCAGTCAAATTCGACCAAGGGTCAATACCGTGCACGTGTTGCCTGTGGCGTGTCGTACTCATTGACAGAGCCTCAAGAGGGTCACCAACACCGACTCGGGGAAACCACATCAGGTTCTACGGTTAGCAGGATGAAGCACAGGTCAGCACATCCACCTGTCTTGCTACCATTCACTCCATTTGTCAACGGAGATATTGCGTTCGTTGTGATGCGTCCCTTGCAAAGGTCTGCCCGCATTTGGCCCAGATATATTGCGGTAAGTAGGGTGCGCCTTGGTGGATGTTGTTCATGGATCCGGAAATGCTGGGAGGAGAGAGCGTGTTACAGATATCGCGGTTCAGTCTCAGTGCGTGGTCCAATGGTTGTCCGCCTCAACAAGTTCGGAGATTTTGATGAAATTCCACTCTCCATGGTATTTTGAGTTTCGAGAGTACCACCACATACCATTCTCTTCAGAGCAAGAAGCAACTAGCTCACGGCGAGTAGGAACTTGGCCTCAGAAACGCATGCACGGTACGGTACTCCACCTAGACTGCTATTCGCATCAAGGATCAGTCGGATTTTACACTTACTGTTCATTTCTTGAACCCTGGTGATTGCCGCCTACAAAGAGTTGAGACTAGCAGAACAGAACTCAAATAAATAGGATTTATGCTCACCGATGTCCACCCAAACTGAACTCAGGAATAGTCTATAGTCTAAATGGCATACCCTTTCGCCTCTGGCTGGTAGTCGCAAATAACAAATCAACTCCAGAGTGATCGTACTGGTGTTCTCTGCGTTGAGTATGGTTTAGTTGGGGCAACGAGTACGTTGGCGAGGAGGAGCGGTGAACATGATGGTGAGGGGGACGTGCAACGTGCGAGGAAGGGAGACTTGGAGAGGGGGATGGAGGGATGCAACGCATGTTCATCTCGATGACGAGCCAGTCTTTTTCCAAGACGGTCTTGCAACAGTCAGATTCAAGAAATCGTCGGAGTTGTTCATTGATTCGCTCCTCCACGAATGGAATACTCCCGGACCTGGTTCGGCTCTGCTACACTTGTCGCTGGCCTTCTTCTCCTTACATGTGGTATCTAATTCATGGCCATTCTGTTTTAAGACCAGGAGATGGTCTGCGACCCAGTTGTGCACAAGACAACTCTCCACCGGCTCACCCCCATACTCTATGCCTTTCTTCCGGAAATGTCTATATAGTCTCATTCATCACGATGAAGGACATGCGTATGGCTATCAGGTTCATACGGGAGGCACAGCAAACGATGACATTCATACCGTGGAATGCATAATGGTGACGTTGGCATTTCTGGCGGTGCGGATGGGCAGTACGTCCCGCCTCCTTTCTCATCAGTGAATGAGATTTTAGTCAGAACCAGTCACAAACCAGTTTGTGACCAGTCCTGACCAATTGCCGGTTCCCTGATGCTGTCCGCCCTTCATTACTTGTTCATTTCATACTCCCAGGTCCACTAGCTGCTCGCCATCTCATTTTTTCCTTCGTCTGGAACTCAGGAAAGCCCCAATGGCGACCTCGGCGTGGGCGTCCTTGTCTCGACTCTCTTCATGTTTCGGATATCTATTGTTGGGTGGCTGTACAGAGGTTGCAAGAGCATAGAGGGTGAAGAGACAGGGAAGAACATGGTGAAAGGGCGAGGTATAGGGTGAGTTCCATGTTCAAGTGTTTCGGAACCTTTGTCGTCGCAGTGATGATTACTTCCAGGTAGATGGCAGGAGCAAGCTCATCCGACTGTCCAGCTGCAATCCCTCCATTGATAAAGGAATGCGATACACCCATTGTTGTGCTTGCCCTGTGCTGATCCTATGAGCACTGTGATAAGCGGGATGCTTAGGTGAGTCTGGGAGCGCTGGGAGAGTAGTTGTAGGGTGACGACACAGTCAATAAAGGCTTTTCCCTATCGTGCTATGTTAATGTACGTCAAGGTCAGATTTTGAGGTTCAACCACTGGCCCCATTCTCCACTGCTTGAGATTTCCGACGAGATTTGGCATGTCAGTTTTCTCGGAATCTATCAGCTCACAGTTAACTAGGGCATTGGAGCCCTACCTGGGAGAAGTGAACGTTCGATGGATGTCTTACCTACTATGACATGTCCACAGCCGATGACTTGGAGAACACAGGAGCTGAATGCTCCAGAGTACACGGACCGGATCAGGTTATCCAACTACTAAGTGTCATTTGTTCATCTTATTTTGGGACTAAGGCTCAGGAGGGAGCCTGATTTACATTGATCTATGCAAATCAGGAAGCTGATCGGAAGGGGACGATGTTAGCTTGAGAAGGGCGTACTAATCAGAGAAATGATTGGATGGTACCGAGGGAGGAGAGGAAACTGGACTTGCTCGAGAGACGTGGAGACGACATACAAGAGGAACGTGAAAGACTCCTAGGGAGAGTAGACAACCAGGAAATGGACTGAAAGTAAGCACGAAGCCGAACAGGAAAGTAAGGCAGAGCCCCGTATGAGTTGCCACCATGCAATATGCTTTGGAAACTGTGAAGGGTCATAGTTTGAACTGATTAGACAGTGGGCTTGAGTCCCTACGTGTATGACGAGCGGGAGCGTACACAAGTCGTCCATGAAGAGATCATAGGATACAGCCAGGGATGCTAGTCCGGTCCCATCGAAGTGTACCCTTGCATGCGAAGTATTGATCAGCCCACTGCCAGTACTCGTGGCACTCTCTACATCAGAAGCATCGATAATTAGAGGATGCTAGAGTTGGAAGGGCAATGTATCTGACTCGCCTATGTGATAGTGTCTCAGCTTGCGACTCTCTTACTTAAGGATAATACCCACACTCCATTGCTCGTAGGGACACGCTCGATGATGAGCACGAGCTTCTCACCTGTCAATGCAACATTTCGACACCGCCATGAATAAAAGAGCTCTCGTAGCAGTGCTTGACCTGCGATATGTAGTAAGATGATGGTGAGGAGTCCGCAGTTGGCTTGAGGCTGGTGCTGGAACCAACAACTTATAGGACACTACGATAGAGAAAGTGCATTTTGTGACTTTTGAATTCACAGGGATTGGCTAGAGTCCCTGTACAGGAAATGCGGATGTGAGGTTAAGGATACGAAGGTTAGAAGATGGAGAGCAGAGACGGATTTGAGCCAATTCTTATATACCGCCCCTCCTCCCCTAATGGTTCCAGTCCGGTTGGGAGGTTTCTTATATGGCACTGGGCGCCGCTGGGATGACAGACGCTTGGGTGCATTGACAAAATTCGTAATGGGACACCACATTTCAATGCACCCAAGTGTCTCCCACCTTGTGCTGCACGGGATGAAAGGCACTTGGAAAGAAAGTTCCACTAGTAGGAAAAGACCACATACTTCCGTTCATACGGGTACTTACCAAGATAGCGTACAAGCACCCGCGTTCCACGTGCACTTGGAAAGAAAGTTCCATGGGAAAAGACCGCATACTTCTGTTCATATGTACTTACCATGATGGCGTACAAGCACTTGGGTTCCACGTGCACTTGTACGAAAGCGCTAGAGTGGTCTCACGGTCTTTTCGGTGATCACCATACGTTCCCGGGAAATCTGCAGGGCATGGTACTAGTTTCATACAAGAAAGTTCCATAGGAAGAGACTGCGGCAGGCGCCCGGACCCGAGCGGTGCAAACACCATGTCGATTTGCTGACGCTGACCTATAATGAATGCCGCATGCTGCAGGGCGGCGGCAGTCGCTCCATACAGAAAGTTCCATAGGAAAAGGCGTCTGACCCCGCATGCTTACTAACGATGATGCACTGTACGAATACGCCATGTAAGGAACCTCTCGACCTCAAATGGACCGCAACCACGGGGTATATAAGAATGGGCTCAAATCCGTCTGCTCCTCATCCTCCAACCTTCGTATCCTTAACCTCACGTCCTCATCTTCTGTACAGGAACTGTAGCGCATCCCTGCGAATTCAAAAGTCGCAAGACGCGCTTTCACTACCACAGTGTCCTATGAGTTGTTGGTCTCCAGCACCAGCCTCAATCCGGCCACGGACTCCTCGCCATTCTCCTACTATAAATCGCACGTCAAGCCTTCTTCACTCCCACGAGAGCTCCCGACAGTACTGTGCTCGAGATTTCCTACGCATCGCAAGATTTCAAGCAGCAGTGGTCTGTGCATGCGATTTGTACTATATTCCTTCTCAGTCTTCCTGCTATCATGAATTTCTTCTTGTCAATGTGGATGCGGGTCGTAAGCACATCGATCATTTTGTTCGTGATCATGCCGAGACGCTGTATTGACAGACGAGAAGCTCATGCTCATCATCGAGCGCGTCCCTACCAACAACGGGGTAAGGGTAATATCCTCGAGTGGGGGAGTCGCAAGAGACACTATCACGGTTGTGCGGGCCAGGTACATTGTCCTTCTGACTCTAGTGCCCTCCCTTAGTGATCGATGCTTCTAATGTAGGGAGTGCCACGAGTACTGGCAGAGGGCCAGTCAACGCCCCGTATGCAAGGGTGCTCTTCGATGGGACCACACTCCCCCCCACCTCTTAGACATCGCTTTCATTGCAAGCGCCGCATCTACCACATTTTGGTACTACAATCTTTACATTCGACAATGTTACTGGTATGCCAGGATCACTCTTGCTGCCATGGCGAGAGCGTTTCCATCCTGCTCCAGGCAGGGCAATACGTCGTTCTCGAGGGGGCGGTTTACGATGTTCGGAAGGTACAAGCCATCACAAGTCCAACTCCTCGTAGATCTTCACACTATCAGCTGCCGAGATTTACACCCACCTGTTAGCTACCTAGCTCCTGTTGTCCCTGCACTTGAGACCGAGTCCCACGCCTTCCACTTTGACGCACCCGATATTCTGCACGACTTAGCCGTGTCCATAGCCAGCTTCCAAAGGTCTCTTGCACGGTTGACATTTCTTGAATCTATGGCTCACTTTACAAATCGATATGGCGACCGTGTTCCAGGAGGAATATCCGATTCCGGTGGGTGGACGGATGGAACTCTAAACGAAAGAGGCAATCAGCGATATGGAGTTTCCGAGGTACAAGTCCGGCCGAGTTAGAGCGAATATTTAGTATGGCTGCTTTATTTATATCCTGTGGATGTTTGTCGAGATACTCCAGGTTGTCCCACAGAGATAGAGTTGTGCGAAATGTGGGTTTTATTTGCATGTATACTGGAACTGGCTTCGTGCTGGATACGTTAGAGGTTACTTACGTGAAAGGGGGACGTACGCCAAAATTCAATTACGATGGGAACTCCATGCCGCACACCGTGGGCAAATCGATAACCCATAGTAGAGCCTATATCTGTGCGTCAAATGATTGCTCAGTCTCAGGTGACGGTCAGTGTTGCGCACGTGCTGCCCAAGTCATGTGGTATCCACCGACAGAATCTGAGGATAAGCGATGCCGACTCACCACTTTAGGTTCTGCATTTAGTGGATGAAGCAGAGGTCGGCATAACCGACTGCTTGGTTGCATCCACTCTACTCGTCAACGGAGATATCGCGATAGGTTGTGACGCTTCCTCTGTGAATGTCTGCCTGCACTGAGCCCAGGTATATCGCGCCAAGTAGAGAGTGCCTTGGTAAACACAAGCCACGAATCCAGAAATTCTGAGGGAGCAAGTTGCAGATGTCGTGTATGAAAGAGAAATTGTCTCAGCATGCAGTTCAATGGCAGCGACTAGAAGCTCGGAGATTGCAATCAAATTTTGAACACCGTGGTATTTTGACTTTTGGAATTGCCCTAGAACGACTTTACTATATGGGTCGTTCTCTCAGAGTCGATCAAGTCACGGCCAACTAGAATCTTCGAACTTGGTCTCAGGAACATAGGTATGCTGTGGGTGTCTCATTTCAGCAGAATCGACATTTCAGAGGGACGCAGACGCCGAGCCGAAGTGGGTACATTGAGCCTCCAGACTCACCATTGCTACCTTGTTTTAGGTCTTGGTGACCACCGCCTACAAGGAGAGACTCGTAATCTCACAGTATTCTTCCGTCAGTGCCTGGACGGTCTGTTGGAGGAAATTAGCTGTTCGGCAGTCGTGTCTGCGTTTTTCATGATGAAATCATCATCGTGTATCGGGAAGTAATTGGCATGCCGCTAAGTAGAGGGTCAGGGTGGAGAGAGTGATGGAAATGTAGGGTTTCTCGATCATATTGAAAGTGGAAAATGAGTCAAGAGGCTTCAGTCAGAAACATACCACTTGAAAGTCTCCTCGCTGATCGCATCGGTGGCGTACAACGCACAGCAGTTGTCTCCCACAGTCATGGAAGGGCGCTGCGTGCTGCAATTGTGTGACGTCGGCGCGAGGTTAGATAACTTGCGTCGCCCGCGCAACGAACCACCTTGACGCTACTCGGAGTTTCCAGACAAACGGGTCTGCTATTTCGAGATAGAGAAGAAAGTCCCTGTATCCTACATTACACCGTTCTTTTTATGTAGTCGGGTATCGGTTCAGTATGTCAACGCAGATACAGGTGATAAAACATAGGAAAGAACGAGTCATACTATGATGAAGGAAAACTGTCACCACGTGTCCTAGACGTACATGTCACGTCTATCGTTGTCAGTCGCTGCAAATTGGTTGCAGTGCAGCGGCAGTTCCCACGGCTCTGGAAGAGTAGCGAGGAGCGGGCATGCCGAGTCAGTGACTGCGACCCGGTCACGTTCTACGATCATCTTGTTCGTCTGTTACTTACTTGACATGTGGACTCGTTTAGGTTGCTTGTCCTCCTCGCTCCGCCCCTGTCTTGGGTTGTTTGAATCCACTCATGTTATACACACACCTCGTATCACCCTCTCCTCCTCCGGGCGTTCCTTGTATCGTCCGTCCGTCCTTGTCGTACATGGCATACGTTCGACATTCGCGTCCTAATTCATGCTCTGTCACCAAGATCTCTCGCACTCCGACAACATCTTCAAGATCGCTACAATGCAAATGATCGATCGGTTCCTGCACGAAGCACTCTGACATGACAATGCTCAATGGGAACGAGCAGCTTTGGAATCCGAGGTTGTTCTAGCCAGTCCTAACACATGAAACGAGTTCAACCTAGTTGGGTTCGGTCCCACTAACTTTGAGACATCTAATCCGTCGACATGGCAATGCACGAACGCCATGCCCACCTTTCCGAGACAGAGATCGACGACCACATTTCCCCATGAACTGCTCGACTCAGAGAAGAAGTCGTTAGACCTCTCTCGTCACTGGAACTCTGACCATGTCAACGTGAGCGGACAACAAACCACACATTGGTAATGGGTTTCTTTGCCTGACCATCTGCAACCTGTTCAACACGATCCACTCCACGGATTCTCAGTTATATACCTGACCAGATATAGAACACTCTTTGGTACAGCAGCGTGGAAAGAATCCCTCTTCTATTACTTGATTTCGGTTTGTCGCCGTCCAAGTCCTAATGACCACGTCCACGTGCTTGGCCAAAATGGGAGAACGAGAAAAAGGAGAATGAGCATACGAGCTATCAAGCTGAAGTCAACCGCTGGGAAATGGACTGGGACTAGTATGTGCCCGTGATAGTAAACACGAGCGTAGGCAGCATGGTTTTTCTGCATGGCCAGTCCATTCCCGTTCCCTTTTTGTATTAAAAGCTATAACGATTCTTGGTCTGCGGGTTAAATGAGGTGGGGTTCGTCCATTGAGTATAAGAGGAAGAGTGAATAAGCTACCGACGTGAGGAAATCACGGAACGACGAACGGACAGACCATCTTGATAGCATGGTGGCCATATAATCCTGCACTGCATTGGGATGTGTGTTGTGGCATCAGAGCAGAGAACGGCGGAGTTTTGTAATAGTATACCCAGTGAACGATTTTTTGAGATGGTTCATGTGCTTTGTTGGGCGCTAGTTTTGTACTCAATTTTCATGAGGATTATATGCAAGCTTGTCGGGCCAATGTACTCGAGCGGAAAGATGTTCGACTAAATATTGAGTATGACAAGAGCTAGATCTGTAAATGGAAGCTCGGAGAAACTCCAGTATACCATCATTCATACTACAATGAAGATTATGCATGCGACATCAGTTAGATGTAATATTTGGGATATCGATTCGAATACCTACCCGATGCGCATGCCATCATAGGATGTCCTGCAAAGTTCCTCCGGGGGAGTGATCGATCGATCGATCATTCGCGCTGTCGATTGAAGCCAAAATTGGAGTACAAAAAAGAACCCCATACAACCGAATCAGCTTTTATATACGTATACTCGCTATACATCGGAATTGAGGTTCAGGTTCGGAATTTGGGTCACTCACGGAGCAGTAGAGAATTGCCTCTACACAGACAAACTTCGCATTGAATGGTACCGAAACAGACGGTCGTGACTCCACAAGTTGATCGCGATAGATGCTGGATTTCAATGAACGAAGTCGCAGAACACTGAGGTGGGGATTATGGATATCATACTGAAGATAATGCAGGAGCGCGACTCAGCACCTGCTCGCGGGGAAAGGCCAGGATACGGGGCAATCTCACTTCCCCGCTTTCTGGGGTTGCCTAAAAGATGAAGACATCACTCCCCAATTCAGCTTGTCCAGTCCGTGTCATGAAGAGCTGAAAGTGTGGGAATGCCATTGGGGTCGTGCCTACTGCATAGCCGCAGAAGAAACATACCAGTGCTGCACTTGAGTGAATGTTTACACACTGACTTACGTCCATTCATATATCAGTTTTGGATTGCAGAATAAACTCATGCAACTTATTTGCTCTCGGCCCAACCAGCCCCGTCAAATATTGGCTCCAAAGGGGTAACGTCGGTGTTCCTTTTGCTGGGTAAGGTTTATCTGGAGCGACGGGTATGGCGACAAGGCGAGGCTGTGAACATGCTAGTGAGTGAGACGGGTGATACTTGTGAGACAAAAAGACGCACCATAGATGACCAATCTACAACACCTCCATGGAGTCGAACAGAAAATTGCGGTGGAGCTCCTGTACGGGGCACCGGTCCAGGCGCAAGGAGAATATCGTGATGGGTCTTGCCATTTGAGCAGGTCGTACAAACCGTCGAGCCCACTCACGCCGGATTAGCGGGATTGCGATGCACGATGTATAGAGGAAAGAACGCATCGTGACAGATCTGAAAACGTGTATGTTGTCGGTTAACGAGCAGGATGCTTGTAGAATGTCACAACTGAGTTCTGAGTACTTACCACAGTTGAAAGTGAATTTTGGTGGGCTTTCGACATCGGGTGGAAGCTTCCTTCATCAGATGCGAGAAAGACTAGAGTCCTCATCATAGGTCAGGCCCAGGTCTTGGAGTGAGCGTAAAGGCTGATATGAAGAGCTCAAGAGCGAAAAGAGGAAAGAAACAGGGGGAACAATCCCAGTCTTCGCGACTTAGATTACTGATGGGCACGTGACCGCTGCGAATTCAGTCTTTACCTGCACTTTCTCACGCATAGACTCGTCCCACCCCGCCAGTGGACGGGGTTGCTCTTCTCACTCTGTCAAACACAATCAAATCTAATAGTCTGGAAAAGCTGAGTAGTGATTTGAGAATTGTCCCATCCCTTGCGTCGCGGCTACAACTCTCCTGGCTTGATTCCCGCGTCACAAAGACCTTGGTATTAAGACTTTTGTGGAACATCATACCTACGACAACACCGGCAGGACGACGTGCAGTTTCAACAGCAGTCTTCCAACGTCTGCACACCACTACTCTTAATGAAAGATGCTGTGATCAGCTGGCACATGATCTTGGGTACTACCACATATCTTTGCAGGTGCGCTTTCAGAATTTGCTGGAGCAGTGTTAATCCAGCCTTGCGGGTTCTTCCTTTGCCTCCCTCTACTTGGGAAATGGAGGGGGCTTGTTCGTAACCGACCACCGGAACGAGTCGATTTGTTGGAAACACGGATACAACGACACGTGGCGCAGCAGCCCACTCGGTGAGTAACAGCTGAGTGCACGATCTGTGAATAGTCTCAGGTTTCTCTAAAATGGCACACGCGTCGTGTCCCAGTAACACCGCGGTCCTTTCGACAGGTAATTCCAGGGTGCCGCCATGCATGAGCAGTTTAGCCCGCCTACGTGCCATTATTGGCCAAGTCACCCTATTTGAGTCACTGTACAGGCAATGCGTGAAACGAAAGACGGCGTGAAAACGGTACTCTTTAAAGTCTCAAACAAGGGTGAGCTGATAGCTGCGGCGATGGTCAGCGTCACTGTTGGTCTACTTCTCAACCCTTTCTCGGTGCTGGACGCATGCTTCGAGGTTTGTCTTACTAGGAGTGGCACGTTGCAATGGTTGGCAAACGTTTCGTTCGTTTAGAGCGAGCTCTACTCAAATAAAAAGCCTGAATCGGCTCATTCGCCTCGGTCGGCACGGCACGACTCGTCCAAACTGGGACAGGCCTACCGCGAAGTCTGTCCGAAGTGGAACACTAAAACCAATAAGCTTTCTGGTCATCATGAGGAAAGCTACGTGTTTGAGGTCTCTTATATATTTTCTAGTGTGGATTCAAACTTCTGAATGACCTTCGGACGCAGTGTGGCCGATGCAAGCGATCTCCCACGAAGCTTGACAACTTCAACAACTTCACGCCAGTTCTACGGCACATTCCAGGGTGCCCCTGACATGATACTTCCACATTGGACTTCCCCGATGACGGTGAGTTGAATTCCTGGATGCTTCTCCAATCGTCGACCGTGCCTCAACCAATGAATCAGATAGCCAGACTACTGGCGTCATTCTCTTAGATGTGGATCATTCATTATTCAGGGGAATTCTTGCTTGGATGGCGATGTCAAACCTGACTGACAACCCACTCGCAGTGCCATGGTTTTTTCCTTCGCTACCCTCCAGGCTTTCTCCATACAAGACAATGTGCCACATCCCGTGCACGCATTTGGAGGTATGAAATCCATGTAATCCCACAGGGAACTCCAGTAAACTGCCCACCGAGATATCATATATTAATCAGGGTTTACTCTGCATGTCTACCTCTACATCCTGTACACAAAGCTAAGAATCAAAACTCCGTCTCGGGGTAAATTTCTAGTCCTTGCTCCTGTTCATCCGACGCGTGTAGACTCGCCACTCCATCTAACCTACCCAAACCGAGACCTGTGGCGGCGTCCAACGAGGATGAATCGCAGTTGTCGCGATCAGTTAGAGAAGCCGGCTCCAGTTCAGCTTCATGTCCATTGTCCTTGCAGGTGCATTTCCAGTCTTTTTCTTGATTGTTCACTGTCCCGCCGCCTTTTGCACCCTCTCCCGGGACATGAGCGCACAGGTGAGGGAAACCAGTGCCAACGTGCGTACACTGGGGTCGTAGGCCATTTCTTGGTTTTGGAGCATGGATAAGATGGCACTGGAGCAAATTGCAATGAAATGGGTGTGGCATGTGAACCGTCGGTTATTTACGAAAGTAATAGTGCAGAGACAATGTTCAGCATCTTCCATTCTCGGAGGAGTGACTCGATGAACAGCTCCCACGAATTCTTGAAGCTGATCAGTGCAGGACCTACGTCTTCCACAGTCCAGGTTTCGGACAAAGGTAGGCCGTGATCATGATGACGAACACTAGCCATCTGTGGAATGGAGCTCATTCGTGCATGCCGATCCCTTGCACGGTTGCAGATTTGACAGGCGCAGAGTAACCCGTCGATATCCGGCTGGCTAACGTCGGCAACTTCAAACGGCCTTGGGATCCTCGAGAAGTACAAGGAGGGAAGTCTCAGCATCAAGTGTAAATATATCTGTCTCGGGAGTATGACTGTGAGAAAATCCCACATGAGCTGAGCATGTTTACGGATGCGACCTTTCGGGTTCGGGCAGCAGAAGTAAAGAAAGACGGAATCTTCACAAGCGACTGGATCGGTGAGCGGGACACCATGTTCGACGTCTGGGCTATTATATTTCAAAAACCTGGGCATTCGTCCGCTGAAGGGGCCTACTGGTACGAAAGGTGTTTCCGTTCGTGTTCTCGGTGGTGGAGTCCCTGCAGAGGATCCTGCGCATGGGCGAGGTGGGTCGAGAGCAGAGAAACCAAGGAAATATTGTCGTAGTGGCGAGTCAATCGTGCTACCAAGGGTCTGCAAAGTGACGCAGTCGTGGTGGTGGTGTTAGTAACGGACCGCATACTATCATGTCGAAAGTGCATTATATAGCCTACGAATTGGCCGGAAGGATAGCGCCGATCTGATATTTCTCGAATCTTGCGAAATCGAGTTGAACCTTGCAAGAAAGCTTCATTGGGAATGACTACATACATTTATGGCGGCATGAATCACGAACCAAACCGATGATCATATGCCACAACACGCTCCATGACTGCATGGAGCAACTTGAAGCATTGGCCGAAGGGCAAGTCGCGGGCTCCGTGCTGCACTCGCAATCTAGTATCACTACGCGTGAGAAACCTGAAGGGCAGTACTCACTCTAGGTCCTTTTCCGTGAGCATGCCTGCCAGGGAGTTCCATTGGAAAGGGCTGCAATGACAAACATTTATCCAAACATAGAGAAAACCCACGTCGACATTACAAGTATCACATCGTTCGAATGATGACGCAGTTCACAATAGTGGCCTGCAGCAGCGGGCGTTGGAAAGGTTGACAATTATGTCGGAAGGCAAGCCTAGGGAAGTACTGCCGGTGGCTGCTTATAAACTGACTAGTATCAGGGAGCCGTTGCGGCACCTTGAAGATGAGTTGCCGTAAACCAATACCCCAGATGCACACCAATTCCCACGCAGTAATGTAAGGTGCGACAGATACCTTGCAAGCAAGGTAGCAACAAGGGTAATCCTTTCCGAGTCAACACCCTCCCGAAGACTCACTTCAAGTCACTTGCAATGTACCAACCGCGATCCAAAACATCGAATAATTATAATGTACCCGTGACTGACATCCACTACCTCTTCCAAGTTCCTATTGTCCCCCATGACTGCACCAGTGTCGTCAGAGATACCTGACTTGCCTCCTTCACTTGGCTGACTACTACCAAAGGAACACATCTAGTAATGCGGAGTTGTAGACAGCATCTGGTCATCGACTCCCTGATGTCATCGGCAGCACAAACCAAATTAGGTGGCTTAGTGTGCTGGACAGGATGGGACACCCGATCGTATCTGTGATATCATTCAGCACAGGTTTCCGGGGCGTTGTTCCCGCTGCGGTCGGAGTTGCCTTTTCGGGCCGTCTCCTCGGGCACGCAGAAGATGCAACGATTCGGTCCTGCTACGACTCTGACTCCATACATATGCCCACTCCGCTCCCTTCCACTTTATTTTCTGGAAAGTGATTTCCACACTACCTCGCCTTTGGCGTTCGATCCTCGGGCTCTCCTTATCTGCGCGCTCGCTTCCGATTCGGTCTCTTGTAGAGGTTGGTCCCTGCTGGTACTTCCAGGGTCAGGCTCAACGCGAAATCGCCTTGGCAGTAAAGCTTACGGAGTCAGTCTGGCTTATATGTGAGCCATTTCATCTGCGTTTGTAAATCTCGGCCCTTTGACCAACCCCGCATGCGCCATCCGAACACCCCTCTCCCCATCATTTGTGGGGCGGGGTGTTTTAGATCATCACATAGCTTGGTTCCCAAGCTAAATTCTACAAACCATTCCTCTGATGTCTCGAACAGAGCAAAGTGTCATATCATCAACTGTTGCGTGCTTATTGCAAAGAGAGACTTTCAAGATGGCGGCTTTGCAATTATGCAAGTCGTGTACGTCATCCCAGAAGCAACCCATAAGAACCTCACAGAAGAATGGTTGGTTTTCGCGACGTCACTCTATCTACTCAAGAAATCTGTGTAACAGTACCGTCTGGCAGGTATTTGGACGGTTTTGTCAATGTTCACTGATGTCAACATCCGTGAGCATTTGCCATTTGATAGCCCTCGGTACGTGACCGCGTGACTTCTGAAAAACGACAAACATGGCTGCAAGAAGGGGGAAATACAACGTACACAACACTGCAGAGAAGTTTGGGAAGGGCGGGAGAGGTGGCCACCAGATGACGATCGTTGAGGTGATAGACACGAAACCACAGGCGACCGGAGGGGGAAGCCTGGAGAATAGCTAGAAATGAGTTGATTGAATAGGAAGTGTTTTTACAACAGTTACAAGAATAGTAATGATGGGTATAATGCTCAAGAGCCCCTGTCAAGTGGCATGTTGTCTGCTGAAGGCTGGAGGTGCGGCCGCGAAAAGAGAGATTTGGTGGGACAACTGGGCGGAATGAAGAAGAGGAGGCCGCCAAACGATAACGACTGGAGCAACGAGGATGAAATTACAAGAGATGGTCAAGGCCGTCTGCAGGACAACGCAGAAAAAAGGAATTGTGCAGCGTACAGGTCAACCCGATTGATCAAGAGGTATACACACGTGTCTCTCACTCCCCCCTACACGGAGACACATCTCCATGATGTCAGCATGGAATCAGATGAAAGAAGGATTGACAAAAAGAGCTTGGCGAGGAGAAATAATGAGGAATCGGGTGAGTTATGGCGCAATAATCATCAAGCATGCCTGTAGGAACATTACTGACATATTTGGACTCATGGTACTCACTTTGTCGGGAGATAGGCATGTAGACAGTGGTTTCGCCAAGGGTACGGCTTGTTGGTACGGCATCCGTGGATGTGAGGCACTGAACATCTGAGGACAGTGTGAATGACAAGAAGCCATTCAACCCTCCCTAGCTGGCACGTCGTCTCAGGCGCATCCCACTGACTGCCGGTCATCCCTGCCACGAGCCAACATCTGTAAAACATAAGCCCATCTTCAAACACGATTGGGAGATACTTACCCCATGGGCCATCACGGCGATCTCCTCGCACCCACACCGGTGACCCGTACAGGGGCTTCACCGCACTTTCATGCTGTAGATTGGTCATCTATGGTGTGTCTTGCTCCGCAGTATCACCCGTCTCGATCACTGATATGTATTTTCATAGCCACCCCTTGTCAGCATAGTCGTCTCTCCAAATAAACCTTACCGAGCAAAAGTAACTCCGACACTGCCTCTCTGGATCCGATGTCCTGATGGGGACTGGTTAGGCCGAGAGCAAATAAGCCGCATGAGTCTATTTCACAATCCAGAGCTGATACATGAATGGACGGAAGTGTAAACATTCACTCTAGTCCGGCATTGGTGCGTTTCCTCTGTGACTACGTACATAGTAGGCACGACGCCAATAGCGTTCCCACACTTTTACCTCCTCAAGGTTGTGGCAGCGAGGATTCCGTAGATGGGTCTTGCCGTTTGAGTAGGTTGTACGGAACGTCAAGCCCGGCTCAGGGGCGATGAGTGGGGTTGCGGTGCACGATGTATGGAGAAAATGAAGCGTCGCGATGGCACTGAAAACATGTATGTAGTCTGTTAGCGAGCAGGATTCTTGCAGAGTGTCATTAACTGAATTCTGAGTACCTACCACAGTTGACAACAAATTTTAGTGAGCTTTCGGGAGTCTGCTCTCATCAGACGCAAGTGAAATAAGGGTCCTCATCGTGTTATTGCAGCTCGGGCTCAGGTCTTGGAGTGAGTAAAGACGACTGAGATGTAGAGCTCGAGAGTAGAACGAGGAAAGAAACGGGGGGAATAACTCCCAAACCTTCGTGACTCACTGAGCGCTTTACCCCACTTTCTCACGCCTGTTCGTCCCAACCTCCATTCCGCTCTTTTAGTGTGTATGAACGCCCTTCTTACTACCTCAAACGCAATCGGATCTAATGATCTGGAAAAACCGATCAGTGATTTGAGAATTGTCTAGCTATCCCTCGTGTTGCGTCTACGAGTCTTATGACATGGTTCCCGTGTCACAGTTAACGTCGTGGTAAGACTTCTGTGGAATGTCATACTCACGACAACACCAGCAGGACGACATGCAGCTTCAACAGCAGTCTTCCAATGTCTGCGCTACAGCTCGTTCCCAGTACCGCTACTCTTAATGGAAGATGCTGTGACCAGGTGGCATTTGGTCTCGGGTATTACACATATAACTTCCCGTTCTTCGTGACTATCTCTCATCGCACTTTGCAGGTGCGCTTTCAGAATTTGCTGGGGTAGTAATTCAAGCCTCGTGGGTTCTTCCCTTGCCTGCATCTCCCTGGGAAATGGAGTGGGGTGCGCTCGTAACTGACCACCGGAACTAGTCAATTTGTTAAAAGCATGGATATAACGAAACGTGGCGTAACAGCGCACTCAGTGAGTAGCAGCTAAGTGCACGACCTGAAACGTAAGAATAGTCTCAGGTTTCTCTTACGCGGCCCGTACGTCGTGTCTCTCAGTAACACTACGGTCATATGGCATACCGCTGGCGATATCGTCAAACAGGATGGCGTGAAGGGACTTCGAAGGGGAACGATCGCTACGCTTGCGTTGAGCATTCTTTTTGCTATTACCTCTTGTATCGAGTGAATTTCGGCCTGCCTCCCATTTTGACAGGAATGTTCCAGAGGTAGCGTCATAATGAGCAGTTTTACCTACCTGCATCTCATTATGGCCCAGTCACCCTATTTCGCTATGCAGGAAATGCGTGAAACGAAAGACAGCGTCAAAACAGTACGTTTAGAGTTCCAAGCAAGGGTAATGTGATAGCTGGGGTGACCGCCCACGTCGCTGTCGCTCTACTTCTCAACGCCTTCTTGGTGGTGAAAGCATACTTCGAGGTGTGCTTGCTGAGTCTGGTATGCTGCAAATGCCCGCTCTTATAGAGCGAGCTCTACTCATATAAAAGCCTGACCGGCTTAGTCTTCTTGGTGTTTCGCTCGTGCCCCTCCGAATGAATGCGGTCTTTGACATCGTCTTTGAGAGATGTCCGTTATCCCTCCTTAAAGGTGAAGCCAGTGAATTGTCAGCGTGTTCATCCAGCACTGAACATGTATGCTGATGTAGCATTTCTAGCTCCTGAGGTATATCCAACTATCATATTCAACCTCTCCGCTGTATCGGCAGGGGCCATGGCTACGATGGCTATTCGCCCTTTTGGCGTCATCCAAGCATGTGAATGCTTGTGATATGCTTTACCTTACCGAGGTCACTTTTCGAGATGCAGGTCCACTCCGAAGAGCGATATCGAGGGTTCATATCCACGACGTGTAGAATCTGGCAGGTGAGCTGTAACACCTACCCAGAAGTGCTTGCATGAAACCGCTCGCTCAGCAACGAGGTGTCTTAGGGTTCTTCGGTACCGGCCCTCTCCGTATGTCTCGTAAGATCCTCAGCTCTATCATCAGATGGGCTGTGTTTGAGGGCGTCCTTCTCATTCACAAGGGTAACCGATGAGGTGAGTAAATGCCACTGACATTAATATAATCTACGAGTGTTCTTTTTGAATGAACTTGGAAATGGTCTGTAGCTGAATATCAAATGTCTTTTCATACTGGTTCCCTGTGTTGAGCTCCACTTAGTTCTCGGTGAATGATAGAGTAGATCGTAGATGACTTACGACCTTGGAATCTCTCCAGTACTTGTCTCTCGTGTGATTTCCACCCCTCCATCCCATTCGATTGCTTGACCCGACACCCGTTGCGCATTTACGTTTGCCTAATACTGTGGGGGCTGGATCTGTAGGACGAGCACGGGGCGCTGACGAAGTGTTAATGTCAAACGAGGATGACGTCTGCACCACCATCAATATTGACCGGTAGGAAGCCATGCGAGACAAGGAAAGTCACTGTAAACAGGGAATAGAGTGTGAAACAGATTCTTGTAGTGGCCACCATAGTTCTGCCAGTCGTCGAAGGAGCTGTTAGCCACTCATTTGATGGCGGCAAAGGTTCTGGTTATTTCTGTGAACCAAGGCATGATAATAGTTTGATGTAGAACAGCAAATCGTTAGAGTGCGGAGCGTTGAACTGGACGGCGAGTAGGCTTCTCGTTGTAGAGGTTGCCCTTTCATATGTCTCTACTACTCCAAATTTTCCTGTTTGGGGTATATTCTGCCCCCTCTTCCAGCTGGATCTTTGTCACTCTGCTGGGGACGTGTCGTCAATTCCAGAACCCATAGTACCTACCAACGAACGAGAGGGTTGTTTTGACAATTGGAATATGTACTTGCGTGTCATCCGTTGCCGGCCCCACTTAGCTGGAACCATGTCAAGAACATCCTACGACAGGTGAGCATCCATCCTACGCGTTGGAATGATCTATACGCTTTTACTTACGGGTTTTCCAGCTGTATCTTCGCCAGAAGGCCAGTTACGCCCAATCGGCGCATCGTGCAGTTGGGTGTTGGGCGTGATTGCGAATTGACTACTTAGCTGAATAGAGCACGCATTCGAGGCCATCACTCCTTCAAGTGTGGTCATACTGTTGTCTCTGTGAGAGGCAATGACACTTCCGTGGTCATCACGCAGAAGAAACTCCCCATATGCACACTCATCGTTCTTGCCAGCGACAGTCAATGACACAATTGTAGGAGCCCATCGATGCATCCTCGGTCACGTATCTTCATAGTATAACCCCAACTATCGGATGTGTGATGACCGGTCTGACGGGTGAGCCATGCGGCATTGGTGCTGTGTTACTATTGGACCGATCGTATGTGGCTGACGCCAAAGCGCAAGTACTCCATGCTTAACAGGAAACTGCAGATTAACGACACAAGTACGGCTATGAAGTCACTCCCGACGCATTGACAAAACGAACGGCAAATATGGATACACAGCGGGCTAGCATGCGGCGGCCGGGCATTTGCGATCGTCAAAACACTCGCAGGACGGAATCGCTACACCTGTTTCTTGGGTGAGTGGAAGGAAGACATCGCAAGCACCCACCCATCTCGAAAGTCCCTCTTTCCAGTACATAGCCATGCAACAATCGATGTCACGACACCTTGCCTGTTTGAAATGTCGAAGGGAAGGTCCGTAGATTTTAGCTTGGAAACGTTCTCCTGAGCCGGGCGACGATCTAAAGGGCCCTACTGGTGAGAGGGGTGCTCCGACGGTGCAGGCGTTGGTCCATTCCTATGCTCAACTGTGTAGGATGAGTAAATAAGAGAGATCGACTCAAATAAAGCTCCAAAAGCTTTGATATTGTTTGCTCCCGAGGCGCTTTTGCGTTGAACTCGGCGCTAGCGGCTAGCCATTACCAGCGGGGGCTAGACATAACAAGTGACTAAGGCGGTGAGCACACACGATAAGGGGAGGATGCTGGGAGGGAGCTTGACGATTGGGCATCACAGTTGGCTGCATGGAGCGAGTCGCACAAAAGATTTTTGGAGATTTTGGATAGGTTTTAATGGTGGACAGAATGTTTATCTTGTACTTCGAATTACCTTGCTTGCAGGGTTTCTGTCGCACCATGACCCCCGTGGGAACCGGTGTCCATCTGAAAGTCCTTCCTTTTCGGGCGTGCACGGCTGTATACACCAACGCCACTCATCGCAGCGATGTACATATGTAGGGCAAGGAGATGTACGTCACGGGTGCGCATTGGTGGCGGGCAAGAACTACGAGGAAGGGATGTGGTAGACAGCACACAAACGAGTGGCGAGAAATAGAACATTCGTTGGTTTATGCGTAGCAAACAACAACCGCACAGCCCCAAAGGAAATCATGCCGACCTCTGCTCTTCCCTACATCGTCTTGGATTTCCTTTCACTGCACAGTAGTATCACACCGCTAATAGCTTTGCACTTATCTCTTTCAAGCAAGGTTGTCGCCGGCGTCAGCGGCACTTCCCGAGTATAATCTGTCAGTTTATATGTGAACATCTACTTAGGTGCTTAGTACATAATTTGAAGATTATATTTGAAGTACAGGATCAACATTTTGTTTGCCGTTAAAACCTGTCCCGAATCTCCAAAAATCTCTTGTGTCGCTTTCTAAATAGGAAGGGTCGAGCACGACCCAAGCACGTTGTAAGAAAATAACGAATGTCATAAACGGACAGATCTAGTGGCAACAGCCCGAAAAGGCAACGCCGGCCCTAACCGACGCCTGCTGCCTTGCAAACTAAATCATCGACCGTGCGCTTCCGTGCACATATGATGGTTCTGATACGCATAGCCCTCTCCCACGGCACCTTTTCCGCTGAACATTTCTACCAGGAGTATGTACCGTCCGCTGATTTCTCTCACATACTGATGCTAGACCGCGAGTGTAGCATGAGGCCCGCGTCTTCTCCTTCGGCGGACTCTTCAAGTTGCACCATACAGTTGCGGAGCGTGCTGTAGCACCAGGTCACCAGTTCAGTTCGTGATTCACCCCGCCACAAATGTATGTATACATAGACTTTACCTCTTTTCCAATGGAACTTTCTTGCAAGGGGAAGTTCGATCGCGGGATGCTCGGGCTTTCAGTATCCTATAAAACCACTGCCACCACCACTACCATTACCGCGACTGCTTCACCGCACAGACCTCCCAATAGCACGGTTGACTGGCCACCACGACAACACTTTCTCGGCCTCCCTGCTCTCGACCCACCTCACCCATGCGAGAGATCTTCTGGTGGGGATCCCGCCGCCAGGAACGTGAACACGAGACACCTTTCGCACCAGTAGATCCCTTCAGCAGACGACTGCCCATACTTCCGATATATAATAGCCCAGACACCGAACGTGATGCCCCGCTCACCGATCCAGTCCCACGTGAAGATTCCCTCTTTCTCTACTTCTCCCGTTCGAGTTTGAAAGACTGCATCCGTAGCCTCGCCCAGTGCGCGGGGGATTTTCTCACGAATACACTTCTAAGACAGGCATATTTACTCTTGTTGTTGGGACTTCCCTGCTCGTACTCCTCGACGATTGCGAGCTTGTTTAAAGATGCCAATGTTAGTCCACTAGATGTCGACGGGTCTCTCCAAGCCGGAAACTGTACAAGGGATCGGCATGCACGAATGAGCCCCATTCTAGGGACGAACAGTGTTCGTGATCACGACCACGGTCTATCTTTGTCCGAAGACCGGACCACGACAAATGGAGGTCCTGCACTGGTCAGATTCGGCCGTTTGTGGATGTTGTTCATCGACTCGCTCCTCCGAGAATGGGAGACATTAAATATCGTCTCCGCACTGCTACTCTCGTGAGTAATTGTCATATATTACATCCATTTCGTCATAACCTTTCTTTCCAGTGCCGTTTTATCCATGTTCCAAAACCAAGAAATGGCCTATGACCCCGTTGTGCGCACGTTGGCACTGGCTTCCCTCGCCTGTGCGCTCATGTCCCTTGTGTACGGGTGCATATACATCATCCAATCTACGATGATGAAAAGCATGTATAAGGCGACAAGGTGGGCACAAGAGACGCAGACAACCACCATATTTACATTGTGGAACGTGGGAATAATGTTAGCGCTTCCCGGGGTGTGGTCGGCTTGGTGCATGTCCATGCTCCCTCTCTGTCTCTCCCCTGCTCATCCCTCACACATACAGGTCTATGATCTTCTTCATCACCTCCATCCTTGCCTTCGTATGGCGCAGCGGATCCACAACTGACCTATCCACTCCTTCCGCACTCAGCCCCAATGCAGCAATCGGCCCTAGAGTGCTCGTTTCGGCCCTTTTCATTTTGGGCTTTGCTTACCTTGTCGCAATTATGAAGACATTTCAGGAGTACGGGAGGGTGAATGGCATGACAGGGGGGACACAGATAGCAAGGGAAACAAGGGATGTCATAGGAGAGGGAAGGGACAGGAGGGACGGAGAGTGGGAGAGGGACAAGGCGTGCAGGGGGAGGCGGAAGCGGAAGCCGGGAGATGGTGCGGAAGGCGGCGGGACAGCGAATGACCGAGAAAAAGACTGGAACCGCACCTGCAAAGATGATGGACATGAAACCGAACTGGAGCCGTCTCCTCATACATACAATCATGATCGTGACGATCGTGGTTCATCTTCGCTAGACGCTGTCACAGCTCTCGGCTTGGTCGGGTTAGATGGAGTAGCGAGTCTGCACGCATCGGATGAATGAGAGCAGGGATTACAAGACTCACCCGGAGATGGAGTTTCGATTCTTAGCTCACTGTGCAGGTAAATGTGCAGCCCGAAGTAGACCCCGACTGGTATCTCAGTGGGCAGTTTACTGTAGCTCCCTTCGTATACCCCTATTGTATTGTGATTTCATACATCTCTGTGCATGCCACACCGTGACGAGATGGTAGTGGCACAATGACATCTATGAAGAAAGCCCAAGGGTAGCGAGGGAAGAAACCATCATGGTGCTGCAAGTGTGTGGTCGTTCAGGCTTGACATCACTACTGTCCAGGCATGAACTTTGCTGAACAATGTTGGTTCTCGAATGATCCACATCTGGGAGTTTGACTCGGATACAAGCGATCATGAGCTACGCGTAATCCAGTTGATCACTAGACATTATATCAGAACCCTCAAACATGAAGCTTTCCTCATGACGACTAGGAGGCTTACTGGTCTAGTTCAGGCGAATGGAAGTGCATCGAACCGCCAGTTTATGAGTTTAGTTCGACAGCCGCGCATGTACTATGCACATAAGTATGTATAGCATATGTGGGTGTGCAAATTCTCTAGGCGTCTACAATGACGGCAAGGTGCGGGCGTTTGACGCCGCTCGATCCCGATCTACCCCCCACGGAAGTGACCACAGCTTCTCTTACAGTAACACTTGCTGTACTTTTCGGACTCCAGATTCATTCAGACTGATATAACATGACGGTCCAAGCATGTGAAACCGGTAATCTTTCCGGAACCGGCATGAACGGACAGGCTTCACCCTCTACCAACCGACGCCATATTCGAGACTTCAATCATGTCAAGAACACATGTCCTGCAGGTTAGCGGGGGGACGAGACGGTGGACTTTGATGTCAACTAGCCATGTTATGTTCTTTTATAGATCATATCGCATCAAGCAAGTACGTTGGCAGTGGGAGATCTATGGGTTGGAGCGCTGAGTGCTGATCTGAACGTTGAACGACATCGCCAAAGTCAACCGTGCTATAACTGGCACCGTCAAGGGAATGCAGAGACCCGATAAAATACTGGTGTTTCATGCTCTGAGGGGATGTTCGGCGTGAGGTGAAAAAGTGACGCCCTCCAGCGTCGTCCGCGGGGTGCCTTGATGGTATGCAACCAAGAGCCGAGTGTCACCTCTCTATCTTCTGCTTGGTGAACCGGATACACTGATAGTCTTAACACACGAATCGATGGGGGGAATTCATTTCTATTGGACTATAAGCTCAAGAGTCAGTACTGCGGGGATCGTCATTGCGGTCGTCGAAGGGTATCATCTATGAGTTCCTCGACATGACGATAGTGAGATCATGTGCACAGGAATCGATTATAGCAAATGCCACATCCATGGTGTTCGCTCACCTTCTGCACATTCATCTGTCCGATAAGACCGATACCATCGCGTCATGTGAGCCTTTGTGGCATTAGTTCAGGATGACTTGATAAGCGAATAGGGTGCAATGCGAGATGACGACGCAGCTGAAACAGCTGAAGGCAGTGACATGGTATTGTGTGCGACAGTCGACAGTGTCGTCGTAGCCATCATTTTGATGATAAGCCTTGAATCAGTGCCTTTAAGGGTGATGAATGGGACTAGCCGACTACGGAGGATCTGAAACTCGAATGTTATTAGTAGATGTTGGTGTCGCCAAACAAGTCATTGTATCACACTACTAGGTCAGCAGAAGATGAAGGCCTGTAAGAAGTCAACAAGTTTGAGCAAGCGCTAACACTCTCATCAAGCCGACAGCAGTCGAGCCACCATTTGCTAGGACGCCCGTCTGATCCGTCCTCCTCTCCATGTCAACGATGTACTCTGCAGTTTCAGCCATCCATGCTACCTCGCAGCAAAGCGCATGAAACACGAGGAAGGCCGGGTGGGAAAAAGAAGGTTCATTGTCCGCAGAGAAAGTCACAATATTGGAAATGTTCCACTCCTTCCTCAGTCCTTGCCAAGCTTCACATACACAATATGCGTGTGATGGACTCTGTTGACGGATGGTAAGAAGTGCACAAGGGAGAAGTTTCGGTGAATACACCTCCACAGGCTGACATCATAGGACAAGTTCATCGAGGTAGTGGTGTCAGTGATATTTCATCGGCACACGTTCACGAGCCGATGGACTACTTAGCCCGCTAAGTCCTCTTAGATGTTGACATCAGTGAACATCGCTAAGATCATCCAGACACCCACAGAGAGGATTCAGGTTTGTTGGATAGGTAGAAGGAAGATGTCGCAAATACCCACCACCCTTCTTTCTTCCCTGAAAATCTTACGAGCGATTCTGGGTTGACGTGCGCAGCTTGCACAAATGCAAAGCCGCTGTCTTAAGAGACCTCCTTTCCAGCAAGCATGCAACAGTCATTGTCACGACGCTTCACCTTCCGGAGAGGTCAGGGGGAATGGTCTGTGGAATCTGCATGTAACTTACAGTTGTCCGGGTCATGCGATGATCTAAATCACCCTCCTCAGTAGAGCCATGGAATCTTGACAAGCATCTCCACTGATGGGCGGGAGGAGTGCTCGGATGGTGCAGGCATTGGTCCATTGCTACGCTTAACCGTGTACGGGTGAGTGAGTAGGCAAAAAGGCAGCCGAGACTTGCAAGCGCGGACGAAATGGCCTAAATAGAGACCCGACAACTTGCAAACGGTCGGAAACTGCAAATGATTTTTCCAAGCAGCTGCCATGAATGTTTACCTTCGCCACCTATCTGACTCGGGTCTATTGAATCTGCTCGTTCGAGGTTGCAGCAAGGAGGATTCCAAGCTCTCGTTCATTTGTTAGAGCTAGTTCGGAAACCACGACTTTTGCTGAAGTCCGTCTTCTTTTCTTTGTGTATGTTTTGCTACCCGACGCATCTCGAAGCTGAGTCTGAAATCAACTGTCCACCAATTATCATCAGTATGGATGAGGACATCAATGACAGTAACTACAAGGAAATCCGTTGACAACAGATGCTCCAGTATATCACCCTCATCGTCAGTGTCGTTGTCTGTGCCAGTACTCAACAAGCTTCCCTGATCAGGAAGGCCCCAGAACCATATCATACTTCAGCTCTTACTGGTGAGGCCTGGCTCATCGAACTTCTTACTGGCCACCCAAAGTGCATCCAATGTGAACTTGGTGTCCATGCAGATGTATTTGCATTGCTTGTGGACTGTCTTCAACAGATGGGCCATGAAAACTCTCAGTTTGTTTCACTCAAAGAGCAATTGGCCATCTTCTTGTATATGAGCATCACCAGCCTGACCATGAGGCACATTGGGGAGTGCTTTCAGCGATCAAATGAGACTATCTCTTGGTATGTCTGTTTAACAGAACACGAGTCCTTTCTCACTGTGAGCATGTCATTTGTACAGATACTTCTGAAAACTCTTATTCATTTTTTCCTCATCACCATTCTACTCCATGTATGTTTGCATGCCTGCTTCTGATGTGATACAGCCAGAAATCAGAAAAAACTCAAGGTTTTGGCTGTTCTTCAAGGATGTGATTGGTGCTTTGGACGGAAGCCATATCCATGTGGTGCCAGCAGCAAATGACCAGGCTGCATATCATAATTGTAAAGGCTTTGTGTCACAAAATTGTCTGTTTGCCTGTGATTTCCAACTGCAATTCACCTATGCACTCACTGGATGGGAAGGTTCTGCAACAGATGCGCATATATATCAAGATGTGCTATCAAAGGATCTGGAGATTCCGGAGGGAAGGTATTTCTTGGCCAATACTGGATTTCCCCACCATCTGGAACTGATGGTTCCTTACCGGGGTATCCATTATCATCTCACAGAGTGGCATCGTTCACAGCTCAAGTATGTCCATTTCATTCTTTATCATAAAACTGCCATAGTGAACTGGATAGGCTGCAGAACAAGGAAGAATTGTTTAACCTTCACCATTTGTCTGCATGCAATGTCATTGAGCACATCTTCAGTGTGCTCAAACACTGTTTTCATATCCTCCTTTTAAGTCCTGAATACAATGTTGAAATTCAAGCATGAATTCCAGCTGTGCTATGTGGGATCCACAATTTTATTCACATTCACAATGCTGATGACTCTATGGTAATGGAAGACTCCAATGATGGTCAGGAAGGTGTGGGAGTAGATGTATTGATACTGGACAGAGATGTAGAGAACACAGACACAGAGACACTGCATGCAGCTTGTGTCTTGCGTGATCAGATCGCCGAACACATGTGGACTGACTATCAGGATAGGATCCATGCAGGGGACTGGGTGTCATCTGATGAAGAACTCTACTCAGATGGGGCAGACAATATGATTTTGTAGTAAATACCATTCTTCGAATATATGATCATTATTGCGCAGAGGATCTGGGGTCAATAGGGCAAGGTGGCAGAGCACTTGCCTTTGTAGGGTTCAGTTGGTGTTGGTCTTTTGAAGGAGTAGAGAGTAGTTCTGAGAGAGAATGATGTAGAGAGAGAGAATGAGCTTCGTTGTTACATCCTGTGGTGTATCCTACAGGGTATATATACATCTGTGGTATGCACGGACCAGGTGTACTAGTACCTACGATAAGAACTACTATATTTGTAAGTAAGAGGACCTTCCATATAGGTACTACTCTGTCTTTCTACTAGGAACGTGTTATCCGGTGATCTGGTAAAAGCGAACACCATAGAATAGTATGGAACAACTATTCTTAGATCATCAATCACATGTAAGTGGCAGTAACCAGTAAATGTTTCAACACTCCCCCTCGCTCTAATTCGGTTGGTTTACCAAACCTAATGATGAGTGATTTTCTTCAAACTTTTGCCAGGTTAAGGACTTGGTTAATCCATCAGCCCTTTGTCTAGTAGTGTTAACATATTCAATGGCGAACAGTCCTTCTTCAACACATTCGTGAATGAAGTGCCATTGGATATCAATATGTTTTGAATGACCATCTGAGACTGGGTTTTCTGCAATGAAACATGCACCCATGTTGTCACAGTAAAGAATGGTCTTATCCATTTTGAAAGACAACTCGTTAAAGAGCATATCGAGCCATTTGATTTGTCTGGCAGAATTGCACATCGCCATATACTCTGCTTCGGTAGAAGAGAGAGTGATTGTCTTTTGTTTTTGGGATCTCCATGAAATAAGGGAGTTGCCATAATACATGGCATAGCTGGTTGTAGAATGACGAGTATCTTTATTTGAGGCCCAATCGGAATCAGCAAAGCCATAAATTCTCGCTTCATTTCCATGATAGTAAAGGCAAAGGTTCGGTGTGGATGCCACATAACGAACTATATGAAGTGCCTGTTTAAGGTGGAGATCGGTAGGATTTGACATATATTGTGACATTCGGATAACCGAGAAAGCAATGTCTGGTCTGGTTCCCAGAGCCATATAAAGAAGTGATCCTATAACCGATTGATACCTTGAGTGAAGCTGAGAATTTGACTGGTACTGTTCTGGAGCTTTTTCTGGAATATAACCAGAAGGTAAAGGTGTGCGAACAGATGTTGCATGCTCCATTCCGAATCATTTAATGACCTTTTGGACATATGGGATTTGATCCAACCAAAGTTCGTTGGTTCGGCAATTTTGTGTTATCTGGATACCAAGATATTCTTTTACTTCACCTAGATCTCTTGACTCCCATGTTTTCATAAACTCGTCTTTCTTCTTTTGAAGTAAATTCTTGTGTGATGCGATGAATAGTCCATCGTCAACATATACCAAGAATATAACTGTTCTGGCTTTTGATTGATAATAATAAACTCTGGCATCAACTTTTGATTGAAGGAAACCCATTCGAAGAAGTGATTGGTGTAACTCTTTGTTCCATGAGAGTGCTGCTTGCTTTAATCCATACAGTGCTCGCAGCAACCAATAGACTTTGTGCTCTTGACCTTTGACTTTAAATCCATCCGGTTGTTCCATATATATTTCCTCATCTAGCTTGCCATATAAGAAGGCAGTCTTCATGTCTAATGCTTCCATGTCCCAATTATACTGCGCTGCGTGAGCTAGGAGGATTCGCACTGTTTCGAAGCATGCGACCAGGGAAAAAGTATCTTCAAAGTCTATCCCATACTCTTGTGTAAAGCCTTTTGCTACTAGTCTGGCTTTGTGACGACCATCACTTTTTATAGCATAGACCCATCTTGATTTAACCAATTTACGTCCTGGAGGAGGATCCACTAATGTCCAAACTTTTCTTTCTTCGATTGACTTTCAATTCATCCTTCATAGCGTCAAACCAAAGGGTTTGTTCAGTTTTTGGGAGTTTAAATATATCCCTAAACTGTTCCAGTGCTTCTTTAATTCACGCAGCAAGTAACATCACGAATGAAGCATCTGTGCTTTCATTGGCTTGTGCTCCTGGAAAACGCGAAGGTCCTGCTTCAGGTTGTTGAGCTTCCTCCTGTGATGGTTGTGGATTCCACTGAGGAGCCTTTTCCTTAATACCTCTAATGCTATCGTCAACTATTTTATGAATAGCATCTCGTTTTTCTTGAATTTCCTTCTCAATTTCGACTGGATCTCTTCTTTCACCATATATATTTCCAGGTCGTTTTGGAGGTATTCTCATTCGAGGGACCCTGGGATTTTCCCGAGCTATAACGAGAGGTCTTCTTCGTTCAGCAGGAACATTGAAAGGTTTATGAGGATGTTGCACCCATTCATCTCGTATTTGTGGTGCATTTCGATCGGTATGTGGATTTGCCCTTGGTAGGAATTCCCTTGGTGGTATATGTGGAGCTCCAGCATCCTGGTCACCATCACCATTGTTCTGTGGTGGGTCTTGTTCTTGTTGTGGACTTTGTGGTCGAGATTGGGGTCTCTTGTCCATTAGCTGATCAGGCTCATTATCCATCCAATCATCATTGGTAGGCATGTTTGTTTCTTTTGGTTCTTGGTCTGTCACAGGGATAAGGATCTGAGTCATCGGATTTGGTCTCTTTTCCTATATTCGTACTACAAAAAGGAAAATGTTCTTCGGCAAATTTTGCAGTTCTTGCAATGATAATCTTCTGGCCATTTAAGAACTGATACCCTTTAGTATTGGGTTCATATCCAAGGAAAACCATTTCCAAGGCATGCGGTTCTAATTTATCCCTTCGTTGATCTTTGGGAATCCAAACATAGGCTAAGCATCCAAAGACTCGAAAATAGGATATGTCGGGTATTTTGCCTAAAAATAACTTGCACGGTGTTTTCCAAAGGGATCTCCGCAGTGGAGTGTGGTTATATACATGTAAGGCAGCATCGAAAGCAAAGTTCCAGAAATGTTTTGGTACACATGCATAATGGCAGGATTGAGCCAGCCTTTTCAAGAATAGTGCAATTAAAACGTTCTGCTCGTCCATTTGTTGTGGTTGATCTGCAATTGATAATTCATGAAGTATACCCCTGGAGTTGAGGAGCGATTTAAACTCTGTACCCATAAACTCTCCCCCTCGATCTGAATGAAAGGTCTTAAGGAGACAACCAGTTTGTCGCTCAACGATGGATAACCAATCGCGAAAACAAGACAAGGTGTCAGACTTAAGTCGGAGATAGAGGCAGAAGCCAAAAGAGGAGTAATCATTGAGCAGAGTAAACACATATCGTGCATGATAATAAGATTCCACGGGTAGTTCAAGAAGATCTGCGTGAACCAGTTCCAAAGGAGCAGAAGCTCTCTTGGACGAAGCATGGAATGGATCTGATGCCATTTTGCCAGAGGCACAACCTCGACAAGTAGGTAAGGATTTCGCGATTAACTCAGCAGGAAATCCAGATACATGGCGAGAACAATTTTTAATAACAGAAATGCCTGGATGTCCAAGGCGATTATGCCAAAGAATATATTGATCCAGTTCGATAGTCCCTAGGTCTACGGTTTTAAGGGCGCTGGAGGAATGGACAGGAACTCCATAGAACCAGTGCAACCGTGAAGTAGACAAGCATGTCGCCTTGAGGACTTCACGACCATCGGGAGTATGAATCACCTCATGCAAATTCGTTGCATAACTCTTATATCCAGATTTTAAGAGTTGGTTTCGTGAACATAGGCATTTGGAGAAGTCTCCATGTATTACATCTCGTAATGTCAGGTAGTTGTTGGATTCCAACTTTAACACAACGGTTCCTTTTCCATATAATTTGACAGGTTCATGACCAGCGGTATGTCCAAAAGCTGGTTTAGGAAACGTCCTATAAGTTATAAAATCAGCTCGACAAGGGGTCACATGATTTGTGCATCCCAAGTCTAACATCCACATACAGTTCTTGGATACCTTATTGATCATGTGATTGGTTTCCAAATCACAAGGATAAGCGTCAAAAACATCATTATTTATGCCGTAAGAAAAACCAGATGCACCCTCAATAGCAGGGTCAGGATCATAATTGTCAGGTAATCATATGTATTGTATAGGTTTGGGATATTTATGCTCAGATACCGAAGCATGAAAATCCTGTAAGGATACTGTTACTCTAGGATGGTTACGCCTAGATCCCTTAACCTTTTTACGAACGCCCTGTACGCATTCCTCTCTCTCATTACCAGTGCTGTGTGTGGGGGTATCCTCCACTCTACTTCCGGATCTATTAACACGAGGATGGGTGTTGGATGGTTCATTGATTCGGTTTCCAAAGTCAGCAGATATCCATCTCCCCCTCTCCACAGTTTGAAGACCACGTTGTGTGGCCAGATCTGGTAGTACCCGTAAATGTAATCGGGATACTGTTCGAAGGCACATTGAACATTGACAGGGCAGATTAATGGCAGTTCCAGGAAGAGCTTCATCAACATACTCAACTGTTTGTTGTTCTTCACTAGGAAGAACTGGGACAGGAGTGATCTCATCGTTAAACTCCTCAAAACATGAAGCATCGTCGATAGATGCAGCTTGTAGATTTATATGATAAGACTCGTAGCCTTGATCATATTCCTTGTTATACTGGTCGTAATTATCATATTGAGCATCCTGGGATTCCTCAGGATTTTCAGTATAGTCAGCGGCAGCAAATCTGCCACAACCACGACCACGAGTTCAACATGCACATTGTTTGCCCTTAGGCTGTCCCTGAGTTTGTTGTTGTTGTTGTTGATGTGAAGGAGGATATGGTGCTCCCCCTCGGGAAGGACCTCCTCGACCTCTGAAATTTCCTCTTCCTCTAGAATTTTGCTGCCTGTCTATGTGTTGTTCGGTAGGATGATTTCCGCAGCATTTACGGCAATGCGGTGGTTTAGAGAGACAATTGATCAAGGGTTGTACTGAAACTCGAGACGAGCCAGCTTCGGCATTATTTATTTCTAACTTGGGCAAATTAGAGTGCCCAGTTCGATGTGACGCTAACTCTTTTAGTCATGGAACGATGTCGGCCATTCTGAGATCTTCGGTTCTAACCGAGGATAAGATATTCGTGGGACCAGCTCCCCATTTATCTGAAAATGCTCCACAGAGCATCATACACTGGACAGGTTCGGATAAGGTAATATTTTGAGTTGCAAGTGACCCAAGGATCATGTTTACTTCAGCGAGTTTGGATCCCAAATCGTCAGAAGGATTAATCCGAATCTTGAGAAGTCTCAAGAAGTCCATGTAAGCAGATACAGCTGTGGGAGCTCCATAAGAAGCCTGTAAGGTCGTCCACATTTCATGTGCGGTGTCTTTGGATTCCAAAGAAACAGATATTACTGGGTCACAATACAAAAGAATCGTGCCCATTCCTCGGCTGTTCCTAGTATCCCAGGCTTTGATGGCTGCTGCATTTGCGGCAACTGTCTGATCCGGACAGGTTTCTGTTCCATTTACGACATTCCACACATCGAGTGTCAAAAAGTATCCTTTGATCATGGCTTTCCAAGAAGAGTAATTCGAGCCATTAAGGCATGGGATGTTTTTAGAGGCTGATGTTTCCTTCTGATCGGCCATAGTAAAACTAGAAAAATTCTAGAATTAGTATGTCGTCAAGAACCTGATTGTTAGCAGTGGATTCCAGAGCTGTGCGACGGAAAGACTGTCATTGTCGCTTTGAAGGTCTTTTCTTGCGTGTCTTCGGAACTCCAGAAGACTGTGGGTTGATTTTAACAAGTGGAGTTGAGTAGCCTTTTCTAGTATAACATCGCCTTTCTAAGTTCAACTTCTCGAAGTTTTGGAAATCCAATTCTTCGAAGTAATGATATGCCAATAAATGTGGATAGCCAATCTCATGAAGCGAATAGGTTCTTTGTTCATCCCTTAGAGCAATTCCTCCATGGATACCAATGGAGTAAGGGAGAATGAACTGAGTATATCGCTGAGATCTATGGCACATAATCTGAAACACATTTATAAGAGGCGCATAACTAATATCACTAACATATAGTCCTGCACGTCCATAACCAGCGTAAGCCTCAGGATAATTTCCGGGAAGCGGATAATTTCTTGGCAGCTTGGTTAGCATATGCTCTTTGATGACATCTGGAATAGATTCCTCTGGAGGGCCTAGAGAGAATATCCTTTCCATCACCTTTGTCCATTGCACACTGTAAGTCCAATAAAATCGTCAACTTGCTGGGCCATAGGACCCAACACGTAACTCTGCCAATAGATCTCCAACTGAGACGTTGGGATTCTTTGTCGTACCATGTTCTCCACTCCAAATCAACACTGTATTTAAGATCCTGGAGGGATAATACGACCTTAGGATCTCTTCGCTGTTCACTGTTTTTCATCCTACTCCTGAGATATCCAGGCATGCACTCCAGGGTTGTTTTATCGGAATTCCAAGATCCTTGGAAAGTGCATTCCAGATGGTGGTTCCAAACCCAAAGAGAGGGGATGAATCCGGCAAACTGTTGGAAGTTGTAGGACAGATGGGCTCTTCCTTTGAAATAGAAGAAGATGTCGTTGGTGAGTGTGAAAGCGGGAACGGTATGGATGGCCGGATCTTCATATGTGAACGATGGAATATCTACACCATTGAAATTAGCGATGGCATGAGGAGTTGACGCAGGAGAAAGTCTGGGAAGGCAGTCAACAAAATAAGAGTGGAATGATATATGTGTGCGTGGTTCATAAAATGGTGAGGAGAAGTTGAAGTCATCAGGACGTTTTAGAGTCGTCCAGGAATATTCCATGGTGATAGCAGGGACTACTGAGTTTTGCGATGGTGTACGTAAGAAGAAGGCTCTGTCATGATCTCCATAAGCAACCCTTCTCCAGTGGTTGGCTTTTTCGTGGTAAAGTTCCTCAATATATCCAATTATATGCTTGATATACCTCGTGTGTGAATACTCTTCCGTCGTACTCACTTTCTCTAAAGCGATGGCGGTCTCACGCTCAACCGCAATAGGGAAAGGTCGGGAAGGCAACAATGGTTTGGTAATAAGTGCGTTCCAGTTGATAACAACAGCGGACATCTGGGTACCAAGATGTGCGTCAGTGAATGAACTCGTGAGGAGATGATGAAAGGACGCGACTACAAGAGATCGAACTCGGATAACCGGTTCGGATCCTCGTCATCCTCATCAGGAGTCAAAGGGAGTAGCTCAAGGAGGTTGTTGGGATGTCCTCCGAGTAAATCAGGAGCAACCAGATTTTCTAAAAAAGCACTTTCCCCAATAAAACATTGGGGCCAGTCCACATAATGCTGGTGGATGGAGATTTCCCTTTGATGAACAGGGAGATCAAGCAAATAAGGTGGTGGAGATAAAGGATAGCGAGGAACTGGGTCTAGGTCGGGTTGGAAATCCAAATCCCGAAATTCGTGTGCTTCATAAGAAGGCGGAGATATCCGAGGAGGTTCCAGATCTCTGGCCTCAACAAGGACACCTACACGAATGCGCAACTGACAATAGCACCCCAAGAGAATACGATATTCCTGATAAGAGGAATAGATGCCATGCCACGTTGGGATGCCTAAAAAAGTTCCCCACATAACAGTAGATAATACTAGCGCAAGATTAAAAGGGCCTCCGACCACATTAACGACATAAACCGCCTGACACACGCCTATGATGAACAAAAGCAGCAAGGTGGCCAATGCCCAACCTAGCACTTCAGGTCCGTTCAATGGCATAGTCAATGACGAACATCTTCCTCAATGATCTATTGTCCGTTAGACGATAAGCACCCATTCACTCGGGGCTCATAACCTATTGTGCAGAGGATCTGGGGTCAATAGGGCAAGGTGGCAGAGCACTTGCCTTTGTAGGGTTCAGTTGGTGTTGGTCTTTTGAAGGAGTAGAGAGTAGTTCTGAGAGAGAATGATGTAGAGAGAGAACGAGCTTCGTTGTTACATCCTGTGGTGTATCCTACAGGGTATATATACATCTGTGGTACACATGGACCAGGTGTACTAGTACCTACGATAAGAACTACTATATTTGTAAGTAAGAGGACCTTCCATATAGGTACTACTCTGTCTTTCTACTAGGAATGTGTTATCCGGTGATCTGGTAAAAGAGAACACCGTAGAATAGTATGGAACAACTATTCTTAGATCATCAATCACATGTAAGTGGCAGTAACTGGTAAATGTTTCAACAATCATCTGGTGGAAATGCACTCAAGTCTGAAAAATGACTGACCCACATGATACTCTGCATACAGCTAAACCGCTAAGTACAACAGATTGTGTACATGATGAATGAGTACACGAAAAGCTACATATGACAAAAACAATCTAGATAACTTGCTGACTCCCACCTGCCCCAACCCTTAGCTGTTGCTCAAGCTGTACATACTCCAACTGCTCATCCTTGTTGGTTGTCCCAATATAAACCTCTGCAAAGCCCAGGCTTTGGGTGATTGAATATTGGATGAATGCCCTGAGTGTCCTGGGCAGATCATGGTCTTCCTTGCTGAGGAGTTGAAGTGCCTGCATCCTTGTGGCCGATGGCATGGACATCAAGCTATGCATCGAGGAGGTAAGAAAGTTGATGGAACCTTGCAGACCTGCCGCCATGGGGTCTGATACAGTGGCAGCTTTGCAAGTATGGCGGGAACTTGAGCTTCTGGCACAATCCATGGCTTCTGAGAGTTGAAGACATTTGTTACATGTGGGGATGGATATATCAGATGTGTTGGCAAAGGGGAAAGCAGACATGACATCGTCATTGATCATCATGGTATGGGATTGTTTCCCAGTGCTGGATGGTGGAACACATGCAGCAGGGGTGTGCACCTCACCCAACTGCACATTGGACATCCCGACACTAGGCAGTGCACTACTGGAGGGAGGGGGTGGGGATACTTGGCTGGATGGCATGTTGGATATTGTGTCACCAGATGCAGATGGGGGTTCAGGAGTGTTGCCCATGGGTAGCATCTTGCGCCATTGGCTGATGTTGAGGGAGTACCTGGATGGGTCAGGAAGCTCCAGCGAGGTTTCTCCATCAGGGGCAGGTGAACAATTGGCGACTTGTTGTGCGGAATCAGCGCCAAAGTTTGAGGTACTTGGAGTGAACGTGTTGTTGCCATGTGAAGCACCATTGGGCATTATGTTGAGCATGAGCTCGTAGAATTCCCATCCAGAGTTTTTGAACGGACAGATGAGGGGATGGTTCTAAAAGAACAAGTGAATCTGTTAGTTATCGACTGGTTTATTGTGGTGGGGAACATACTTTTGTGTAATTCTCAAACACCTCCTCATCAAACTTGCCTTGGACTCCTGCCCCACATACGTTGTCCCAATGACAGCCAGACTTTCCTCAAAATCCCTCAATGTCTTGATATATCTTTTGTATCTAGGAATTGGAAGAATCAGTTCACTGATCAACTATAATCCAGTACGACTTACATGGGATATCCATTTATTTCTCACCATTGCAGCAGATTTTGCTGGTCCACTTGTCAGATGCTGGGATATATGCAGAGCAGTGGCATGGTAGGTGGATGATTTGAAGTTGCCATTGTCCCCCACCTTGGCTTGATGCTGGTGAAGATAGTGAATGAGCAAATTGACTTCTCAATCATTCCAAAAAGCTTTGGGACCAGATGCCTTGGGAGGCATTTGATTGGTGAGCGAGTCAAGAGTGTATTGCAATGCGAGGGCAACAAGTGAGGCAACAGAAACCCATGCAAATCAGATATGGTCCAGATCACAATCAAAGTATTCAAAATCCATATGGATTGAGAGAGAGGTTTGTTTTCGAAGTCAGCTTCAGCATACAACCATGCCATTGGGTAGCAAAATATACACAAAGGAAAGTGTCAGATAGTTATTTCCTCAGTAACACCAAGCTACTATATTGGTATGTACCTGTCAGATAGTTATTCTACAGGTTGTCAGTAAATGTGAAGCTAAATATAAAAGAGTGACTCACTCCTCAGTAACACCAAGCTACTGAGGAGACTAGAGGAAAATTTACTCTACTGTAGTCCACTTTTCTGCTTATGTAAGCAACTAATCTTCGCACCTAAAGAATGACTACTCAGGGGGCAGTTTATATTCCAACAGAAAGAAGACGGACTTCAGCAAAAGTCGTGGTTTCCGAACTAGCTCTTACTCTCTCGGCGTGCGGGTTTCCTGTTTTGGGTTGTTTACCCCTGTATATTATCCATGCATCTCGTTTTCTTCTTCGCGTTTCCTGCATCATCGACATCATCGGTCTGTCCTCGTTGTACATGGTATATGTTCAGCATTCACATTTCAGCTCATGCTCTGTCGTCGGGTTCTCTCTCGCTCCGACATCTTCAGAATCTCCGCAGAATGGACGATCGATCGATTCCTGCATGAAGCACCCGACATGTCTACGCTCACTGGGAACGAATAGCTACGGAATCTGAGGTTGTTTCAGGCAGTCCTGACACCTGGCATGGAATAAGTGATAGCCAGTGTAAGGCGGATTCAGTCTACTTGGGTTTGTTTCAGTGTCGCTGAGACGTTGAACCTGTCGACGTGGTAAGGCGCGAACACCATACTCACGTTTCTGAGCGAAGATCAACGACTGCACTTACTCATGAATAACTCAACCCAGAATAAGTCGTCAGATCTCTCTCGTGACTGGAACTCTGACCATGTCCAGACTCGTCAACGTGAGCTGACAACGAACCGCACACTGGTAATAGTTTCTTTCCCTGACATCCTCAACCCGTTCAACATATCCTCATTATGTCGCCGTACACACCCTACAAGATCATTAGCGACCGGTATCAGAAATAGGCGAGTGATTCTGCTGGAGGCAGCAACGCCGTAGGTATGAACGCGAAACTCCGTGCATGTGTACCTCCTTATACCAGTCTACCGGTTCCCAGCGTTACAGCCGTCCGGATATAGAACACGGTACCACTCTGTGATACGGATGCGTATAAAGAATCCCTGCTATATTGCTCGATTCCGGTTTGTCGCCGTCCGAGTCCTAAAGACCGCATCCGTGCGCTTGACCAAGATGGGTGAACGGGTGAAAGGGAATGAGTGTGCGAGCCATCAAGCTATAGCGCCACTGATGAATTCAACAGACTGGGGACTAGAATGTGCCCGTGGTAGCAAACATGTGCACGAGCGCCATAGTTCTGTTGCATCGTATTAGAAGCTGTAACGTGTCTTTGCCTAGGCTCGGTTTAAATGAGGTACGTTTCCGGTCAATTGAGAGAGAGAGAGAGAATATCTATATTTATATACCGCAACAAGTAGGCTACTACTAAGACGCGGTGCCTTGTGGCACGTAGAGTAAAAAGTAACTTATGTACTACCTGACGGTAAGTTGAAGGAAAGCGAATAGTTTACAGTAGACTTTGTGTTCCGGTCAATTGAGTCAGAGCAGAAGAGTGGATGGCACACCAGTATGAGGAGATCACAGAACGACGAATGGAAAGGTAATCGTGTTGGCGCCGTGGCAGTATAACCCAGCACTGCATTCGGAGCGTGTTGTGCAATCATGTGTGCAGAGTATAGTGGGGTATATCCAGTAAACGGCTATTCGGGATGGCTTATGCATTTGGTTATGTGCTAGTTTTCTATTCAGATTTCATGCGGCTTTAGAAGCTGTCGAGCCTACGTACTCGAGGTGCAAGATATCCTACTTCGTATTGGGAGCGACAAAAGCTGGAACTGTGGGACGGAACCTCCACCATACCAGAATTCAGCTACGGCGGAGATTATGCATGCAACGTCAGTTGGGTGCAATATTTGGCACACATAACGATTTGAATACCTACCCGTTGTGCATGCCATCGTAGGACGTTATGCAAGGTTCCTTCGGGCCAGTGATCGATCGATCGATCGACCATTCACACTGTCGATTGGTGCTTCAAAGGGAGTACAGAAAGTAACCCGAGGTGAGCGAGTCAGCTTTGATGTGTATACTTGCTGTGTACATCGGGATATAGACTCAGCTTAGAAATTTGGTCGCTCACGAACTGGTAAAGAGTGCCTCTACACAGACAAATTTCGCATTGAATGGCACGTACATGGACGGTCGTGGCCCCGCAAGTTGGTCGCGATGCGCTGATAAGGTGTTGGATGTCAATGAACAGAGGATCGCAGACCACGGACAGGCGGGAATTATGGATATCATATTGAAGACGACATAGGAGGGTCATTCAGCACCTGTTTATGGGAAAAGGTCATGAGTATGGGGCAATCTCAGTTCCCCGCTTCCTGAGATTGTATAAGAGGATTTAAATAGCACTTTCGGATTCAGCTAGCCCACTGTTGGGATCTTTGAGTTGAAATGTGGGAACGCTACTGACATCTTGCCTAATACATAGCCGCGGAGGCAACGTGCCAGTGCTGAGCTCGAGTGATTGTTTACGCTGACGCCCATTCATCTATCAGTTCTGGACCGCGAAACAGACTCATGCATGATGGAATTTGTTTGCTCTCGGCCCGACCAGTACCCGCCAGGATGTCGGTTCCAGAGTGATTCGGAGTTTCTTGTGCTAGGTATGGGTTTATTTTTGAGCAACGGGTACGCTGATGAGGGGAGGCCGCGAACATGCCGGTGAGGGAGACCGGCGATGCAGTGAGGGAGGGAAACGCGCCATACCAATCCACAACACGTCCGCGGAGTCGAACAACAAAGCGACGTGAACTCTACCTATGGACGAGTCACTGGTCCAGGCGTCAGGAGAACGCCGTGATGGGTCTTGCCGTTTGGGCTGGTTGGGCGGAGTGTCGAGCCCGTGCGCATCCGATACGCAGGACTGCGGTACACGACGTCATGTAATTATAAAGGAGAAAGGGGATCGCGAGGGCGTTGCGGACGTGTATGTAGTCGGTTTGGGAGCGGGGTACTTGCAAAACGTCGGTGACTGACTGTCCTTGTAAGTAATTACAGTTACCGTAGCTGAGGAAGTCAATTCCGGCGGGCTTTCGGCATCCAGTGAATTTCCTGAAAGCTTCTCTCATTAAACGCGAGCGAAATGAGGGGCCTCAGATCACGTTACCGCAGCTCAGGCCAAGGTCTTTGGAGTAAGTTAAGGGCCGATGCCATCCCTGCAAGACGGCTGCATATTACAGCAGATACTGTAAGTATATCCGCTTCAGTTTTCGGATTCTCTGAGTGCTCGGCAAGTGCCGCTACTAATGGTCAACCGCTGAAACTTAAGTAACAAGTGCTGGTCTGAGGTCATGATGAGCCAGTTAGCAGTCAACTGGTCGGGCGGCAAGTACTTCTATGGACTTCGACCAAGTTACATGCACTTGTTCAATGGGCATTTTTGGAAGTTACACATTCTGAACGCGTCTCCACCAATCGGCGCCTTGGATCGCCAGATCTGTGATCGCAGCATCACGTAAGCAAAGCAAGCTTGCTCCCGACGAAGCGAAAAATAGCTACAGTACTAGGGCCAACTCGAGCGACTAAGTACAACCAACAAGCGAACACACTATTAACGTACTTTTCACACCACGACGTCCTATATAACAATGGACCATGTGTCGCGAGCGACTATCTATCTCCCACTCTCTCTCCCGATCACCCTCCATGGCCATCAAGCCCGTCAGGAGTACGGCCCACACAGAGTGCCTCTTGCAAGAATACGAGAGTTCTCGAAAGTACAATGTCCGGGACTTTTTATGCATTTCGAGAAGAATTCAAACGGACGCCACGATCGTTGCTTGCGACCTTTGTCATATTCCTTCTCGGGATGCTTGGTATCACGAATTTCTTCTCGTCCACATTGATATAAGTGGTGAGTGCACTGATTGTCCGCGTTATGTCCTGTTGGTAATGCCGAGACGTTGCACTAGGACAGAGGCTCATGCTTATCCTCGAGCGGAACCCCAGCAACGAGGACGTATGGGTATTATTCAGCGGTGGAGTCGCGAAGGATACTATAACTGTGATACGAGCTTGGTATATCCTCCTTCTAACTCTCGTGTGCTATGTTAGCCACTGATTCTTATCGCCTATTCATAGTGACGACCATGAATATTGGCAAGGAGTCGATCCGACACCAGTGTGCAAAGGCACCCTTCGATGGCATCATTCTTTACCCCGTCTGTTGGATATCGGCTTTCTTGCTAGCGCCGCGACGATAACTTCCAAGTATTATAACTTTTACATTCGACAATGCTTTTGGTACGCGAGGGTCGTCCTCGCTGCCATGGGAAAGTTATTCCCGCATTGCTCTAGGGATGGCACCACGTTGTTCTCAAAGAAGAGGTTTGCAATTCTCGGGAGTTACAAGGTGTCACACGTGGAGCTCCTAGTGGAACTCCACAGGGATTATTGCCGAGATCTGCCCTCGCTTACTAGTTGCCTAGCTCCTGTTGTCTCTGGCACAGTCGAAACCAAACCGCGGCATCTCCCTCGCTTGGCCGCATCCGACATTCTCCGTGGTTTAGCCAAGTGCCTGGTACGGCGGGACGAATATCCGAATCCAACCGGCATACGAAGCCTCATACGATTGATGACGATCGTGAGACGCCCCTAAGAGCCAGAGCTAATTGATGACGTCGGGTCGGCTTGACGGTCAACTTTCTTGTTTTCAGTTCGTCACGGCTGGAACGAGCATAATATTTCTTGATCTTCACAGTGCTACATATGGCCTGCGGATACTACATCACAGCCATACCCTTTCCAGTGCGACTTCTCTTCCCTCGCTTCCGTGTTCGGCTTCCTGGGCCCGTTGAATGTACTTTTCAGTGCAATATTTTGTTAGTTATTTTTATTCCGCAGTTCATTCGGTTGCCTTTTCTTAGGAACGTCGTAGGTCAGTCCGCTACGTACTGCATCGCTCACTGGTCAATCGGCTTCTTTTCCGTAACCTCCTGTAAATTGTTTTCGTACAATCACCGCATGTGCCACTTTTAGACACCGCAATATGTTCGGCGGCGATAATGATGTGTTGGGATGATCATCCATGCTGCAGCGGCGAGAGTGTTCCACCTTCCTCCAGGGATGAGATTACGTCGTAGTGCCCGGGTGCTGCAGGCCACCTGCAAGTCCGGTTTCTTGTCGACCTTCATACCATTGACTGCCGAGGTTTACATTCAACTACCTAACACCTGTGACCCCCGTAACCGAGGCCGGACAACATACTCGGCCGGTACTCCGTACTCAGCGATCACTTCCGTAGTTGGCGTGGCCCGAACCAGACGCTGTCATTGCAAATCGATGCTGTGATCCCACGCCGGACCCTCTCAGCCGCGATGTTTGAGGTGCTACCCCTCCTCACTGCCGCCGGCATTCCCCTTTTAGGATTTTTCCCGCTGCTCACTGAGAATTTTTCGTGGCACGCAGAGCAAGTTTACTTGCCTCTTCACAATTGATATGCCGGGGGTGGAAGCAGCAAGTCAGATCATATCGCGTCTTCTGAATGTTTCTCACTCACCTTCATTCATAATTCATAATAGCTTTAGCCATACATTAGAATGCGAGGCATACGATAATGATCGCCGCACGTCGCCGCCGACAAGTAGTCGGAATGTCAACGGCTGCCTGGACAGGCTTCACCTTCTTCCCAGCGTCCGTAGAGATGATACCGCTGTCAATCTCGAGAGAAGGTTTGATCAGGCGACCCAGAAAATTGCATCTTTGACGTCGTTAATTGAGGACATTGCGATTGGCAAGGACGATATCATGATCACGTACGTCGCTACTTGTGACTCACTTATGGTTGTATGTGCCTTAGTTCCTCAGGGAAGACCTCGGTGAGCAACCTGGACGTGTCCATAAATTCTCTTAAGTTGAACGGTTCCGGTTTGTCGACCACGCAGTTGGCAAATCTGGTGTGAGTTGTGGGTCGACTTCTCCTACAAAGGAAGTATGCCCTGCTCGATATCACCACCCCGATGGCGTTCGCACCACCGTTTTGTTTGATACATCAGGTTTCGATGATACGTTCGTGTCGGATACCCCGATTCTTGGGCGAATCGCACATTAGTTGAATGTGGTGTAAGTAGCGTGTTTGGCTTCAAACCATTCCACCTCTTAGCTACACAAAAGACATCAAATTAACTAGCATCTTGTATTTCCATCCGATTTCAGACAACAGAGTACTGGATACATCTTCAAGGGTCCTCCGCGTGTTGAGGGAGCTATGCGGAAAAGAAAATCTCGTGAGTGTCGTCTTCGTTACTACAATGCGGGGTGAAGTATCCGAGGAGGTTGGCTCGGCACGCGGACAAGAATTGCAGTCTGACTTCTGGCGGGCGATGAATAGCTTGGCATCAACCACTCAACGTTTCCAAGGGACTACTGAGTCTCCTTGGAAAATAATTGATTCCCTTCCTGTTTCACTGCCAGCTGAGCGCCGTTCACTTCAAATTCGGCGGGAAATGGTAGATGAATATTTACCGCTATACAGAACAGCTGCAGGAAGAACCCTCGTTGAGAGCCCCACTAGTCCTATGTCCGGTTCCAACGGGGATTTTCAAGTAGTTTAAATGGGGCATGAAGAAAATGAGTCCTCGAGCCATGCATTCGACGGTTATCACTGTCAACCTCACTGATAATCCCATCGGCACCCAGTCTGTTCAGCCGGGAATAGTGAGCCCTAGCAATTGCAATGTGGAGGGTTACCGGAGCACTTTGGCTCACGTAATACCTACTTTGCGGGCCACCGTTGGCGCACCCGAACTTGTTCATAAACAACTGGCTCAAGGATGCGATCGCTCCATGTCTCAGCATTGCTCTGTCTATTGAGGTAAGTGTGTCGACAGCGTAAGTTCAATAAGTCGACGGCCCTTTTTACTGCAGACCATGACCGGAACACATCATGCACTTGTCCAAGTTTTGGAAAGCGCTACGCCACTTCAAGTCAATGCGGTAATTGAGTATGCAAAAGAGACGAATGTATCCGCAGACTTGAAGACAGCAGTCGGCAAATTTGCAAAGTAAGAAGGCGATGAATGTCACGTATATAAACTCAATACTTAGCCAGGGAAATGAACCATGTACAGGAAATCATCCAGGATCTTCCTCAAAGGACACCTGAAGCACGACGTGTCCTTTGGTCGATAGACGCTCTTGTTATCTCTCCCTGCGCAAGTTCGATGCGGTTCGTATGCGACGTCCTTCGAGTGCGTGCAAATGCCCGTCCATTTCACCCGTAGCTGATGACTTCGTAGTCAACTTCCTTCGTAGAACACGGTTTCCGTAGCGTGGATGATGGTATTGGGGCCCTAAAGCAGGACGTGGAGATTGTCGGTATTCTCTCCCGTTTGCGCCTTGCAGCCATGTCATCTTATGACCCCCGATTAGGAGAATTGTAGTTGTGGTATTCCTTTAGAGCCAGAGCAAACCTTCTCACCGTAACTGCTGTGTTGTAAGCGACATGCGTGTGCCACCCCGTACAGATGTCCTGGTTCCACGGTATTTACGAGTCTTGTGGGTCCTATTCGTTATTCGCGCATATGCCGTTTATGGTCATGTTCACTTTTCCGTCCCTTGTGCTGTCTGACACAAGTACAAAATCATGTTTTAAGTCCCCTTTTCACTGCTGCGTACCGTACGTGTTATGTTTGGTTAAGCTCCTCCAAGTGATCATCTTTTGTAGATCCGTGTTGTTCCCCCCCTCCGCCCCATTTTCTATTCCACACTTCCCGAAGAAAACAAATGTCTCCATTCAGGGGCCCCGTAGTCACTGCGCCCGAAAAGGTACCGGTTTCGATTCGTGGATGTAAACTAAAAGCGTTGCTAGCGTATATTTGTATGTTACTTAGCTTGCTCTTTCGTCTCCATTCAGGACAACAGGTTTGCTGCATAATCCGAATACTACATACAAGGTCTCACCGGCTTCAAATTCAAAGCTCCAGAGTTCTACATATGCACGCCAACACGTGACAAACAAAGCAAGGAACAAAGTCACGGGCAACCCTTTCGTTCGTTAGTTCGCCGGCTTCAGCTGCTGAATGCCCTGCGCGACTCCATTTTTTTCAACCCGACCCAAAGGACAAGGCGCCTATCCCCCACGCTGTTGTTAGCTCGTTATGAAATACATCGCAGATCAATGGCCGACACATCCAAGGCACATCCCGAACAGTCAGACGCCACATTCTTCTGCAAAACGCGGTCACATCACCCTGAGACTCTGGTAAACAGTAACCGTTTGAATGACTTCTGATAAAATGAACCGTGCAAGAGGTAGGTTTAACAATGTAAAAATCTCAGCTAATCCCATCATCATGGTCGCTGGAAAACTACTATGCACCTAAGCAGATCAGCAGGTAGTGCGAGAACTCCGAATTTCTTGACGTAGGTGGCCATGGAGCCTGTCAGAACGAGTACGACTGGCACCTCTTCACGAAGCCGCTCTACGAACTCTGGAGTGTGCAAGACAATCGGCGCACGGGATAGACCATCGATCTAGGTGGGTAGATTATAGTAGATCAGATGACGAGTGATAAAAAAAAACGCAAGACAGAGGGGCTGAGTTGATCAGTGCTTCGTCTGTGGCCGGTCCACGGCAACTTCATAGCATACGACTCTGATGAGAAGCTTGTCACTTCGATGTGATCGGAAAACGGAGGGAGACGACATCAGACCAGTATGTCATGGGGTATATATTGATGTCCACATGGAGCGAGTATCATTCTGCTGTCTCTCTTCGACAAGCTAAATCGAATGATGTAGCGCACCAAGGAACCTGACCGAATCCGAGAACTCCGCAAAACATATGATTTAGAGCGCGGACAGAGCGCATCGAGTCATAGTTTTCACCGGGATGGACTGCTCCTGCCAGTCTTGCAACTACACCAGACCACGCCAGCGCTGCTATGAATTCATAGTAGTTTAGGATCAGAAAATATCACATGAAGATGCTATCGATCAACAATATGCAGGAACAAGTGTTCCGATTGTCTAAACCGGTAAATCTTGTTGCACATAACATGTACATAGATCTCACGGTGACCGCTGTAAACCGGTTTTGCACGTGTGCACTCCAGTAGTGGCGAGAATGCGTAGTGAGATGTCTCGTGGTTACGACGACAATTGCCCGAGCAGAACTCGCCCGCGAACTAACTTGAGAGACTTGAAACAAAAAGAGGGGAGACGGATGCTCTGTCATGCAAAATTGATTAGTTGTATATCATATTCATATGTCCATACCCCTCTTCTACCAGGGTTTCAACCGTTGAACACGTACCTCGCGAGCAACTGCGGAACTCACCATGGCTCTTTGATGTGTGAGACGCAGAGACCGCTGATGTCTTCAGATATCAGTAAAAACGATCAGCAATGCGTCTCCGATACCTAGCAGAAGCACTAACCGCTTATCCGTTCCTTAAACTTCATTCAGGTGGCAACTAGCAAGTATGGTAACGTCATCCGAGTGCAATGGACCATTCCTTGAAGCACTGTGCCTTCCGAATGTGAGAGTTGCCTCTACCCCCCTCGAGCCATGCGCGGCGATTGAGGGCGTTTTATCTGTACTTGGCGTTATGCAGGGCGACACTAGTAATTCCCGAAGAGTCCATGCCCGCTTGAACCAGACATTGTTGGCCAACGAACCAGCACCAAAGACATCAGATAGATGCACAATTGTCAAGGACGATCAATGATACCAAGAAAGCATAAACACTTGGGTCTATGTTTTCTTGGTACCATCGGCAGTCCAGTGAGTCCAGTAAACAATTGCAGAGATCTACCTGAGCCACAGATATGTCGCTAAGAAGCAGCCGTGCTGCGCTCCATGCCATTTCCGGTTGGCCTTTAACGGAACACTGATATACATTGCTTTAGTGTGTAGAAGATTCGAGATGGGAGTCAAATACGAAAAGATCGCCTCTAGAACTTGGAATGTACGCGTCGTACCGCCGGATGCTTTGAATTTCGATTTGCTGAAGCACGCGGAAGCCACTGGTTGGAATCGAAGCTGACAATCGTAGGAGTGACGCAAAAAATATTTAGACACCGCCTGGACGTGCATGACAATTCCCGGCCAGATGTGTGCCCACGATTATTGGGGTTGGTCCATCGGATCGGCCACAACCGGGCCGAAATTAGTAGCGTCGGACCTCGTTGTTGCACCACACCTCTGAAGCGATGCCGTCAAACTCCAGTCGCCCATCGCCTACACAGCGTTTACTTTCCACTTCACAGCTGATATACCAGGGTGCGGAAGCAGCAAGTCGGATCCCCGCGTCCTCTGAATGTATTTCTGACTCACCCCCATATTTTATAACAGAAAGTCTACAAGGCATACCTCGGGGATTGTGAATTGCGACAGAAGGCGGAAAACGTTGATAATGACGACTGCTCAGTGATAGAGGACGTGGCCGTTGTTCCAGTACTACTCAAGTATCGATTCAATAAGCGCTATCGACATCCATCCCTCGATGCATCGCTCACGCGACAACGAATAGCTGGAGAAGCTCGTGCATTGATGCGGTGCCTCCGGTCCGTACCTTCTTGTCGGTTTCATCTGGCCCACGGAGAACTTCCCACAGATCCGGAGTGAACGTTCCCGGAGTCAGGATGGTCGATACGACCGATGGTGTGTTAGGCTTGGAGTGGATCGAAGGCCAACCCGTGCGAGTCTTACTCCCCGGCGGATCGGAGGAAGTCCAGAATTCCGATGGAACTGAGGGTGTTGGACCTAACACGTGCGGAGATACTGCTCTTGCAGAACTCGGCGTCGAGCGAGGTAGGGATGTTTATATGACGAGTGTGGGACTTACTCAAACCACTCCATTGTAGATGACCTGTTGGATATGATCGGCGTCGAAATAGCGAAGATGCACCTTGCTGATGTCATCCACGGTGACCTGACGACTTCGAATATGATGCTCCGTCGGAGAAGCAAAGATTTGGTCCGTTACACTGCCTCCATATCATTCGATTCGGCTTACTTTCGTTCCAGGTGCTGATCGACTTTGGGTTGGCTTACCACTCCACGCTGGTAGAGGACAAAGCAGTAGACCTCTATGTCCTCGAACGCGCCTTTGCATCAACGCATCCAGACGCGGAGCCACTTTTTAGCTCAGTTCTGGCATCATACGAAAAGCGTCTCGGGAAGCACTGGCCCGCGATCAAGAAACGATTGAATGATGGTCAGTTATGTCCTCTACGCAGTCGAAAATCCTTCTCTGATTGGCGCCCTCCAGTTCGTCTCAGAGGTAGAAAGCGTAGTATGGTAGGCTGACTTAACGTCACAAAGATTGAGATGTAGTTCACCACGAGTTTGGTGTTTGTTTTCTGGTCTCATCCGTGCCTGAACTAGGCGTTGTTTCCGAAGCTTAGTAAACGAAAAATCCCAGTGTATGTACAAGATGCAATTTTAACGTGGGTGGCACTAGGAGATGATCGAGTTGACCTAAATCCTTTTTGCATGGGTGTTGTGGGACAGACGGCCGGACGACCATATGACTGGGCCAGTCGAACCAAGGAGTCGGTTTACGAGCAACCCATGTAAGGCATCTGCAGTGTCGACAAGCCTAACGAGATTTTCTAAAGATACTACCGACATGTGGCCTCCCTCGCAGGAACATCGATCTCCTGTTCATCTTCATACATTCCTGGCACTGTCAATACTCTTACCCACCTATCGCCCAGCGGGTCATCCATCATCCTAGATGGTGACGATACATTCAGTAGTTAAACCATTTACACGACACCTATTGAGAACATGCGCCGTTGTCGTAGAAAGTCGCTGACTGGGATTTATGCAACTTGAGCACCTGTGCAAAAAGTTTTGGGTACTGGAAGCACGCTGCCAGAATTCACTTACTGGGCTCCTGAGTACAGAGAGCAACTTGTAGAGTGTGGTTCACCTCGAACACCCGGTTCCATTGCCTCATTTTTCACGAAGTCATTAATGACTGCTGATCAATTTCAGCACTCAGTAGAGGTGATGAACACCTGCAGGATGACTTCCACTCCGTACAATCCATCTGTACCGTCGGTCAGTAGTATGTGTGCCGAGGATCTGGTACTTACTAGCCAGATGCATCTGAGAAGTCTTTGACGTAGCTACTCTAGCCCCGACGCAACGATCATGCAATGATATCCCTCCCACGCCGTCCCGAATTGCCTATTCCACCTCCAGAGGAGCGAACTGAGAGCACTTCGTTGGTACATACATCGGAAGCCGCAATAGACTATTATCGTGCGGGGTTACAAGTACGTGAAAGTGTAACCTGATCACTACCCATGTTATGTAATGTATTTCTGCGCAAAATTTCACCCACGAAAATCGTGTTTGAGGAGTGCGAAAACAAGACGTGAGAAGATCGTTCAACCTTTGACATCGTCAAGTTATGCCTTTTGAGTATCCCATCGTCAAAACTGTCACGTCCATCCACCCGCGGTGTTGGATTTGCGTCCTAGTGTTCGGCCGCGGCATCCGTTTACAACAGCAGCCGCAGGCTGGGGCCAGAGTAGTTGTGCCAAAGACTTCTCAAGGCATCCAGCTAGGAACTTGCGGATAAGATGGACAAAATCTGGTGTGACGATGAGAGGGCGTGTGCGCACGGACATGTTGTGCCCGTGGATAGTATTCACCAGGAGTTCCACCTGTGCAAACTTATAGTCCCCAAACACTGCAAACCTCCTCTTTGAGAAGGATGTAGTTCCCTCCTTAGAATAGGGCGGGAATGCCTCCGCCATCGAGGCTAGAATGATCCTAGCGTACCAACAGCACCGCCGAACGTAGCAATTGTAGTATTCAAACATTGTAGATGCGGTGTTGGCAAGTTTAATGATGTCCGACAAGGGAGGTAGAAAATCGCGCCATTGAAGTGTGCCTCTATACACAGGAGCCTGGCCAGACCTCTGCCAATACTCGTGGTTCTCCCTATGTACGCGAGTATTAATCGCGGTCCGATACGCCGGAGCTGGAGGAACAACGAACCGAGTTCGCATGACCGTGATGGTCTCTTTTGCAACTCCATCGTTCGGAAACATTTCCTGTGTACCATTGTTCCTGGGGACGCGCTCGATGATAAACATGAGCTTCTCTCCATCGACTATGATATCTGAACATGGTTGCACATGGATAATTGGCGCACGCACTTACTACCCATTCTAACATGCACCAGAAGAAATTCATGACGCCATGAAGACAAAGAAGGGATACGATAAAGATCGCACGCAACGATCTTTATTTCTGTTTCGATACTCCTTGCGACATCCAGGAAGTCCTGAACACTGTACTTTCGAGGACCCTCGTCGCTTTCCAGGAGGCATGGCATGTGTATCAACATAGTGAGTAGCAAGTTCAATGGCCCGAGCGTGGTAGACAGGCGGGGTGAGTTGCAGTGGATGAGGTTGGCGTTACCAGCTTCACCGGTTGATATACACCACGTACCATACGAGAATAGGAAGGTTTGCTCCTCCGATTCTTCTCCGAGACACACGTACCCTCCAGATAATAATCAAGTCTCCTTTCACTCTGGGGAGTGAGAGTCAGATAGCCCCCCATGAATGGCTAAAAGCCGCTCATGGCCGTTCTGACCTCCACAGCCTACTCCATAGAATAGGCGCAGTGCATGGAAGGAGGCAAGTACTCGCCCTTTGCAATGACAGCTAGCACATAGACATGCCGCATTGGTTTCCAGAACCTTCTCGGAGTCAGGAAATGGGGATTAGTTGTAGGATTTTACATAAATAAATTTCCTTTTACTAGCAATTATTCGGGGCCCATCAGGAAATTTCAAGATCTTCTTGACGGAGACAACGACTATGCAGACAGCTCGTGGAGGGCTGTGCGTGTACATATCCTGAAGGTCACACCGGAGAATAGTAAGCTAAGCTCGCCCATCCGAGCACACGGCTCACATCTGGCAGGCTCCGCGGAGGCTGCTGGAAGGAGTACCTTATGTTATGTTTCACAACAAGGGTTAGGCCGTTGTCCAGAGTGGTATCAATTGATGGAGGTCTATGGAAGGTGAAAGCATGCTCCACAGCGGTTGGCAATGCTGCAAGCCTATAGGAAAGAGTCGATAAGTACTGATTGCATACCGACTCATTCCTGTGCAGTACATGGAGGGCCGGTTTACGCGGTGGCGTTGGCTCTTGGACCATGGCATGTTGTCAACCGATGGCCAATTTACATATAACAACTTCGATGCTGTGCATGCATGTTGCTCCAGAACTCCTTGTGTAATTATGGCGCGGTCACCACGTTACCCTCCAATCTGAATCGGATCTTGGTGCACACGCAGCCAACCCCACTGTACTCTTACCATGGTATGACTTCTATTGTCCGTCCGTGTGTCTGATGTTAATTTCCTTCCCACCCTTGCCCTCCACGTCGCCACATCATACACGGCAGTTTGGGAACCAGAGATTGTTTTGACGGTTGATGTCTTCAACCAGAGTGCTTGGTGCCAGTCTTCGTTGCTGTGAGAAAGATATAGTTCCTGACATCCTGTGTATAACCTTCGGGTGCCTAGTGGTTTGTGTACTAAAACGGCCTACCTGATGTGTCAAGTCGACAGGGACTCCCGGACTTATCGGAGTACTGCATTCTGTGGGTTTACCACCAGTAGCTGCCAGTTTCCAAGAATTATGTGGGACTCAGAGAGAGAGAGAGAGAGAGAGAGAGAGATTCTAAATTTCCATACTGTAACAAGTAGACTGCTACTAAGACACGGTACCTGAAGGCACGTAGAGTATGTTGTAATTTGTAAACTACCTGATGGTAACCGGGAAGTGAGACGTATAGTTTGAAGTTGGCTTGTATGCTAAGCAGGGACGACGATCGTGATGTGGGGTCTGTGTATCGTGTAGGAGTGCAAGACTTAGTACAGCGAGAGTAACCACAGTGTAACATCGTAAAATTATAAACATGGTAAAAGGTAAAAAGAGATGACGTTACTCTGATGGCGAGGATGGTTGCTAGTCGGTGTAGTTGGGGTTGGTTCTGCTCGCTTTCTTGAATCCTTCTGTTTCGCTAAGGACTTTGATTTCCCTTTCCGTTCCTAACAGGTCTGTTATGATAAGGTCTTCTGAGGCGGAGCGTAAGATGTTATGTTTGTTTTCGAAGGTGGGGCATGACATGACTATGTGTTCTTGGGATCAGACGGGTTCGCCGCAGGGGCAGGACGGGTCTTCCCGCGGTACGAAAGAGGAATGGTATTCGTCTGCGAAGGCATGGCCTGTGCGGCAGAATTACTGTAGGTGTCCGTACGTTTTGTGCTTGCAGTGACAGAAGTGTGTACGGGGTTTTAAAGTGGGTAGTACACGGTCAGTAGGGGAGAAGGAGTTATTGATTTTGATGGTGTTGCAACAGTGCATCGTCCACTCCTCTAGGAGATCCCTCTGTGACCGGTGTCTTTCAAACACATATGACGTGGCATAGGACTGAGACAGTAGCATGGATACTGCTTCCTTGACTAGCACGTCCGCTTTCTCGTTTCCGGTTATTTTATCGTGTGCTGGGATCCAGGAAACGTTTAGGTGGTTGCGGCGTTGTTGTCAAGAAACGAGTAGATGTCGTTTCGTAATTGTAGTGTGATATGTTGCGACGAGAGAGGGAGTGCGTCGTATGTCGCTCGTATGGCTGACTGATTCTCAAGAAACATGTGTACGTGGTGAATGTCATGCGTTTCAAGTGCGTGCACGAAAGCCTCTTCTAACGCCTTGGCTAGACACAAGAGTTCTGCATCGAATACTTCGTTTTTGTCGCCAAGGTTGATTTTCCCGTGAATCACTTCTTGTGCGAGGTGGAATCCAATCCAACCGGTGCCAACGTTGCGATAGCCATCCTCGTTTCTACAGCCATCCGCATATATAATTAGATATTTGTCATCAGTATTCGAACGGCGGATGAATTTTGCGTTTCTTAGCCTTGCCTGTTGTCCCGAAGTGGGATTGCAAAGACGTCGATGTGAGGAGTGGATGGGTTCGATGAGAGGGCTAAATATTGGAGTTGGGTGCTCTGTACTGTCGGGATGGATTGCGAGAGCTTTTGTTCGGAGGTAGTAGGCGCAGCCTCGCCACGTTTGTGGTAGTCGTGATACAGGCTGTCGTATGGGAGTTTGTGCAGGCGCGTAGCGGCAGTCTTGTTTGCGAAGTCACTAGTCAAGGCCGAATTGGATCGGTGGGTTCGTGGGACTCGGAATCAATCATTGCAACGGTGACCAGGGAAGTTTCTCCTGTGTCTGGTGCCCTACGCACACCGCGGCTGGCACCACCACGCGGGGCGTGGAGAGGAGTCGACGTCATTAGTATCCCATCAATCGTTCCGGACGCACGCTGACGCTGCTATGATACTGAATGGAAAAGTGTGCTCGGATCGACAAGTCAGAGTGGTGCTAATTCCCGTCGGGAAACTTGCTAAAATTTGGCTCCACTCGCGAGCTGCGGGTAACACGTAGACCGCCCTACCCCATGCTACTGCCGCCGCGATAGCGTATTGATACCAACGGGTCCAGAAATCGTTCGGTAGTGGGAGGTAAAAGAGAGTCGACTTCTCTATTATAGAACGCTGCAAGGCCCTCGCTTATTAGTGTTTCATATTGATTTCCTTCCCTGACCCTCCAAGAACCCCAGCCCTCCCAGATCATGGAGTACGGGGGCTGCATCGGGCCGTCTTACACAGCAGTTGGGAAGTCAGATCTTCAGATCTCAAATAGTATTGCTTTGGCTGTCGGCGTCTTCAATCAGAGTGTAAGTTGGTAGATTGTCAACGTCACAGGAATACATCATAGCTTCTGCGCATGACCCCCTCGGATGCATGGGGACTCATCGGACATTCCGCGTTCCGTGCGTTTACCCGTCCAAGAATATGTGGGACCTGGAGGCAATGCAATGACGAAGTTTCCCCTGCGTGCGCATGAAGTTTGGCACCACCACGTAGGATATCGAGGGGGGTCGCCCTAGTTCTCCATTACAGGCTCTCTCGAAATATTTTGCTTTTGTCAAGGTTTTCGTACACAGCTGTAATCATGCCGATGCGCGCCTTGGCGCTGTCAGTGACGTCCGACCTCACCAGAGCCACTGCCAAATTTGGGCTCCGCTCGCTCGCTTAGGCAAGCAACAGTGCAGCACTGCATCCAACTGTACACGTGGCAAGAGGACTGACTACCTAGCCCGCTACTATGTACCTCGCTACCATTGGTGTACCGCTGCGATGCGCACATCTGATATCAACGGATTCAACGACTGGTAGGTATATATACAGAAATTATCTCTCTCAATGACTGGTAGGTGACAAAGTGTGTCGACAATGGTATGTATGTCCAGGATTATCCGGAGAACGAGGCAGGCCTCGCCGCCTCGAGGCCACTGACGTCTGACGCAATGCCAACTTCCATTCTTGCGGTCACGCTATCCTTGGACCCTGCTGAATAGCACTCAGATGACGCCAAGGAACCATTCGCCTCGTGTCCAGTGATTCCTATGGCTTCCTCTACTTTCCAGGAAGTGCCGGGCCGTCTACAGCTCCACTGGCCCAACGGGTATTTATATGCTTTCTGATAACTCATGCCCACGTGTCGGTCCTCATCAGTGCGTATCACATTCAACGAAGCGGAGATGGCGGCGTGAATTTCATTTCGTGACTCGGCGTGGTAGGTGCACAAGTTCCTCGTGGGCATTTCGTCATCCCACATAAAACCCAGCTGCGTCGTACGAGAAGAGTGTCATCACCACGCCCTCTCACCAGAAGCCCACAACAACCATCAGCCCCAACTCGTCACCAAGCAAGGCGACAACATGATTCACATATTCCGCGTCTTCCTCTACTTCCTCCTAGTGAGTTTTCATGACTACGTTGCGGTGTTAGACGTGTTGAATGCTTTTGGAACCGAAGTTTGTTTTCTCGGCGGTTGTCATGTCGTTGTGCGCCGTCAGGCTGCACTACACACTCAACTTGTCTCCTTCCGACCCCCTGAACTACGGCGTTAAATTCTACGGTGAGTGAACATACATACCAAACTCTCGCCGCGAGGTTCATCGTACATGTAAGATCCCATCGTCGTCGAATTGCTCGTGACGAGCATCCTCTCGATGCTCTGGTCGTTTTTCATGTGAGATCATAGAAGTAGTGTTAGATCAGTGTCTAATCTGGTCTTATCGTTTCTAGCGGCCGCACAATCCACAGAAGAATCGAACGCCGTTTCATCAACACTTTCGCAACCGAAATTATCGGACTTTTCATCCTCTTTCTTCTTTGGATCGTCGGTGACGCTATCGCAACGGTAAGTCTTACCGTGGCTTGCTCTCGTTCAAGCATATCTCTGATTCTTATTAATTCTATTTCTCTAAACAGCGAACCGGGAACCCGCCAGACACTAACACTCATTGGGGCAACCTCTCCTCATGCTGGGTCTACTCTAGCTGCCGTGTCCTCACTGCCATGCTTGCGTTCGCATGGGTGAGCTGGGTAGTAGTGCTGGCACTCCTCGTCACTTCGTTCCTCTTTGCGTCCGCCAATAAGGCCTTCCGTGATCCTCTGCACGGCCGCTGGGACCGCCGAGCAACACACTACGGTTCTACTCCCATGCGAAACTTGCCCTGAATGGGAGAGGTGTGATTCCTACTTTGACCGACAAGAAATAGACATGCCATGGACCGATTCTCTTTACGAATGAGACTGAAGGGGGGGGGGGGCAATCGAGGAAGGTGTAGTATATCACTCGGAATGATGACGATACTTACGTGTTGGACTGTGTCCGTGATGTCTGATCGTGGGATACCTTTAATACTCGTAGACACTGTAAATAGTACCTAGGAGCTTCTACCAGATAAACGTTCTGCGTGCGTTTAGACTGGGTTTGCTTAGTAGACACGCGGTGTCCACGCCCGTGTGCTTGTATGCACGTTGTCTTTCTAGTTGATTTGTGACCGAAAGCCAACGCCACAGATTAGCACTTCGGACGTCTCGTCCTGTCCTGTTACGTAGGAGTGCGTACACATAGCTAGACTGATAGATACTATCAGGTTGATCCCACCCTGCATGGTAGGGATCACATTTCGTGTCATGAATCTGGCAAAACTGAAAAACCTCAAACGGCGGTTGGCTACGGCTACACCTGCCCTCTTCTTCAATATCGAAAATTCCTCTCTCCCGGCGGATCTACACATCTTGTGGAACCTAGAGTTTCGATCTGCTAGAAGAACAGCAGGTCGACCAGACTCGACGATGCGGCCTGCATCAAGAATCATAATCTGGGCAAGGTCATTCCGTCACCAAAAAGCGAGAGAAAAGAAAAACAACTTCGGAGAGGAACTTACTCTGTTGTGGTCGATGACGGCCAGTAGTCGACGTGTAATCGTCAGTATCGTGCTGGAAGCAGAGTCGTTGCATGAGGGAATCAGTCGAAAGTAGGCAAAAAGATCCCGTGCTGCACTTGCCTACAAATTATCTTACTAATAAGTGCATCAGTCATGTAGTTGAGGCTGCATGGAACACTTCAATCAGTTCATTTACTATAGTCAATAATCACTATTTTTGGACTGAAAATACTGGCCAGACCAGGGATCAAACCTGGGTCTCCCCACTAGTGCTGGGGTGCCTTACCACTAGGCCACCTGGCCATCCCTTACTAGCCTAGAGTGTGGATTCTCATTCCAACACTTCCCTCTGAAGCCACACTCACTCCCTGGCACTGGTGTAGTGCTGCTGACTCACCCATTAGTCAGCATGCCACTCACACCCAGTCTAGGGCAGGCTCTTGTGTGTGCTCCCAGCAGGGACCAGTTTCCAGTGCCATCGGGGCTCATAACCTTTTGGACTGAAAATACTGGCCAGACCAGGGATCAAACCTGGGTCTTCCCACTAGCGCTGGGGTGCCTTACCACTAGGCCACCTGGCCATCCCTGACTAGCCTAGAGTGTGGATTCTCATTCCAACAACTATTACCTTGCAGTGGCCTACAACAGAAGTGAGGTTAGTGTCAAGGATGAGAAAGTGGGCAGACATGCCTCATCCATATCCATGAGGACCTTGGGTCTTTTGAGAAATGCATCAGTAAATTAACACAAGTCTAATTTGAACTTAAATGCTGCTTACTTAAACTTACCATACTCAGATCTGCTTGTGATGCTGGGCTAGGCATGTTGGGACTGTTAAGAATGTTAAGATAGAAAAGCTAACTTTCCATCGTCTGATGCATCTCACAAGTCTTACAGCCACTCCCATTTTAAGATTCTTGAGCCCATTTAGTTATTGAATTATATGCCTAGCTGTGTGAGTCTGAGTGATACAGGGTTTATGAAGCTAGCTCAAAAGTGTGATGGTTGGCAAAACAATTGACATAGAATCCTCAGAACACTTCTAATGAGTTATGGCAGTTAACATACAGCAATATGTACCCACTGCCAAAAATTGGCAACAGATGCACACTGTGAACAATGCTATCAATATGTATCACTGCATGGTGTGGCAAGCCATCTTCCAGGAATGATGGTGCAACCATCCACATGCCTGTCAATTCATCAGGCTCATCAGCAATGTGATCAAACCAACAAACCAATGCACACTGCATCAGCAAAACCACCCCCCTCTATACAGGTCTGTACAGACCACAGACCCACAGACAGGTCCCCCCCTGTACAGACCATACCTCTCTCCATACTTTTACTACACTTTTTTGCTAATGCCATTACCATTTTTTGCTAATACAACTACTATGCTTTTTTGCTAATGCCACTACCATTTTTTGCTAATACAACTACTATGCTTTTTTACTAATGCCACTACCATTTTTGTTAATACAACTATGCTACTATGCCTTTTTGCTAATAACACTACCATTTTTTGCTATTATAACTACTACACTTTTTTGCTAATGCCACTACACTTTTGAGCTAACACCTACTATCACTCCATCACACAGAAATCAAATCAAAAGTGGCAATATATTCAAATTCAAGTACTACCACATATTAGCCTAATAGTACTACACTTTCCTAATACTACCATCTACTACCCTTTCTCCTAATAGTGCTACACTTTTTCACTAATACTACTACCCACTACCCATTTTCCTAATACTACTATGCTTTTTGCTAATACAACTACCAACTACCCATTTTTCTAATACTACTACACTTTTTTGCTAATACTACTACCCACTACCACAAATTAAATATGTAGGTGGTAGTAGTGGACTAATAGCATACACTACCCCATAGTAGGAATCGGACTTTGTTTGGTCAGCTTTGGCTGCTTGTGCAAAAGGTGTGAGTTTTGGTGTCCACTATATGGCATTTTGGGGTATTTTTGTGACTTTGCAAAATTTTGGGCTATTAGTGGCTGTGCCCACTACACAACAAACCTAATGATCACTACACTTTTTTGCTAATCACTGTTACTACACTTTTGGTAATCAAAAGTGTACACAACATTTAACTAATCAAACCCTAATAAACACTACACTTACTTAGTAGTCAAAAAAGTGGAGTTTACTACACTTTTGGTAATCAAAAGTGTACACAACACTTCACTAATCAAACCCTAATAAACACTACACTTTTGGTAATCAAAAGTGTACACAACACTTCACTAATCAAATACTAATAAACACTACACTTATTTGGTAGTCAAAAAAGTGGAGTTTACTACACTTTTGGTAATCAAAAGTGTACACAACACTTGACTAGTCAAATACTAATAAACACTACACTTACTTGGTAGTCAAAAAAGCGGAGTTTACTACACAACACTTGACTAGTCAAATACTAATAAACACTACACTTACTCTGTAGTCAAAAAAGTGGAGTTTACTACACTTTTGGTAATCAAAAGTGTACACAACACTTGACTAGTCAAATCCTAATAAACACTACACTTATGTGGTAGTCAAAAATGCAGACTTTACTACACTTTTGGTAATAAAATGTACCCAATCTAGAATTCTACCATACAGAGTAATTGTACAGCCACGATGTCATAACAAAAGTTGTAGCTTATGATCACAGGACCATGGGAATATTTGAACCTCAGTAATATCTTCTTTTTTTGGGTGAGATATTTGCAAATTTCTCATGGAGTCCCAGTTTGTAAAAATAAAAAAGTGGCTGTACAGTTATGATGTCATAACAAAAGTTGTAGTGTTTGATGTCATGATCATGTCAGTATGATTATCTCATCTATACATCAATTTTTGGATGAGATATGGGCAAATCAAAGTTTAGATCTGTGGTGTCTGTGGGTCTGTGGGGTCTGTAGAGTCTGTAGGGTCTGTAGGGTCTGTAGGGGTCTGTACTTGCTCTGTGGAAAATCTGTACTATCTGTGGGTCTGTGCCTCTGTACCAAACCCAGGGTTTTGCTGATGTGAAATGTCTGCCCATTGGTGTGAGTGAGAGAGAAAAAACAGTGGACTTGAGCGACATCCATACTGAGCATCCCTTCCCTTGTATTGTCCATGCTCATGAAAATGCAGTTGTACCATGTGGGACCCCAGTGCCACGATGGAATTGCACAAATGTGTTCGTGTTGCATACTACCAATCCTGCTGGGGTCACTTGGAGCTATGAAGGTTGCAGTAGCCAAATGGAAAATCTTGAGATGACCAGTAAAAGGAGGGACAATACTCAGAGTTACAGAGTCTGGTTGAAGTTGCTTGGAAGTAAAGCAAGCAATAAGCTTGGGGAGTGAGGGGATACTCAGCTCAATTGCAAGTGCAAGAGCATTTCTGGCACAGTTACAAGCTTAATGGGAGCCCATGTTACTGCATACTCTCAAAGATGCATGAACATCACACTCACCAGGAGAGCAGGCAAGCTTCACATCTGAATGCACAAGCCCTGGATGCTTGTCTACAATTCCTGCACTGCCATCTTCATCCAGACTGGGCTCCTCCCCATCTTTGGACTGTATAACACCATTCTCCCCAGCCCCAATGCAAACAGTGACTGTAGTTGTCTGGGAAACAACTGCAGGCCTGTCAGAAGTTGTAACTGCTGTCAGAGATAGTGAAATGGACTGACTGTTTGATGGAGGAAGGTATGCAAGGCATGATAATGACAACATCCCCTGGGCTTCGAAATCTACATGAGCTGCTGCAAGCTGAGAAATACATTGGTTGGTCTGGAGAATTTGGCTGAGGGCATTGTGCTTGTTTGAATGGTGCCAAGGTTTCTTCACTGCTGCAATGTGCTTTGATTCAGTAATTGATGTGCATAAACCATTGGGTGCACTGAAAAGACAAATCAACATCTCATAGTGAACCAGGGCATGCTGGTGTGGGAGGGAGAAGCCCTCAGGATGGACACCAGTGTCTTTGAAGATCCTGCAATACTGATGAAAGTGGTTCAATGCATCCTTTAACTCCATGAGGGTATTGTCAGTTATGACATTGTGGCAGACAATGTAACAAACTTCTAAAAATGTGTGGAACATGTGAATAACATTGTCAGGAATGTGGCCTTTGATGGCAGGCAAGTAAACCTGAGAAAGATAAAATAGAAATGCAAGGGAGTGAACTGGAACATGGACCTTCATGAGCACCTTTGAGTTGTTCCCTGTCCACTGGCTGAATCTGTGCCCATCAGGAAACCTTCATAAACCAGGAAATGGTGGCACTGCAGCAATACTGACCACAGATGTATCAATTACACTACACCATTGCATCAAGTTAAACATATGGGTGATCAATATCTGCTAATCTTTCCTTGGCACCAGCCTTTCTATGCTCCAGCTCCAGATATTTTCCAACCCACTTGACCAAATGGTCTTTGAATGTTCCTTTCACAAGTTGATGGAGGATATCTGGTGCAAGAAGTTGACAAATGTTGGTGTGAGGGAAATCTTCAGTAAATGGCTACATGAAGATCAATGACTGTAACATTGGCATTCAAAATGCAATGACTCACTATAACATTTCCATCAATGCCCCACTCATCCCAAAGGATGCCAAGAGAAAGTTCCTCAATCAGTGCTTGAGTAAGTTCAGATGTCTGTGGTGCACCACTGCCATCAAGGTCAGTTGGGAAAGCAATACATCTAGTGAGCAGTGTTGAGTACAAGAGTATGTTACAAATATAAAACATACCTTCCACACCAGTTTTGAATGATTCCCAAGAGGAGGACCTGCTTGGGATAGTCAGCAATGTATGGGCCCAGACCAAATATAATGCAATGAAAATGGCAGTTGGGGCACTTCAAGACTTGGGGTGTTGTCATGCCAGGCTTGAGGGATGCCAGTATTCTTGACATGGCAGCATGGAATAGCTGTTTTTTAAATTGCTGAAATATGGGATCATCAGAATACTTCTTTGTTGCTACAAGATCTACAAGTCAGTACATAGCTGTGACTGATAACAGCAATAACAAACCTTTTGGAATAGCGAGGAATGCGAGGAGTTCAATGCCATTTCAGTGAGCATGTCAGATGTTGTTATGGATGTTCCCAATGGAAATATAAACTGGCCAGTAGTTGTTCTGGCCTGTTGCCACTGACACTGTTGTCTTGTCACTTCCGAGTATAATTGGAACAAACATTCCACCATGTGTTGATCTGTCCTCAGCTATCTTGTCCTAATATACATGCAAGCACTCAGTGTGCAGAGAATCAGTAATAATGAGCTGTGATACATACTGCTTGCATCCATGACCAATCCCCTGACATGAAGTTCTGGTACTGTCACTTCTCATCATCCTTGGAAAAATCTCAGTAAGGGACATAGTCGAACTTGCTGTTGAACTCTGTATTGGTGAGCATGTTTGCTACAAGAGAATGAGCTGGGTGGAACCAAAACTTGTACATCTGGTCCATCCAAGGAGGGATGTTGCTCATTGGACAGTCACTGCTGTATTTCAACTTGAAGCTGTCCCATGGAACATCCCCAAGCAGTGTGGAATCGATCGTTTTATATAGCTGTTTATGATCTGCAAATGGTGGTGCATAACCGCCTTCCTTGGTATGCAGCGAGCCACCCCATAGATCACAAAGGCTGTCAAAGTTACTGGCTGACATTTTGGCATTCTTGAAGAGAAACTTTGCAGTTTCAAACTGCATCTGGTCATGGTATGGAGCCCAATCATTAGGGTCCTTCTTGGAGATGGGTGGTGGAAGAGTGTTGAGGTTGATTTCCCAGCCATTTGTATTGCATATGTCACCTAAAAAGTAGTGAGAATGGAAAAACCTTCTATGCTAAGGCACTAGCTTACCAGTAAGCTCATTGTAGTAGTCATGAAAAATTCCAGGAGCTGGTTTAGTTGGGACCAGATAGTCATGAGGGTTATTTGCAGAGGCTGTCAGGTCAAAAGAGTAATTGTGAGCCAATGACTGGTGTTGCTTTAAGCCAGGAACTGATTTGAACCAGCAGCTACAACCCACATGGGGACATGGAATGTGTCAAGCCATAGATGTGCACCATGAGCAGTGTGACTGAGGAATGAACTGAGGCATGCTAGTAGAGGGTGAGATAGCACTGGGCTGGTAGTAGGACACAAAGTGCCAACACTGAAGGCTGTCCCAAAAGGGTTAGTACCTGCCCAGCTTGGGTCAGCAATACATACCTTGCAAAGGGGAGCAGGTACCTAGAAAATAGTCCTGAGTCCAATGGATTTTCACCCTCATTCCCAAATGTTCTATCATCCCACTGGACACCTGCCTTTGCTAAGATGTCCAACCCTGTAACCCATGCAAAGGATGCTGATCAGTGCCCTGGACTCATCATGCTTGAAGGGAGGCAGAAATGACACACCTTGGAGCAGAAACAAGCTGATGATGTCAAAGCTGAACTCAAAAGGCAAGAGCAAGTTGCAGCTCAAGAGCATGGTATCAGGCAGCTGGCCAACATTGTAGAAGGAGCAGACTGCCAGGAAAAAAGGTTACTCACCAATCCACTGAAGCCCAGGCCTATACTGCACATTGTGTTGAAGCTGCCAAATGATCCTTCCATGGAACTCACAAATCCTGAACAAGATTTCAATGATGGAAATGGGTTGTTAGGGGAAGGGCCTTACCTGGAAAACAATAATGGTGGTCAAGTAGACAAGGTTGGTGATGAAGATGAAGCCTCCAGCCAAGTGGTTCCAAAGAGGCAGTGCACACAAAAAACTTTGACATGTGATACTGTTCAAGCAGCATGAGGTGAAGGCAAGGTTGTGGTTGGTGCTGATAAAAATTGGTCTGAGAAAGGAAAGCAGTTGGTGCATTTGTCTGTCTTTTCCCATCTCACAACCATGATACTGCTTACTGAAACTGTTCTCTTTTACTGGGATTGCCTTGACTTCTCTTATCATCAACACAGCCAAGTGACAGCAAAAGATGAGTTTGCTGGTGCTGGAGACATCAAGGATTGGGCAGATAAACTCACATCATCAAAATCACTCCATACATTGCTCTCTCAGTGATCACTTTCCACTAATTCTCGTCCCCCAAGGTCCACCTCTGGCACCAGCACTGGCTCTGCACTCAAGGTTCCATGTTCAACTCCAATTTCCTCTGGCACTTCTCATGTCTCCCATGCTTCCCATGCCTCCCATGCCTCCCTTATCACCTGTCCTGCCTCTCCAGATGATCTTATTGCCTAGTCTCAACCTCATGATTTCTACTTTGATGGTCCTTATATTGATGGCAGTGATGAAGTTGAACACGATACTGTACTCAAGCCATTCAAGCAGGATATCCAATGGACAGATACTATGGTAAGGTTTACTTTGTGCACACTGTCATTGTATTAAACTTCTATCTAGGATGTCACTGAGGTTGTTAGTGGCTCTGAGGTAGACAAGTGGGTATCACTGCCTCCCCCCATTATTATCAAGCCATCTGTCAAAAAAGGTGGTGCTAGTGGAAAAACTGTGCAGGCTGTCTCAGATGGCAAGAAACAGACCCAGCAAAATGAGGTAAGGCTGGTACCTCACCACACACTTGCACCATCTAACATACACTACAGACAGACACTGGGGAGTCTGGGTCAGGTATGCCACCATCCAAGCAATCCAAGACCTTGCAATGCAGTACCTCTGCATCCCAGTGCTCAGGCAGTGGAGTTAACAACAAGTATGTTAAGGGTGACCTTCCTCCTGGCTCCACAGTTGACAATATCTGGAGATGGGTCTTCATTTCTGCATTGGCACACTGTGCTGTGACATATGATAACCCTTGGACCATTCCTAGTGAGAGATTCACATCAGTCCTTTGCAAGTGATTTGGGACATAGTCTATAATGGTAAGATTGAGCACATTGTCACGATTGGTGGGCCCATTTTCCATATTGTAAGTGCCATTACATGCACACTTCCACATGCTAATGCATTTGTTTCATACCAGGCTAAACAAAGCCTCAATAATTGGCATGGTGGGTTTGCTGCAGCCTCTATGGCTGTCATCACAATGTTCTTTGCCAATGATATTGACTTCGAGGATTCCAAGCAACATGTTGATTTTGCTAAGGCAATGCTCAAGAGGAACTGTTTCCTGTTCAGCCAGAATAGAGGGATGGACAACAGGGTAAAGATCTCTCAATGACAAATATATTATTCATCTAAAGGATCCTAAATAGACATGGTCTGGACTGTGGAGGGCACCATTCATCCTCCAAACCTTTGTGTAAGGAGGGTAATACTCCTACACCAGTACTGTAGCTACTAGTGGGATAATACCTACAGATTTGTAGGTATGCGGGGTCACTTGAACTCCGATACTATATAGGCATTACATAATATAGAGTGCCCATATATAAGTGGGCGCTCATCACATGGGTAAAGGACTTCTTTTTTACCATACTCTATGCACTCAATATAACACCAGTCATGTTTATATTCGAGTGACTAAGTATACAAGTAAATGAGGAGATCAGAAATCTTACATTTTTTAAACACCCGAAAGTGTTATGGGCCCCAAGTCTAACAAGAATTCCATGCCACAGAAGAAAACTTCTTGTGGTGCATCAAAACCTCTCGAACCCAATAGGATTCAAGAGGATGGAGACAGTGACGATCTGCCACCATCGGAGAGGAACGAGAATCATCCCCAAGCGTGATTGTCTGAGATGACCATGTGAGAAACCACTGATGATGCTGATCATGCTATAATCCTAGATGAAGGGCCGAGTGCTCTAACCGATCTAACCACTGAAACTGCTCTCATAGAAAATACAAGAGCAGAAGGATCAGGGAAGGGAAAAGAAAGATCCAACAATAGAAAAAAACCACCCACCTTCCCTGAATTTATCCAAGAACTGAAAGATATAGTGGTCAAATGCACCACTCAATGGGAGAACTTCAGTGACCAGGATGAACATGGCCACCAAACGTGTACCTTCAGAAAACTATACAATCTAGTGGACATGCCTGACATTGAGAGTGCACATGATGGGACTGGTAAAGAAGGATGGGGCCCTGCATGCAAAGTAAGGAGGGAGGTCCACTATGACGAAACACCAGCAAGGAATGAATGCAGGCAGGAAGACACTCTACAAGGAGATAACACTCGTAGAGTGGAGACAAGTAGAGTTGCTTGGTACCAGGTGATGTACGACATGGCAGACTGGCCAGACTGGGAAATCCCACCTCACATGGAAAGAGGCTTCAAGGAAGAAGAGATGTTCAGCTGGAGGATGGGCACTGGACACCCAGGCAGTGACCTGGACGATGACCCAGACAATGACCTGGATGACAATCATCATCACAGAAATAACTGTGGTGATCATGGCGACGATCACAGGAGAAGACAACCCCCAGCTCCTCCAGCTCCCCCTCATCACAACTATAGGGATGATGAAGAGGAGGAATGCGACTGCCACAACCACAAATGATCACTAGGAATACACTCACACTGAGGGTTAACCCCTGGTATGAGTGGATACATGGAATCCCTTCTAGAAAAATATCATCAGAGAATATATGAAGTGATAGGCCGAAATATGGCTCCTGTGGGTCCCAAGGTCAAAGCCATAAAAATTGTGCAACCTAAGTATTACAAAGGCCAGGATGACATTGATGCCTTCGATGAATGGGTCAACCAGACATTGTGTTGGTTGAAGATCTACAAAGTGACAGGGCCGGCCCGTGATGCAGATTGCATAACATATGCTGGAACCTGCCTGGAAGGAATGGCGGCACAATGGTTCAACAAAGAAGTAGACAGCCCAGATTGCACAATCCATGACTGGATGTTTGAAGAATTTGTATGCTGCATGTTCACTCATTTCATCCATGAGGCTTCAGCCCAAAATGCCGCCAAACGATACGACAACACCAAGTACTCTGCCACGAAGGGAGTACTTGCCTTCTACAATGACCTGAAGCACCAAGCATCCAGGATGGTCCAACCACCTGATGAATACTCTATGAAGAGGAAATTTGTCAATGGACTCCCCCTACCGATCGCAGAGGGAGTCCTCAAGTCAAGAGGAGTATTGGCAGAACACATGCCAATGGACCAGATCTTGATTGAAGTACAAAAAATGGAAAGCGCCCTCAAGTTGATCAGTAATCACATGTGAACCCAGCAAGCGAAGCAGACTGGTTTTCATCCTGCCAACCTGGACAACTGAGTTGGCAATTGGCAATACACTGATGGCGAATACAGATACATGCAGAGGGGCAATGTACTCTACAGGAAGGCTTTGGAAAACACACATTCCCAGAGACAAGAGGCACCCAAGCCACAGGGGCAACATGTGACTGGAAACAGCCATGAGAGAAATAGGGGAACAGGAGGCCAGAGTCAGAGGAAAGACTCAGGGCCACCCTGTCAGAATATTAAGTGTTACCACTGCAGTAAGGAGGGGCACTATGCCAATGAGTGCGACCAGAAGGATACCACCTCCAAAGATAACAAGCCCAGCAAAGCCTGACTATTTGCTGCCAAGGTGATAGAGGATGACCGCATCGAAGAAACCCATGAGGTTCAGGGTGAAGCATCACCTGGCCATAATGATGATGACCAGGAAGAATGTTTAGACAGCAAAGCAGAGGTCGATGACAAGGTCATTGACATCTATGGGGGGTATTATGACAGTGATGACGATGGAGAACCCATCACATACCTTGGATCGATGAAGGCAACCAACTACCCTGAGGATGATGAACTGATATACTATGCTAGGATGGACGTTGAAGAGTCGGCAGTGGAAGGCATCCTGAATGAGGATGATGAACTGGGCGATGAGGATGGCAAGCCAGACAATGAGGGACCATTGTCTGGTGAGGAAGAAGTCATGGAGGTCATCCACTGGGGAATGATTAATGAAGTGGAAAATGAAGCGATGCCCCTGGTGACTGATGACAACACATGGCACTATTCAGAATGGTTTGGTCTGACACATGTAGATGACTGCCAGACCTGTTGAATATACAGAGCTCATATCATAAGAGATGAGCTCACAGAGGTGCCATCATTGATAGCTGCTTGTACAGTACCCCAGCAACAGAGACAAAGAGCATATGATGAAGGTTGGGATGTGAGGGAAGAGGCAACAGGCGAGACTGTACTCCCTCACATAGGATATGTGTTGGACGAGTTGAATTCCATCGATGCTGCTGTAGGCCCTGCCATCATGCAAGTCGATGGCATTCTTGAGGGGTGTAGACCCATATTCGATCTGGTGAGCATACATGAACACTTGATCAACATAGGCCGCTGGGTGATCAGAATGTGTCAGACACTCCAACCCAGGGAGTGTGACACCCCAATGAGTACAACACCCTCATTGAAGGAAATGAGAGCAGCAAGAACAGAAGTTGATAGAGTGGGAGAACTGCTGCAAGGCATCTGGGATGTGATGACTCGAAATGCATGGAGGATGCAACAAGCACAGCAAGAAAGTGAATACATCCAAAGAGAACTAAGATGAATGGCTGACAGGCTCTCACATGGGCACAAAGACCTGGGTGGAGAAATGCGATTGTACATTGACCTGGAAGCACCAGCCATCCCAAATGTAGCGAGTTACAGCCAGACGCAAGCACAAGACCCAGATGACCATCAATGACTGATGGCCCTCTGCCCAACAGAGGACACCAATCGTGCATTCCATTATGGAATGTGCACTAATACCACAGTTACCCCGAGACCAATCATGCCCCCACAAGCATGCACTTGTGTTATAGTTAAAGCACAGGTCAATGGCTGTGAAGCATTGACCATGATAGACACTGGGAGCATGACCAATTTCATGAGCCCTGCATTTGCGACCATTGCCAAATTACCCACGTTCACACTAGCATCCCAATTGACATTGCAACTGGGATGTGTCAGTAGCCGGTCCAAGATCACCCATGGCTCCCAAACAATGCTGTGCTTGGGAGCATTTACCTGTGACACCTACTTCAATGTCACGAATATCGATAGATATGACTGTATCCTCGGGATCCCCTTCCTCTGATTGCATGGTGTATGGTTAAAGTTCAATATGAATATGATAGAGGTGGGGAATGTCTCAGTTCTGATGCACACAGAGTTGGACTTAGCCAGCTCAGTTGAAAACTGTCCATGGAACAGAGGCCAACACAAGGATGTGTCAGCCCTGACACCAAAAGGCAACTGACTAGCTGGTGGGGCCACACCAATGAAGAACTCCCCTGGCCCCACCAAACCACACCAAGGTAGCATGGTATGAGCATCGGTAAATGAAAGTGAGAGACAGGCCACCCTCGCACATATGAAGCCCCAAAAATACTCAAATGAGGATATCCCTCGCCTGAGGGAGGAGCTGTACAAAAAATATGAACACCACATGAAAGGAGTGGTGACGAAAATGCCACCACTCTGAGAAGTGAACCACTGCATACCGTACCCTTGATAAATGAGGGTATGTGTTACTCTTACCATTTGCCGTGCTGCCTGGACTTGCTGAAACCACAACTGGCAGAGAAAATTCAACTGTATACAAAGGCTGGGTGGTGGGAGAGAGCAAGTGTGCCACAAGCAGCACCCATGCTCTGCATCTCCAAAAAGAATGGAAAGCTCTGGACAGTTGTGGACTGTTGTAAATGGAATGACAACATGATCAAGGATGTGACACCATTCCCTGACCAAGATCAGATCCAGATGGATGTCACTCAAGTGAAGTATCACTCAAAGATCGACCTGTCCAATGCCTATGAACAGGTTCATATCCAGCCCAACAACATCCACAAAATGGCATTCTCAACAGTTTTTGGCACCTTCCTGAGTCACATCATGCAGCAAGGGGACTGCAACACACCGGCCACCTTCCAGTGGCTAATAACAGCGACGTTGCAGGCATATATAGCCAGGATAGTACATGCATACTTAGATGATGCATTCTTGTACAGTGACACCATAGAGGACCATGTAGAACATGTGTGCCTAGTACTTGATGCACTAGTCAAGGCCGACTTCTATCTTGAGAGGGATAAAGTCGATTTATTTGCTGAGAAACTGGACTGCCTTGGTCACATTATTGATGACAAGGGCGTGCACATGGATGAGGACAAGATGGCCCACATCCGCAACTGGAGAAAGCCCACAAACCTGAATGAAGTGCAGCAGTTTGTAGGCCTGGTCGAGTATCTGGCACCATTCATGCCAGACATATCAGCATATATGACCCCCCTCACAGGGATCCAGAGGAATGGTCACTCATTCCTCTGGCGGGAAATCCACAACAGATGTTTCCAGGCAATCAAGGACCTTGCCTGTAAATACCCCATTTTATGGCCAATAGATCCAAGGTCAAATGAGCCCATCTGGCTCATTTGCGATGTGTCACTATATGGAATAGGGGCGCTGTACGGTCAAGGTTCAACCTGGCAAGGGTGCCGACTGGCAGGATTTATGTCAAAAAAGCTCACAGACACCCAACACAACTATTGGACATTCGAAAGAGAAACCCTTGCCATCCTTGAAGCATTGCTGAAATGGGAGGACAAGCTCCTTGGATTCCACTTCAAGGTTATCATGGGTCACGAGGCCCTACAATTCCTTCACATGCAGCAACATCTATCAAGCCACCAAATGGGCAACAGCCAACATTCGACTTGATCCAGAGGGGGACAACCTCCCAATCAATAGATTAAAAGAATTGTGCCTCGCAGCAATGCGAGATGAGACACCAAGGATAAAGGAGCCGGTGGAAGAGCATCATGCAGAGGCTGATGCACTGAAACAATATGCAGAGCAGAGAAGGGCGGGACCCACCCATGCAACCATGACTGGGGACCCTACTCTTCTTGACTCTGTGGGGGATCCTCAAACACTCACCACCCACTTTCAGGGGGAGAGTGGCTTCCTCGACTGCGTCAGACAGGGATACCCATCGGACCCTGTCCTAGCCAAAGTGATCACACACCCAGGCCACCATCAGAACTTCACTGTGGCTAATGGGTTAATATATGTCAAGAACACATCAGGAGACAACATGCTGTGCCTCCCTCATGTCGACTGGAGAAATAACTGACTGACAGCACAAGTGATCGAGCATGCCCACAAGATGCTCAGCCACTTTGGGACTCTGCACACCAGTGACTACATCCATAGGCAGTTCTGGTGGCCTGGTATTGGCAAGGAAATTGACTGATACTGCAGGTTGTGTCCAGTGTGCCAGACCACCAAGGCAGACAATGCACACCCGGCAGGGCTCCTCCACTCCCTGCTGGTACCCAAATGACCCTGGAACTCCATCGCCATGGACTTTGTCAGCCCATTCCCCAAGAGTAAAGGTGCTGACTACCTTTGGGTTATCTTGTGCTGCTTGACCTCACTAATACACCTTGTACCCATCAAGACCACAATACAAGCGTCCGAACTCACATGTGTATTTGTTCGAGAAATAGTATGGCTGCATGGCCTCCCTGACACCATTGTATCTGACCAAGATGCCAAGTTCACCTTGCAATTCTGGCATGAGGTGCATCGATTGCTGGATGTGCAACTGCTCACGTCCACTGCATTCCATCTGCAAACCGATGGAGCATCCAAGCAGGCAATCAGAAATGTCTCGCAGATACTACAAGGCCTGGTCATGCTGGACCAATGGGATTGGGCCAAGAAATTGCTGATGGTTGAGTTCACTATCAACTCGAGTATCAGCAGCTTGATGGGATTTGCACCATTCAAGCTGACCTATGGATACATGCCCAGATCACTCCCTAACGTGGAGGAGCAATTGCCCATGACTGCTCCTGGGGTGACATCCTTTGTCTGCTGAGCCAAGGAGAATCTGGCTATGGCTCATGACGCTATAATCGAGGCCCGTGTGGCACAGACACACCATGCTAACAAACAATGGAAGGAAGGAGACAAATACAATGTGGGGGACATGGTGTACTTGTCTACAAAAAACCTCACCTTGCCCAAAGGATGCACCAGAAAGCTGCTTCCCTGGTATATTGGCCCCATGAAGATTATCCATGCCAACCTGTCCATGGACACCTATATGCTGGAGCTGCCACAGCAACTCCAGGACCGTTGCCTCCACCCCACCTTCCACACCAGCCTTCTGCATCATCATGAACCCAATGATGACATGATGTTCCCCAAATGTGATGCCCATGTCTTCTACAATGTGGGCATACCTGACAATGCAGAATGGCTGGTCGATGAAATAAACACCCACTGCTGGGTGGGCTGTCAGCTGGAATTCCTAGTCAAGTGGAGTCTAGGTGACTCCACTTGGGAGCCTTACCTGCACTGTAAAGACCTCGAGGCCCTGGATAGGTACCTCAAACTGCAAAACATCAACGACCCCCACTGACTGCCCAAACGCAGTCAGCACACTACAGAAGCTAATGTGTAAGGATGTAGGACTTCCAATTCATACAGGCCCCATGCATGTGACTGCACAACAACTGCCCATGGACTCTTATCTCCCACACTGTCTTTGGACTTGCCACTGGCTCTGTACTTAGAACGTTTTTAGCTATGACCAAACTCTATCACACTGCTTATGCAATCATTTCACTTTACAAAATTTTCTCACCATCTCTCACTCTTTCTTTTACCACATCCACATCATAACCACAGTCCCCTTTTATCACTATGTCACACTGACCGTCCCACCTCCCAACAGCGTCCTCTCGTGAGGATGGTGTTGTCTCCCCTGACATGTCCATGTCCCCTGATGACAGGACACATTGACATGAATTGAAGTGACATGCGAGAGATGACACCCCCCCCTGTTGCTCACCTTCGTACTCCTGGCCCCCCTCCTGTCATCGTTCATGCTCATGCGACACCAAACATCGTCGTGAGCGTTCTGCCTCCCCTCCTCGATGACACTGGCATGCCAGTGAATTCGGTGTTGTTGTTCATGATGACTGTGGCCAGTCCACCAGCTGCAGTATGTGCTTTGCATACACACTGCACATGGCACAAGACCTGGTCCTTGGCTCCCCAGACCATGTGCATGCCTGGCCTCCCTGGCCTCCCAACCCTGGCACCACTGCCCCCCCCAACCATGTGTGGCAGGACCATTGTCTTCGAGCCTGGCAGCTCATCTTTCAGGGGGAGGGTGCAGGGCACTCCCTGCTGAACACAGTAGACCAGCCACCCCCCCTCCTCATATGTCTGCTCCCATCCCCAGTGCAGCCACCACATCTCGTGAAGACCACCATGAGACACTAGTCAACACCCCCGACAAGTCCATGGAGACACAGCCTTGTCAAAAATGCCCCCTATTGACTGACCTCCTTAAGGAGGCTAACACAATGTTCCTGGTCAATCAGAGGGAATGCCCCCATCAAGTGTTTTTTCTGCTGAATGGCAGGAAATTCCTGCACATCCAAGTTCAGCAGAACCTGTACCAATTCGAAGCTCCCCAACGATATGACATCGAAAGGGCGATAACTGCTGGATATGCCCCAGCCCTACTGGGGGCAGTCTTCCCAGGTGCAGTGCACCTGTTAAACACACCCCACAAGATAGACGATATCTATGCTTGCGCATCCTGAGAAAATGACAAGGGCAACGTGCCAAATGCCAGGGCCACCCAGTGCCTCATCATGTGGATAAACCAATACCTGGCTGATGTTGACGAGCACACTGGGAGAAAACTGGCAAAGAACCCTGTCGCAGCCTATGTGCTCTCACAATGGCACCCTCCCACGTGGATGGCAGCCAAGGGCAAGGTCAAGCATGAAGACTACAAACCCTCCGTCACCAGGCTTGCTCCACAACCTACCCTGGTCTATGAAGAATGCCAGACCGGGCATGCAGAGGCTTGCGAGGAGGCTGTTATCCCTTGTGAGCTGACCCCTACCCCTCAGGCAGAGAGACCTCTGCCCGTGGAAGCTCGCCCTCCCATTGTGATAACCCCACAGATCACGACTGCAACCATCCCCGTAGTCCCACCGATATCTGAACGAAGGGACCAAAAAAAGAGATCACATCAGGACCGGACCCCTAAGGATGTCCCAACCTGGGGAGAACCCTTGCAGTGATGGAGGACATGCATCCAGGGGTACATGGATGACAACGAGATGTTGAGCTTCCTGGGAGTGTCAGGTCCAATCAAGGAGTATGCGGAGGATCGGGAGGCTGCTCTGATGCGATGAATCAGAGGCTTTGTCCTGGAGGGGTACTTCGCACCTTGTTTCCACTATGACTCCAACTGGCATGGTTGGCGTCATAATTTTGCCCACCTGTTCGCTGTTGCTGGCCAGTACAGAGCCATTGTGGAGAATGAAGGGCTACATGTTGTGCTGGGGGCTAGGGGTGCTGGACCATTAGTAAGGAGGTAGCACCATCTCCTGCTGACATAGCCCATTATCTTGCTCGAAATGGGCTGAGCTTCCAGGAGGCCGATGATCTCTACTCCTGGAGCGTCAACTTTCTGATCGACGAGAGTGATGCGATTTATGAAAATGGGTGTCAGGTCCATGATGGCCTGACATGAAGTGACTACAAGTGGGGCAGTGACACCAACCGACTAGCAGAACAATGCTCCCTTGAATACTATCTGGAGTGCACCCAGGAACTGGGGATCTCAGACTTCTGCAAGGTCAAACCTGTCCCTGCAAATGTGCAGTCGCTGAGCGGCATTGAAGTAGTTGGTGGGGTCCTAGCTGCCACCGACCTCAACAACTGGGAACCCAGCACCCCAGTGGCCACCACTACAGGTGGACACCATATGGACATTGATGATGGGGGCCCCACCCCCATGTAGGGGTCTAAACCTGCCTCAGCCTCATTGCTACAATCTGTACTACCACCATGGTCATATATTTCCACATGCCAACCCCCCTCTTTTTGTTTCTTACCACAACCTACCATTGCCTCACACTTGTGTATCCTACATAAGTGTGAATCTAGAAATACATCTTTGTTTCTGCTGTGTTCTGACTTGGAAGAACCCATAACTGGGTTCTTCAGGGGGAGGGTGTAAGGAGGGTAATACTCCTACACCAGTACTGTAGCTACTAGTGGGATAATACCTACAGATTCATAGGTATGCGGGGTCACTTGAACTCCAATACTATATAGGTGTTACATAATATAGAGTGCCCGTATATAAGCAGGCACTCATCACATGGGTAAAGGACTTCTTTTTTACCATACTCTACACACTCAATATGACACTGGTCATGTTTATATTCGAGTGACTAAGTATACAAGTAAATGGGGAGATCAGAAATCTTACACTTTGTGCACCACTTCAACTTCATCCAGGGCTGAATGGAAGTCCCAGGCTTGAGTAGCAAATTAGCTGGCCCTTGTATGGTACTTGCATTGGCTTGCACAGTGGTGAGTTGCCCCACAACCCTACTCCACTGAACCATATTGATACATATGGACCATTTATAGGTTTGTTGAACCCTCACATTGGTTGCTGAAAATCACATCACTTTTAAATCTTCCAACTCCTCAGGTATGTGGACTGCTGTCATTCCCAAAGGTAACCAGTATGAGTTCAACAATACCATCTGGGGTGCAGTGACAAGGTGCTACTTGGAGCCAATCAAGGGACTATCCAATGAGAATTTCACCCTTGTGGTTGATGACACCCAGAAGTATGTGAAGAAGGGTACAGCAACATCCAGTGCAGTGGACTTGGGAGAAGATAGTGAATATGAAGATCTCTTTGCTTTCTGCTGACCTGCTGCTGTATGCATTTTTTTTTTCTTTTTCAATCCTCCTCTTTTACTGACTCTTGTATCATGTCAGTGTCTCTCATGTCCCTGCTCCCCAGATAATTGAAACTACTCCAAACTGCTCTCCATCATATTTTTTGTCATTGTTATCACCCTGATCTAGTATACTGTACCTAGCACTGTCTTAGCAATCTTATTGAACTTCCTGCTATGTCATAAGTTCCATGAGTTCTAGTGCACTGTAAAGCATGGTAAGTTCACTTTTCAAGAACATGACTTTTTCATCTTGACAAAAAATCTGGCTTATCAAACTTGGCTCAAGATCTAAGTTTGATAAGATTGAATAAGATTAAAAAAGACTTTTGTTAATTTACTGATGTGGTCCTTGCTGTGGATGAGAGTAGCTTTTGGCTGGAGTGATACAGTCAATGTTTTCTTGCAAGGGTCACAACAGGCACTTGTTTCTACCAACCCAATTGAAAATTGTTGCCACCCACAGATACAGGGGAATCAAGATTATGGAAAATGTCAGGATCAATGCAATCTGTATGTTCCTGGGGGTCATCATCTGTTCAGATCAGATGTGCATGATGAAGAGCTTCAAACTAAAGCAGGGTCAATGTGAATAGCAGTGGATAAAGGCATTACAGACAATTTCAGCATCTTGGTATTCATTGAACTTGAAGATATTGATCATGGATTGCAGTGTTCTGCTGAGAATCATGGGCTCATCTGAAGGATATTCAGGTTTGAAATCAGTTAACAGCAAGGACCTCACAAGTAATGATAGTGTATGCAAGTCCACCAAGCCACATCAGGAATTTAGCTAATCATTTAACTGAACTTAAATGAACTTTTTACCCAAAATTAAGCTTGAATAAGAGTACAGAGTGATAAGTCAATTAAGGCTAATTTCAGACCACTCATCTTCTGAACTGGGCCTTTTCTCAAGCTTTTTCACACTTTGTCTCCACTGAAAAATACTTAAATTACTGTGCTGTATAATCATGGTATACATAAGATGGATAAGGCACAGCTTGGTTAATCAAGTACACAAACAAGGCAACTGCAAGATGCATATGAAGAAGTGAGAATATGTCCAGATACTGGTTGAAAATAAGAGGGAGACATAGCTTGAAGGAGCATCATGGGAGGTGGTTGAAAAGCACAATCAATGGAGCATGTATATGCACAATCACAGGATATTGAGGAGTGACAAGATGCAGGCTAGTAGTATTAGTCCATACTGAGCACAATTTTCGCCTCAGAGTAGCAGGAAATGGCAAGGGTATATTAATAACTTCAGCAAGGAGTCTGGGGAAATGCGCAGGCAGCAGGATGCCAAAAAAAACCTGTAGCAAGAGTGTCAGTGTAAGCACCATCACTAGCCAACCAGAGCTACTTGTGGGGTACAGAGGGGATGCTCAATTGGACACAGGTAAACAGTAATATTTGCAGAGATTTCCTGCACAAGAAAGGTGTATCAACCACATGACATTGGGCTGACAGAAGAGTAGTACCTACAGAGTAGGGCACAAGGATTCACACCCTCCATGGCATGATCATCTGTGGTCATGCTGCTAGTTGCCACAACTTTGAGTTGGCAGCCTCAATGGTAGCATGAAGCCATTCAGGACCACATTTGACAATTGAATCCCTGTAGGCCATTGATTTGACACCTCAGTTCAACCATGAAAAATTGAAGGACATGGACATGTTCTTGCCAGTAGCTTTGTTGAGCACTCTCAGAAGCTTGAATCAAATCTTGCCATCCCCAGCTTCCATCATGTCAGTGAGGACTTTGTCTACATTGATGATTCCCTCCACAATATACTTGACAGCATGCTCCAACTTCTGAAATGAATCAACTAGTGACAAGAACATGAATAAGGAAGGACTCACTGCTGCAGATGCCATACCAATCATGCCTGCCATATCCTTTCCAGCTGCAAGCTCCCTCATGCTCAATTGGGGAATGTCAACATATCCCATAATGTCATTGAGATGAGCAATACCAAGTAGTTCAATGAGGAAAGGGGAGCAGTGTAAAGTTGGTAAGGAAAGTGTGAGGAGGTGCCTAGGAGGTCTCCTGTTGGAAGGGGGGTCTTAGTTCAACCCAAGGGGACTTGAGTTGCCTGGCAGAGAGTCAAAGAGTGGTGAAAAGAGACTGAAAATGTGCCCTGAAAGACCAAAGGAATGTCAAGATAGCATCTAAAGAACATCTGGATGAAGATAAATAATATTCTGAGCCTTCTGCATCTGTATTTCAGTCTGTGCTTGTCTAGTAAAGCATCTGTTATTCTTCTAAGTGTGTACAGTGTACTCGAAGTGGGCACACAGGCTTACATAAGCCACAATGTGAGTAAACAACTTCGAAACACTAAGTAAAAGATAAAATAAAAGAACAAGAACCAAATCATAAGTAAAAACAATGAAATAAAAGAAAAACCCTAGTAGGGAGTATACTCTCCCTACATCCGAGGGTGGCTTTACTGTCTATTTCAGGCAAGTTGGCCATGTGACCAATTTATGAACAAAACACCCAACCTTGGTCAGCCCATATCTCCTTGATGCTTACCTGGATTTTGATAAAAAAGATACTGTCAGACTCGGAAAAATTCAGAGAACATACCTAGGGTTGACCGATTGTTCAAAGATGAGGTTTATTGAGCCAGTATTTTGACACCATTGGCATTTCTTCCATAGCATGTTTACAGCTGCCCGTGCATTGCAGGACATGTGACAGGGGTAGAAAGCTACCCCAAACTGCAGTGGGCATATGGATGGCCACTGCTGAAACCCTCCACAAGTTTCTGATTGGTATCTTACATGTAAAGAACAACTTTAAGTCTACATATATCATGTTACTGCTAAAATTTGTGAATTTCATATCTCATTTTGCAGTCTCGGTCACCCTCAGGACATCTTCTGCAATTTCTTCCGAGTCAAATGGTATTTTTTTCACTGAATTCCGACTGTGCATTCAGGAGATATAGTTGGCCAAAGTTGAGAGGTTTTTATTTGGTAAATATGTCATGTGGCCAACTTGCCTGAAACAGACAGTAAATATTGACTGTCCCCAGTCATCACATACCAAGCTGTATCCTAAGTCAACATGAGAGGTATCATCCTCAAAACAAAACTCAAAGTAAAACCATAAAAATGCAGGCTCAAAATGAAAGAGACCATGTATAAAAAAAGCAAAAACCACTACTCAGCTGAAGTGGAATGCCATTGAAGCAGTCTGAAGGTATTCAAAGGCAGAAAACAGCCTGGGGGTTGCTTGAAGGGGTCTCGAAGGTAACTCGAAGGGGGAACAACTTAGCTTCAAGTCAGAACTTGCAGCAGTGCTTGCAAGAGGGGGCACAAAACTGACATAGAGCAGTGATGAGGGAGCATGGGGGAACAGCTTCAAAGTTGTGAGTTACCTGGAGTGTGTGGTGGGGGTTGAAGGCAATCTGGGGACTTGGATCAAGCTCAAATGAGCCTCGGGATGTGACTTGGGGGTGGCACTTGACTCGAAAGGGAAGGAGAGGCTTGCAAGGGGGAAGCACACCCTCCATAGGCCATAATGAGCCTTGGGATTTGACTCAGACTCACTCTTGGGGTTGCAGTAATCTTCATACTCGAAAAGCACTCCTTCATTGTCTTGGGATTGACTTGAGAGGAGGTGGGGGGCTGACTTGACCTTGAACTCAAAGGGAAGAATATACCTGACTAGTGAAACCTCCTGGGCCACGAGCAAGGGCCCAGAAGTCCAACCACACCTGGAGTGTGCACCTGAGCACCTCACAAGGGATCTCCTCACCTGTAGGCAATACCACTCAACCTCCTACTATCCTACACCTGCCTGCAGCTAGATATGAAGTGCAGACTCTGCAGTGTGCTCAAACATGTCCTTCTTGACCACAGAAAAAACAAAAGTTGTACCTTTGAGGCTGCACTTGGCACCTTGAAGCCTCATGACATGTAGGGTGATATTTGCTCAAAGCCACTGGCTCTTGAAGGGGAGGTGAGCCACCTGACACTCTTGAATGTGACTCAAAGGTCATGGGGGCAGGCTTTGACTTTGAAGTTGAGGCCTCTTGAAGGAGAAATGAAGTACCTTGGGGTGACTCAAGACACAAGGGTGACTTCGAAGGGGTTTTGAGGCGAGGAGAATGCTTCAAGGGGGCATGTGAGGGCTCATGGGGTTGAAGGTAGTGAGTTGAGGTCGAATCAAGGTCATGAGGCTTGCTTGAAGCCAACTGGGAGTGAGGACAATGAACCTTTCTACTCTCCAAACCACCTACTGAGTGCAAACACCAAGGTTGATCCTCTATCAAGCTACAAAGCAAGTTTGAGGCTGAGTCACCAGCCTGCTGTTCCAGGACACACCAGCATCCTGAGGAGCTCTGTGGATGAGCCATAGTGTGTTGAGAGCCTGCATTAGTGGCTCAGCAAGGGGAAAAGCTGCTTGAAGTGAGCTCAGGAGGGGGAGGGGGGTTTCTTTGAAGTTCGAGGGGATGCCTCAAAGGGAGGGTGAGATGGAAGCTTCGTACTTGAGTGTGCCCTTCCCTGGGAGCATCTTCTAGGATGAGACTGAGAATACTCCACAGGGGATTCTTGAGAATGGCTGATTGAGGGTGAGGATGAGTGGCTTCTTGATAGGTCACTTGAAGTTCAATAAACCAACTGGTAACCCAGAGGGACCTTGTACCAAACTCCACTTTCTGTCTCATGTCAAATGAGGTGTCTCTTGTATGACAAACTGCTCGAGAGGGTGTTGGAGCGAGGCCAAGGGTTGCTCGAGACTTGCATGTATCCTGTTTTGAGGTGAGGTGAACCAGATCTATGAGAGGGAACTCAGACTGGAAAGAACAAGTCTGAGGTGTGACTTGGAAAAAAGAATCAACCTATGTATGAGTATGATTATATAAGGCTGCACACTGTTAAGTCTAAGGTAAAAAACCACCAATCTCCAACATGCCCACTCAGTGTGACTAGCCTTAGAAAATAAGTCCCATACCAGTAGAAAAGAGAAGGTGCTTCTTGCATGAGAGGCCCTTGGTGAGAACGTCTGGAACCTGTTCTGTGGTAGGCACATACTCAACAGTGACTTCCCCTTCCTTGACTTTCTTGTGAATGAAGTGATGACAAATTGCAATGTGTTTCATACAGTCATGAAACATGGCATTGCTTGTCAACACTATAGTGGATTGATTGTTGACACATAAGGGAGTGGGAAGCAAAGTTTCAGTTGTGTCGAGCTCATGAAGTAATGTGCAGATCCAGATAACCTCTTTAGATGCAGCTGAGACAGACATGTACTTGGCTTTGGTACATGAGAGTGCTACAGATGTCTGCTTCTTTGAAGACCAGCAAACAGCTCCACCAGATAGTATGAACACATATCCAGTGACTGACCTTTGGTCATTTATGTCTGCAGCCCAATCAGCATCAGTATATCCTTCAAGTGGGCATTTGGTTGCCCTAGAGTATATGAGACATGTCTCAGCAGTCTTGTGGAGATATTGGTAGACTTGCTTTAATGAAGATAGATGAGAGTCACCAGGGGATGATGCATGTTGGCTTAAGATGCCCACTGCATATGCAATGTTGGGTCAGGTTGCTAACATGGCATACATCAGTGCTCTGAGGCCACTTTGATAGAGTTCAAGGTCACACTCAGGTGCAGTTAATTTTTCAAGCTTCAGGTTCTGCTTGATGGGGGTGGAAACTGATCGACCATCCTGCATCCCCATTCATTTGAGGATGATTTCTATGTAGCATTTCTGGGACAGTTCTATTGTCCCCTTCACTCAATCATGAATAATTTCCATCCCTAAGATCCACCAAGCTTCACCTAGATCAGTGAGCAAATACTCAGCTGCTAGGTTCCTCTTCAGGTGCTCGATAGCCTCATGGCTCTTTGAAAGGATGAGTTTGTCATCCATGTACACAGCAACAATGATTAGGATACCATCCTCGACTTTGAAGAATAGACTATGGTCAGCATTGCTGCAAGTGAACCCAAGGGATTTGAATACATCTCATAGGTGAGTGTACCAGGATTTCAGAGCCTGCTTCAATCCATAGAGAGCATGGTGGTGATAAAATCTGTAGGAATCTGTAGGACACTTAGTAGTCACTAAGTAGAAACTACAGTACTATGAAAAATGTAAGTGCATGCTGTGCACTTATGTAATCTGGTGGCTATGCTACAGCACACTGGTTGTTTACTCCAACACTCCCCCTCAAGTGGTGGTGTGTGTAGGTACTCAAAACAATGAAAAACAGGTATAAAAGAAAATACCTGCATAGTAGCAACTCTGCAGGGGTAACATTAGATATGATTTGTGGTCCGTAGTCAGGCTTGGCCTCGAGTTTGAGGTGTGGCACTTCGTGTGCATGTGAGTAGTTACTGGATTTGGGAAGTTGTGTTGTGCCCATGGCAGGTGCATCATGTCTGCACACACAATTGCCTTTGAATAGCTGTAAAGACTTCGTTCTCTCGTTTTGCGCCCTGAAATTTTGTACATAGCTTCTGTATGTCGTTTAGAACATTTCTGTCGACTCAGATTTACGCGCTTCGGATTCTATTTGGTGTGAGAGTGATTCTGCTTGATCTTGAGCCTTGGAATGTGAGACTCGGTATGGCATGTGAGTGTAGTTGCCCAATTTGGAAGGTTGCATCATGCTCATGCTCGTATGTTGTGTCTTCATTGATTGCCTGGCCTGCACGCTCCCTGTGTCATCTCTGATGCATCATCAGCACTTCCAGCATGCCCTGGACTTAACAGTAAGGCTTTGTAATGTTCCTATCCCCTCTCATGGACACACTGATAAAATCTGTAGGAATCTGTAGGACACTTAGTAGTCACTTATATATTAGTAGCAGAGCTACTGTACCTGTAGGACACTTAGTAGTCACTAAGTAGAAACTACAGTACTATGAAAAATGTAAGTGCATGCTACACACTTATGTAATCTGGTGGCTATGCTACAGCACACTGGTTGTTTACTCCAACACTCCCCCTCAAGCAGTGGTGTGTGTAGGTACTTGAAACAATGAAAAACAGGTATAAAAGAAAATACCTGTATAGCAGCAACTTTGCAGAGGTAATATCAGATATGATTTGTGGTCCATAGTCAGGCTCAGCCTTGAGTTCGAGGTGCAGCACTTCATGTGCATGTGAGTAGTTGCCCGATTTGGACAGTCACATCGCATCCATGGCATGTGCATTGTGTCTACATGCTCGGTGGCCTTCGAATAGCTGTAGAGGCCTCATTTTTGCGTTTCGCGCCCTGGAATTTTGTACATAGCTTCTGTATGTCATATAAAACATTTCTGTCGACTCAGACTCACACACTTCGAATTCTATTCAGTGCAATAGTGATTTTGCTTGGTTTCGAGCCTTGGAATGTGAGACTCGGTATGGCACATGAGCACAGTTGCCCAATTTGGAAGGTCACATTGTGCTCATGCTCATATGTCGCATCTTCGTTGATTGCCTGGCCTGCACACTCCCTGCATCATCTCTGGCATGTCATTGGCACTTCCAGTGTGCCCTGGACTTAACAGTAAGGCTTTGTAGTGTTCCGGTACCCTCTCATGGATGCACAATCGCATTATCACGTCCCTGGTACGTGTTCTCACCCTTCCATGTTCTTCTGACCTTTCTAGACTCTAATTTGATTCATCCATGCCGATGCTTTGGTCTGGTGGGTTCGTAGGTACACATTCCGAGTCTTTTGGGTGGCTCAGGTATGTCCCTCAGTTTTTGCTGCTGCTGCTGGTCCTGACCAATCTTCTCTTCAGCTAGCAGCTTCGTTTTGGCTCGTTTCGAGCCACAGTGTGTGCTGCTCGTTGTGCCATCCATCTGGCACCATATCCCATCTGTCTCAACTCGTTTTCCCTTGGTTTGGGATCTCAGCTCATCCTTGACATCTCCAAAGGTCTCATTGACCTCATCTTGGCCTCCTGGCCCTCTAGTTTGACTTGACACATTCATATCAACACCACGCTGGCTTCTGATGCCTTCAGGGCACTCCTGTAGTGTCCTGGACTCAATGGTGAGGTTCTTTGGCATTCCAATGCCCTTTTGAGGATGTGGAATCACATTGCCATGTCCCTGGAAGGTATTCTCACCCTTTCATACTCTGCTAACCTTTCTAGCTTTGAATTTAATTCATCCTCTTTGATGCCTTGGTCTAACAGCCTCATAGGAATGCATTTGGGTGGTTGTGAGATGCTGTGATGACACAGGTAAGTCACCTTGCTTGTTCTGGCCTCAATACATGTCCTGACTCTCTCTAGCCAGCAGTGCTGCTTCGACTCACTCTGAGTTGACATTGCCACTGCTCATTGTGTTGTCCTTGCCATTATGGCCTGTGGACTTGACTTGGGGGTCTATGGGCTCCTCTTGCCCACTTGAACCACCTGCATGCATACCTGGCACTCTCGGAGTATTCATGTGCCCTCATAGGTTTCTCTCATCACTGCTTGCACTCCCAGCACAGTCACTCATGCAATCTGCCAGCTCCCCCTCCAGCAGCACTCAGCAGCCCCCCTCATCCATCTCAGCCTCCTGGCTACAAGCTGTTGGCTGTCATAGGGTGCCACCTGGATTGTATATGGTAGGTCATGGCTCTTCAGTGTAGCAGCTCTGGCCATTCAAGGTGCCACTGTTCGCATTCAGGGCATCTGTGTCTGTAGTATGTCCATAGCAATATGACATGATGTTTATGAGTCTTGACTGCTCATACTCAATGTGATTCAGGTTCCTGGGGCTGCTGCTTGCACACACAGCCTTGGCCTTCCTGTCAACATTCTTGACCTCATCCAGCATCTTGACCATTCCATTTAGCATTTTTATGTGCTCACTTTCAAGTGGCTTTCCTGCCCTCAAACTCAGCTGCTTGTCCAGCTCACTCTGTGCTGCATGCAAGTCACTTGGCACTTCAGGTATGTATTCTTTGACCTCAATGCTTCATGATAGAACTTGCTGGGCCACACCATCTGCTGCCTCAGCCTTGTCATTGCTCCTTGCCTTGGTAAGTTCATCCTCGATCCTCTCCTCACTTGGTGGCTCCACTGACAACTTGTTAGGCTTCGCACATGATTCTCACATCTCATCGTTGTCACTCGATGCCTCAATAGGCTTCTCGGTAGGTATGGATATTGGAGTAGGGTCTTGAAACTTTGTTGCCAGGTAGTTGAACATCTCATGTGATGTCCTGAGCTTTCAAATCTTGAGTACAAGTGGGATTGGTACTGTCTGGTAAAACAGCATTTTTAATTGAGCATCCTTGCCCTCCCATTGTAAACTTTCATCATTTGTTTCCTGGCCTGAGAAAATACCCAGCCAGCCCTTTGTGGCTGCAGCTTTGAGTAAGCTTGCCCGGTAGACCTTCCAATTCCTTCCATCGAGTGTGAGTGTTGGCACAGCTGAACTGCCCATTTTGTATCTCCAGATTCCACCACTAGGTGGGGCTCATAACCTGATAAAATCTGTAGGAATCTGTAGGACACTTAGTAGTCACTTATATATTAGTAGCAGAGCTACTGTACCTGTAGGACACTTAGTAGTCACTAAGTAGAAACTACAGTACTACAAAAAATGTAAGTGCGTGCTACACGCTTATGTAATCTGGTGGCTATGCTACAGCACACCGGTTGTTTACTCCAACATGCGCAATCACATTATCACATCTCTGGTATGTGTCTTTGCCCTTCTGCAGCCTGCTGACCTTCCTAGATTCGATTTTGATTCATCCACATCGACACTTCGGTCTGGTGGGTTCATAGCTATGCATTCCAAGTCTTTTGGATGGCCAGGTATGTCCCTCGGTTTACACTGCTGCCACTGGTCCTGACCAATCTTCTCTTCAGCTAGCAGCTTTGTTTTGGCTCGTTTTGAGCTGTAGCATATGCTGCTTGTTGCACCATCCATTTGACACTTCTGCCCATCTGTTGTAGGGAGTGAGTACTCCCCACTAGGATATTTCTTTTATTTTATAGTTTTTACTTTTACTTTTACTTTATTGTGTTTACTTTCTTTTCTTTTGCTTTTATTCTTTTACCTTAGACTTTACTTAGTTTCAAAGTTAGACATGTGATGTGGCTTATATAAGCCCACATGCACTTACACTTCACTGTACTTACTTACAAAAAAAAAAAAAAGTACCAAGTTACGAGTTCAAGTTCGAGTTCAAGAAGGCTGCATGTGGCCTTCTTCTGTGTTCAGACAGACTTCAGACTGCATTAGACGTTCCTCCTCAGACAGTTTTCCTTCCAGGCTATAGAAGCCCCTTTGGAAGACCTCCCCTCTCAGATCACCACCACTCTCCTCAGCTTTACTTATTCTGATTCTTCACAGTCTCGACTTGTTTTCCATCATTTTGGCATTTCCATTCACCCTTGACAACTCCAAGCCTCTTGCTGACCTTGTCTTGGCCTCCCAGCCCTCTAGTTCGACTTGACATGTTCATATCAACACTGCACCACTTTCTGACACCTTCAGGACCCTCCTGCAGTGTCATAGGCTCGACAGTAAGGCTCCTGGGCATTCCAGTGCCCTCTGGAGCATGTGAGATTGCACTACCTCATCCTTGGTACGTATTCTTGCCCTTTCACTTCCTGCTGACATTTCTAGCTTCGAATTTGATTTGTCCTTGTTGGTGCCTTGGTCTAACAGCCTCATAGGAACATTTTTGGAGTCTCATGGGTGGCCATAACAACACAGGTAAGTCTTGTATTATTGGCTTCATTTGAGCTGCTCTGACATTCTGCCATTCATTTCTAGTTGTTTTTGTACTGCCATTATGGCCCACTGACTTGACTGGTAGGTCTATGGGCTCCTCTTGCCCTCTCAAACCCTCTGCACATATGCCTGGTGCTCTTGAAGCTTTCATGCACCCTCATAGGTTTTTCTTGTCACTGCTTGGGCACCTAGTCTGCTCCCCCTTGAGCAGTACTCTTCGTGCATCAGGTATGTCATTCCAGGTTACTTTAAGTTGTTTCTTCGGCTTCCTTGGGCATGTGCCTTGACTCACCTTGGTTTTGCTGACATCTGCAGGTCTCAGTTTCAGCCTTCCACAATGACAATGGGTTTTGGAGGCCCAGTGGGGGTACCCTATGGGTGATGCAGGTATGCTCTCAGCCCCTGCTATCTCTAGTCTTCATGCAGCTGACTTGGTGTCCTTAGCATCTGCATGGTGACTGCTTGTGCTTTGGCAGTCCCCCTCATCCATCTCAGCCTCTGGGCTGCTGGCCATTGGCCATCCTAGGATGCTGCCCGGGTCGTATACAGTGAGTTGCAGCTCTTTGCTGTAGCAGCTCTGGCAATTCATGGTGCTGCTGCTCACATTCGGAGTGTCCATGTCTGTACTATGTCCATAGCAATATGAGTTGAAATTTATGAGCCTCAGCTGCTTGTCCTTGATGCCGTGTGGGTTTCTGGGGTGGCTGCTCATGCATGCTGCCTGCTCCCCCTCAAGTGGCAATCCTTGTGCACCTGGCAAGTCATTCACTGTGCTTCCATTGCATGGTTTCAATGGTAGGTCTTCTTTGGCCTTCCTGTTGACATTCTTGACCTTGCCAAGCTCCTTGTAAGATTTCTGATCTTCTTGTTTACTTGTATACTTAGTCACTCGAATATAAACATGACCAGTGTTATATTGAGTGTGTAGAGTATGGTAAAAGAGAAGTTCTTTACCTGTGTGATGAGCGCCCGCTTATATACAGGCACTCTATATTATGTAATGCCTATATAGTATTGGAGTTCAAGTGACCCCGCATACCTATGAATCTGTAGGTATTATCCCACTAGTAGCTACAGTACTGGTGTAGGAGTATTACCCTCCTTACACCCTCCCCCTGAAGAACCCAGTTATGGGTTCTTCCAAGTCAGAACACAGCAGAAACAAAGATGTATTTCTAGATTCACACTTATGTAGGATACACAAGTGTGAGGCAATGGTAGGTTGTGGTAAGAAACAAAAAGAGGGGGGTTGGCATGTGGAAATATATGACCATGGTGGTAGTACAGATTGTAGCAATGAGGCTGAGGCAGGTTTAGACCCCTACATGGGGGTGGGGCCCCCATCATCAATGTCCATATGGTGTCCACCTGTAGTGGTGGCCACTGGGGTGCTGGGTTCCCAGTTGTTGAGGTCGGTGGCAGCTAGGACCCCACCAACTACTTCAATGCCGCTCAGCGACTGCACATTTGCAGGGACAGGTTTGACCTTGCAGAAGTCTGAGATCCCCAGTTCCTGGGTGCACTCCAGATAGTATTCAAGGGAGCATTGTTCTGCTAGTCGGTTGGTGTCACTGCCCCACTTGTAGTCACTTCATGTCAGGCCATCATGGACCTGACACCCATTTTCATAAATCGCATCACTCTCGTCGATCAGAAAGTTGACGCTCCAGGAGTAGAGATCATCGGCCTCCTGGAAGCTCAGCCCATTTCGAGCAAGATAATGGGCTATGTCAGCAGGAGATGGTGCTACCTCCTTACTAATGGTCCAGCACCCCTAGCCCCCAGCACAACATGTAGCCCTTCATTCTCCACAATGGCTCTGTACTGGCCAGCAACAGCGAACAGGTGGGCAAAATTATGACGCCAACCATGCCAGTTGGAGTCATAGTGGAAACAAGGTGCGAAGTACCCCTCCAGGACAAAGCCTCTGATTCATCGCATCAGAGCAGCCTCCCGATCCTCCGCATACTCCTTGATTGGACCTGACACTCCCAGGAAGCTCAACATCTCGTTGTCATCCATGTACCCCTGGATGCATGTCCTCCATCACTGCAAGGGTTCTCCCCAGGTTGGGACATCCTTAGGGGTCCGGTCCTGATGTGATCTCTTTTTTTGGTCCCTTCGTTCAGATATCGGTGGGACTACGGGGATGGTTGCAGTCGTGATCTGTGGGGTTATCACAATGGGAGGGCGAGCTTCCACGGGCAGAGGTCTCTCTGCCTGAGGGGTAGGGGTCAGCTCACAAGGGATAACAGCCTCCTCGCAAGCCTCTGCATGCCCGGTCTGGCATTTGGAGGTAGTACGGATTGTAGCGACGGCTGAGGCAGGTTTAGACCCCTACATGGGGGCAGGGCCCCCATCATCGACGTCCATATGGTGTCTGCCCGTAGTGGTGGCTGCTGGGGTGCTGGGTTCCCAGTCGTCGAGGTCGGTGGCAGCTAGGACCCCACTGACTACTTTGACGCCACTCAGCGACTGCACATTTGCAGGGACAGGTTCGACCTTGTGGAAGTCCGAGATCCCCAGTTCCTGGGCATGCTCCAGGTAGTATTCGAGGGAGTGTTGTTCTGCTAGTCGGTCGGCGACGCTGCCCCGCTCATAGTCACTTCGCATCAGGCTGTCATGGACCTGACACCCATTTTCATAAATCACATCACTCTCGTCGATCAGAAAGTTGACGCTCCAGGAGTAGAGATTGTCGGCCTCCTGGAAGCTCAGCCCATTTTGAGAGAGATAATGGGCTATGTCAGCGGGAGATGGTGCTACCTCCTTACTAATGGTCCAGCCACCCCTAGCCCCCGGCACAACATGTAGACCTTCATTCTCCACAATGGCTCTGTACCGGCCAGCAACAGCGAACAGGCGGGCAAAATTACGATGCCAACCATGCTGGTTGGAGTCGTAGCAGAACCAAGGTGCGAAGTACCCCTCCAGGACAAAGCCTCTGATTCGTCGCATCAGAGCAACCTCCCAATCCTCCGCATACTCCTTGATTGGACCTGACACTCCCAGGAAGCTCGACATCTCGTCATCGTCCATTTACCCCTGGATGCATGTCCTCCATCGCTGCAAGGGTTCTCCCCAGGTTGGGACATCCTTAGGGGTCCAGTCCTGATGTGACCTCTTTTTTTGGTCCCTTCGTTTGGATATCGGTGGGACTACGGGGATGGTTGCAGTCGTGATCTGTGGGGTTATCACAATGGGAGGGTGAGCTTCCACGGGCAGAGGTCTCTCTGCCTGAGGGGTAGGGGTCGGCTCATGAGGGATAACAGCCTCCTCGTGAGCCTCTGCATGCCTGGTCTGGTGTTCTTCATAGACCAGGGTAGGTTGTGGAGCAAGCCCAGTGACAGAGGGTTTGTAGTTTTCACGCTTGACCTTGCCCTTGGTGCTCGTCGACGTCAGCCAGGTATTGGTTTATCCACGTGATGAGGCACTGGGCAGCCCTGGCATTCGGCGCATTGCCCTCGTCATTTTCTCGGGATGCGTGAGCGTAGATATCATCTATCTTGTGGGGTGTGTTTAACAGGCGCACTGCGCCTGGGAAGACTGCCCCCAGTAGGGCTGGGGCATATCTGGTGGTTATCGCCCTTTCGACGTCATATCATTGGGGAGTTTCAAACTGGTACAGGTTCTGCCAGACTCGGACGTGCAGGAATTTCCTGCCATTCAGCAGAACGAACACTTGATGGGGGCATTCCCTCTGATTGACTGGGAACATTGTGTTAGCCTCCTTAAGGAGGTCGGTCAACAGGGGGCGTTTTTGACGAGGCCGTGTCTCCACGGACTCATCAGGGGTGTTGACTGGCATCTCGTGGTGGTCTTCACAAGACATGGTGGCTGCACTGGGGATGGGAGCAGACATATGAGGAGGGGGGGTGGCTGGTCTACCATGTTCAGCAGGGAGTGCCCTGCACCCTCCCCCTGAAAGACGAGCCGCCAGGCTCGAAGACGACGGTCCTGCCGCACATGGTTGGGGGGGGCAGTGGTGCCAGGGTTGGGAGGCCAGGGAGGCCAGGCGTGCACGTTCGAGGTCGTGATCATCTTCGAGGCAGTCACACTCGTCTTGGTAGTGGTGGGCGCGTGACCGCCAGTAGTCCCAATCAGCTCGAAGGCGATCGACCTCTTCTCGCAGCACCGAGGTGTCGTCCAGGCCGAGGAGGCGTGACAGCACACGTATGCAGGACGTGCGGGCATGTACGAGGTCTGGGGAGCCAAGGACCAGGTCTTGTGCCATGTGCAGTGCGTACGCAGAGCACATACTGCAGCCGGTGGACTGGCCACAGTCATCGTGAACGACAACACCGAATTCACTGGCATGCCAGTGTCATTGAGGAGGGGAGGCGGAATGCTCATGACAACATTTGGTGTCACGTGAGCATGAACGATGATGGGAGGGGGGCCGGGAGTACAAAGGTGAGCGACAGGGGGGGGTGTCATCTCTCGCATGTCGCTTCGATTCACATCGATGTGTCCGGTCATCAGGGGACATGGACATGTCAGGGGAGACAACACCGTCCTCATGAGAGGATGCTGTTGGGAGGTGGGACGGTTGGCATGACATAGTGATAAAAGGGGACTGTGGTTATGATGCGGATGTGGTAAAAGAAAGAGTGAGAGACAGCGAGAAAATTTCGTAAAGTGAGATGGTTGCGTAAGTGGTGTGATAGAGTTTGGTCATAGTTAAAAACATTCTAAGTACAGAGCCGGTGGCAAGTCCAAAGACAGTGTGGGAGATAAGAGTCCATGGGCAGTTGTTGTGCGGTCACGTGCATGGGGCCTGTACGAATTGGAAGTCCTACGTCCTTACACATTAGCTTCCGTAGTGCACCGACTGCGTTTGGGCAGTTGGCGGGGGTCGTTGACATTTTGCAGTTCAAGGTACCTATCCAGGGCCTCGAGGTCTTTACAGTGCGGGTAAGGCTCCCAAGTGGAGTCACCTAGACTCCACTTGACTAGGAATTCCAGCTGATGGCCCACCCAGTGGTGGGTGTTATTTCGTCGACCAGCCATTCCACATCGTCAGGTACGCCCACATCGTAGAAGACATGGGCATCATGTTTGGGGAACATCACATCGTCATTGGGTTCATGACGACGCAGAAGGCTGGCGTGGAAGGTGGGGTGGAGGCGACGGTCCTGGAGTCGCTGTGGCAGCTCCAGCATATAGGTGTCCATGGACGGGTTGGCTTGGATAATCTTCATGGGGCCAATACACCGGGGAAGCAGCTTTCTGGCGTGTCCTTTGGGTAAGGTGAGGTTTTTTGTAGACAAGTACACCATGTCCCCTGCATCGTATTTGTCTCCTTCCTTCCATCGTTTGTTAGCATGGTGCGTCTGTGCCACGTGGGCCTTGATTATAGCATCATGAGCCATAGCCAGATTCTCCTTGGCTCAGCGGACAAAGGATGTCACCCCAGGAGCAGTCGTGGGTGATTGCTCCTCCACATTAGGGAGCGATCTGGGCATGTATCCGTAGGTCAGCTTGAACGGTGCAAATCCTGTCGAGCTGCTGATACTCGAGTTGATAGCAAACTCGACCATCAGCAATTTCTCGGCCCAATCCCATTGGTCTGGCGCTACCAGGCCTCGTAGTATCTGCGAGACGTTTCTGATTGCCCACTCAGACACTCCATCGGTTTGCGGATGGAATGCAGTGGACGTGAGCAGTCGCATGTCCAGCAATCGATGCACCTCGCACCAGAATTGTGAGGTGAACTTGGTGTCTCGGTCGGATACAATGGTGTCAGGGAGGCCGTGCAGCCATACTATTTCTCGAACGAATACACATGCGAGTTTGGATGCTCGTATTGTGGTCTTGACAGGTACGAGGTGTATTAGTGAGGTCAAGCGGCACAAGATAACCCAAAGGTAGTCAGCGTCTTTACTCTTGGGGAATGGGCTGACGAAGTCCATGGCGATGGAGTTCCAGGGTCGTTTGGGTACCAGCAGGGAGTGGAGGAGCCCTGCTGGGCGTGCGTTGTCTGCCTTGGTGGTCTGGCACACTGGACACAACCTGCAGTATCGGTCGATTTCCTTGCCAATACCAGGCCACCAGAACTGCCTATGGACGTAGTCACCGGTGTGCAGAGTCCCAAAGTGGCTGAGCGTCTTGTGGGCATGCTCGATCACTTGCACCGTCAGTCAGTTATTTCTCCAGTTGACATGAGGGAGGCACAGCACGTTGTCTCCCGATGCGTTCTTGACATATATTAACCTGTCGGCCACAGTGAAGTTCTGATGGTGGCCTGGGTGTGTGATCACTTTGGCTAGGACAGGGTCCGATGGGTATCCCTGTCTGACGCAGTCGAGGAAGCCACTCTCCCCCTGAAAGTGGGTGGTGAGTGTTTGAGGATCCCCCACAGAGTTGAGAAGAGTAGGGTCCCCAGTCGTGGTTGCATGGGTGGGTCCTGCCCTTCTCTGCTCTGCATATTGTTTCAGTGCGTCAGCCTCTGCGTGATGCTCTTCCACCAGCTCCTTTATCCTTGGTGTCTCGTCTCGCATTGCTGCGAGATGCAATTCTTTTAATCTATCAATTGGGAGGTCGTCCCCCTCTGGATCGAGTTGGATGTCGGCCGTTGCCCATTCGACGTTCTCCTTCTGAGCTTTGTCCCCTCTGTCTGTTTCGTAGTAGCGAGACAGACAATCGGCTACCTTGTTGTCCGACCCCTTGACATAGATGATCTCGGTGTCAAATCGGGACAAGTAGTCCATCCAGCACATTTGGCAGCTGGATAGATGTTGCTGCATGCGAAGGAATTGTAGGGCCTCGTGATCCATGATAACCTTGAAGTGGAATCCGAGGAGCTTGTCCTCCCATTTCAGCAATGCTTCGAGGATGGCAAGGGTTTCTCTTTCGAATGTCCGATAGTTGTGTTGGGCATCCGTGAGCTTTTTTGACATAAATCCTGCTGGTCAGCACCCTTGCCAGGTTGAACCTTGACCGTACAGCGCCCCTATTCCATATAGTGACGTGTTGCAAACGAGCCAGATGGGCTCATTTGACCTTGGATCTATTGGCCATAAAACGGGGTATTTACAGGCAAGGTCCTTGATCGCCTGGAAACATCTGTCGTGGATTTCCCGCCAGAGGAATGAGTGACCATTCCTCTGGATCCCTGTGAGGGGGGTCGTATATGCTGAGATGTCCGGCATGAACAGTGCCAGATACTCGACCAGGCCTATGAACCGCTGCACTTCATTCAGGTTCGTGGGTTTTCTCCAGTTGTGGATGCGGGCCATCTTGTCCTCATCCACGTGCATGCCCTTGTCATCGATAATGTGACCGAGGCAGTCCAGTTTCTCAGCAAATAAATTGACTTTATCCCTCTCAAGATAGAAGTCGGCCTTGACTAGTGCATCAAGTACTAGGCACACGTGTTCTACATGGTCCTCTATGGTGTCGCTGTACACAAATGTGTCATCTAAGTATGCGTGTACTATCCTGGCTATATATGCCTGCAACGTCGCCGTTATTAGCCACTGGAAAGTGGCCAGTGCGTTGCAGTCCCCTTGCTGCATGATGTGACTCAGGAAGGTGCTGAAAACTGTTGAGAATGCCGTTTTGTGGACATCGTCGGGCTGGATATGAACCTGTTCATAGGCATTGGACAGGTTGATCTTCGAGCGATACTTCGCTCGAGCGACATCCATCCAGATCTGATCTTGGTTGGGGAACGGTGTCACATCCTTGATCATGTTGTCATTCCATTTACGACAGTCCACAACTGTCCGGAGCTTTCCATTCTTTTTGGGGATGCAGAGCATGGGCGCTGCTTGTGGCACACTTGCTCTCTCCCACCACCCGGCCTTTGTATACAGTTGAATTTTCTCTGCCAGTTGGGGTTTCAGCGAGTCCGGGCAGCATGGCAAATGGTAAGAGTAACACATACCCTCGTTTATCAAGGGTATGCGGTGGTTCACTTCTCGGAGTGGTGGCATTTTCATCACCACTCCTTTCATGTGGTGTTCATATTTTTTGTACAGCTCTTCCCTCAGGCGAGGGATATCCTCGTCTGAGTATTTTCGGGGCTTCATATGTGCGAGGGTGGCCTGTCTCTCGCTTTCATTTACTGACGCTCGTACCATGCTACCTTGGCATGGTTTGGTGGGGCCAGGGGAGTGCTTCATTGGCATGGCCCCACCAGCTAGTCAGTTGCCTTTCGGTGTCAGGGCCGACACATCCTTGTGTTGGCCTCTGTTCCATGGACGGTTTTCAACTGAGCTGGCTAAGTCCAACTCTGTGTGCGTCGGAACTGAGACATTCCCCACCTCTATCATATTCATATCGAACTTTAACCATATGCCATGCGATCAGAGAAAGGGGATCCCGAGGATGCAGTCGTATCTATCGATATTCGTGACGTCGAAGTAGGTGTTGCAGGTAAATGCTCCCAAGCGCAGCGTCGTTTGGGAGCTGTGGGTGATCTTGGACCAGCTACCGACGCATCCCAGTTGCAATGTCAATTGGGATGCTAGTGTGAACGTGGGTAATTTGGCAACGGTCGCAAACACAGGGCTCACGAAATTGGTCGTGCTCCCAGTGTCTATCATGGTCAACGCTTCGCAGCCATTGACCTGTGCTTTAACTATAACACAAGCGCGTGCTTGTGGGGCCATGGTTGGTCTCAGGGTAACTGTGGTATTAGTGTGCATTCCGTAACGGAATGCACGATTGGTGTCCTCTGTTGGGTGGAGGGCCATCAGTCATTGATGGTCGTCCGGGTCTTGTGCTTGTGTCTGGCTGTAACTCGCTACATTTGGGATGGCTGGTGCTTCCAGGTCAATGTACAATCGCATTTCTCCACCCAGGTCTTTGTGCCCATGTGAGAGCCTGTCAGCCATTCATCTTAGTTCTCTTTGGATGTATTCACTTTCTTGCTGTGCTTGTTGCATCCTCCATGCATTTCGAGTCATCACATCCCAGATGCCTTGCAGCAGTTCTCCCACTCTATCAACTTCTGTTCTCACTGCTCTCATTTCCTTCAATGAGGGTGTTGTACTCATTGGGGCATCACACTCCCTGGGTTGGAGTGTCTGACACATTCTGATTGCCCAGCGGCCTATGTTGATCAAGTGTTCGTGTACGCTCACCAGATCGAATACGGGTCTACACCCCTCGAGAACGCCATCAACTTGCATGACGGCAGGGCCTACAGCAGCATTGATGGAATTCAACTCGTCCAATGCATATCCTATGTGAGGGAGTACGGTCTCGCCTGTTGCCTCTTCCCTCGCATCCCAACCTTCGTCGTATGCTCTTCGTCTCTGGTGCTGGGGTACTGCACAAGTGGCTATCAACAATGGCACCTCTGCGAGCTCATCTCTTATGATATGAGCTCTGTATATTCGACAGGTCTGGCAGTCGTTTACATGTGTCAGACCGAACCGTTCTGAATAGTGCCATGTGTGGTCATCAGTCACCGGGGGCATCACTTCATTTTCCACTTCATTAATCATTCCCCAGCGGATGACCTCCATGACTTCTTCCTCACCAGATGATGGTCCCTCATTGTCTGGCTCGCCATCCTCATTGCCCAGTTCATCATCCTCATTCGGGATGGCTTCCACTGCCGACTCTTCGACATCCATCCTAGCATAGTATATCGGTTCATCATCCTTGGGGTAGTCGGTTGCCTTCATCGATCCAAGGTATGCGACAGGTTCTCCATTGTCGTCGCTGTCATAATACCCCCCATAGATGTCGATGACCTCGTCATCGACCTCTGCTTCGTCATCTAAACATTCTTCCTGGTCGTCGTCATGATGGCCAGGCGATGCTTCACCCTGAACCTCATGGGTCTCTTCGATGCGGTCGTCCTCTATCACCTCGGCAGCAAATAGTCGGGCTTTGCTGGGCTTGTTATCTTTGGAGGTGGTATCCTTCTGGTCGCACTCGTTGGCATAGTGCCCCTCCTTACTGCAGCAGTAACACTTAATATTCTGATGGGGTGGCCCTGAGTCTTTCCTCTGACTCTGGCCTCCTGTTCCCCTATTTCTCTTGTGACTGTTTCCAGTCACGTGGTGCCCCTGTGGCTTGGGTGCCTCTTGTCTCTGGGAACGTGCATTTTCCAAAGCCTTCCTGTAGAGTACATTGCCCCTCTGCGTGTATCTGTATTCACCATTGGTGTATTGCCGATTGCCAACTCGGTTTTCCGGGTTGGTGGGATGAAAACCAGTCTGCTTCACTTGCTGGGTTCACGTGTGATTACTGATCAACTTGAGGGTGCTTTCCATTTTTTGTACTTCGATCAAGATCTGGTCCATCGGCATGTGTTCTGCCGATACTCCTCTCGATTTGAGGACTCCCTCTGCGATCAGTAGGGGGAGTCCATTGACGAATTTCCTCTTCATAGAGTATTTGTCAGGTGGTTGGACCATCCTGGATGCTCGGTGCTTCAGGTCGTTGTAGAAGGCAAGTACTCCCTTCGCAGCGGAGTACTTGGTGTTGTCGTATCGTTTGGCAGCATTTTGGGCTGAAGCCTCATGGATGAAACGAGTGAACATGCAGCATACGAATTCTTCGAACGTCCAGTCGCAGATTGTGTGATCTGGGCCGTCTACTTCTTGGTCGAACCATTGTGCCACCATTCCTTCCAGGCAGGTTCCAGCATACATTATGCGATCTGCATCATGGGCCAGCCCTGTCACTTTGTAGATCTTCAACCAACGCAATGTCTGGTTGACCCATTCATCGAAGGCGTCAAGGTCATCCTGGCCTTTGTAATACCTAGGTTGCACGATTTTTATGGCTTTGACCTCGGGACCCACAGGAGCCATATTTCGGCCTACCGCTTCATATATTCTCTGACGATATTTTTCTAGAAGGGATTCTGTGTATCCACTCATACCGGGGGTTAACCCTTGGTGTGAGTGTATTCCTAGTGATCATTCACAGTTGTGGCAATCGCGTTCCTCCTCTTCGTCATCCCTATAGTTGCAATGAGGGGGAACTGGAGGAGCTGGGGGTTGTCTTCTCCTGCGATCATCGTCGTGATCGCCGCGGTTATTTCTGTGACGATGATCGTCATCTGGGTCGTCGTCTGGATCGTCGTCCGGGTCACTGCCTGGGTGTCCAGTGCCCGTCCTCCAGCAGAATGTCTCTTCTTCCTTGAAGCCTCTTTCCATGTGAGGTGGGGTTTCCCGGTCTGGCCAGTCTGCCATGTCGTACATTGCCTGGTACCAAGCAACTCTGCTTGTCTCCACTCTACGAGTGTTATCTCCTTGTAGAGTGTCTTCCTGCCTGCGTTCATTCCTCGCTGGCATTTCATCGTAGTGGACCTCCCTCCTTACTTCACGTGCAGGGCCCCATCCTTCTTTGCCAGTCCCATCATGTGCACTCTCGATGTCGGGCATGTCCACTAGATCATATAGTTTTCTGAAGGTACATACTTGGTGGCCACATTCGTCCTGGTCACCAAAGTTCTCCCATTGAGTGGTGCATTCGACCACTATATCTTTCAGTTCTCAGATAAATTTGGGGAAGGTGGGTGGTTTTTTTCTATTGTCAGATCTTTCTTTTCCCTTCCCCGATCCTTCTTCTCTCGTATTTTCTACAAGAGCAGTTTCAGTGGTTAGATCGGTTAGAGCACTCGGCCCTTTATCTAGGATTATAGCACGATCGGCATCATCGGTGGTTTCTCGTGTGGTTGTCTCGGACGATTGTGCTTGGGGATGATTCTCGTTCCTCTCCGATGGTGGCGGATCGTCGCCGTCTCTGTCCTCTCGAATCCTATCGGGTTCGAGAGGTTTTGATGCGCCATGAGAAGTTTTCTTCTGCGGCATGGAATTCTTGTTAGACTTGGGGCCCATAACACTTTCAGGTGTTTAAAAAATGTAAGATTTCTGATCTTCTCGTTTACTTGTATACTTAGTCACTCGAATATAAACACGACTGGTGTTATATTGAGTGTGTAGAGTATGGTAAAAGAGAAGTTCTTTACCTGTGTGATGAGCGCCCGCTTATATACGGGCACTCTATATTATGTAATGCCTATATAGTATTGGAGTTCAAGTGACCCCGCATACCTACGAATCTGTAGGTATTATCCCACTAGTAGCTACAGTACTGGTGTAGGAGTATTACCCTCCTTACACTCCTTGACCATATCATATAGCACTTTAATGTGCTTGCTCTTGAGTGGCCCTCCTGCCCTTGAATTTGGCTGCTCATACAGCTTGTTCCATGCTGTGCGCAAGTTGCTTGGCACTTCAGGTACATATTCTTTGACCTTGACACTTTGTGATGAAGTCTGCTGGGCTGCTCCTACCACAGCCTCAGCTTCGCCTTCATTTCTTGCCTCGGTAAGTTCATCCTCGAGCCTCTCCTCACTTGGCAGCTCCACTGACAACTCATTAGGCTTCACACACAATTCTCGTGTCTTGTCATCATTCAGTGCCTCAATAGGCTTCTCGGTAGGTATGGAGATTGGGGTAGGGCCTCGAAATATTGTTGCTAGGTAGTTGAACATCTTGTGTGATGTCCTGAGATTTTGAATCTTGAGTACAAGCAGGATTGGTACTGTCTGGTAAAACAGCATTTTTAATTGAGCATCCTTGCCCTCCCATTGTAAACTTTCATTGTTTGTTTCCTGGCCTGAGAGAATACCCAGCCAGCCCTTCATGGCTGCAGCTTTGAGTAAGCTTGCCTGGTAGACCTTCCAATTCCTTCCATTGAGTGTGAGTGTTGGCACAGCTGAACTGCCCATTTTGTATCTCCAGATTCTGCCACTAGGCAGGGCTCATAACCTGATAAAATCTGTAGGAATTTGTAGGACACTTAGTAGTCACTAAGTAGAAACTACAGTACTACAAAAAATGTAAGTGCACGCTGTGTGCTTATGTAATCTGGTGGCTATGCTACAGCACACCAGTTGGTTGCTCCAACAGGTGGAGCCACCAGACAGTATCATCCAAGCTTCTGGAGCCAGGGGGAGGACAAAGGTAGATTTCTTCCTCCAGTTTTCCATTCAGGAAAGCAGACTTCACATCCATTTGATGTATCTCGAAGTCATGCTTCGCAGCAAGTGCTAGAAGGATGCAAATGGTAGAAAACTTAGCTACAGGTGCAAATGTGTCAGTGTAGTCAACACCATACACCTGTGTGAACCCCTTCACTACAAGATGAGCCTTGTATCTATCAATCTCTCCAGTTGGTCCTCATTTGACCTTGTAGACCCATTTCAAGTCTATGATTTTGTGGCTGGGTGGGCATGCTACCTCCTCATACAATCCTATGTCTACAAATGTTTCAACTCTTCAGCCATTGCAGCATATGTACCATTGATCACTGTTGGGGCATCTCATAGCCTCAGTGAAAGTCATTGGTTCATTGTCACAGAACATGCTTGCTTGGTAAGCAGATTGTGTTTGTTGTTGTTGGCTGACTTCATCACCACTTTGCCTCACCACATCCACACCCTCTACAGCTGCATCTTCAGCCACACTCACTATGTCTCTCCCCTCCACAACTTGATGAGCAGGTAAAGTCTCTGTTTCATATGCATTTATGAAGTATTGCTGATTGTCATCATGCACAGGTTGGCATTTAGCTCATGAGGACCTTTGTAAGGCTGGTGAGGGGATGGGGTTTGGATAAGGGCCTGGAGGTCCAGGTAGGGTTTCAAAAGGTCGGGTGTTCAATCAAGGAGCTCTATGAGAGCATTCATCAGCAAAACCCTGGGTTTGGTACAGAGGCACAGACCCACAGATGGTACAGATTTTCCACAGACTAAGTACAGACCCCTACAGACCCTACAGACCCTACAGACTCTACAGACCCTACAGACCCACAGACACCACAGATCTAAACTTTGATTTGCCCATATCTCACCCAAAAATAGACATATTGATGAGATAATCATACTGACATGATCATGACATCATACACTACAACTTTCATTATGACATCATAACTGTACAGCCACTTTTTTATTTTTGCAAACCAGGACTCCACAAGAACTTTGCAAATATCTCACCCAAAAAAGAAGATATTACTAAGGTAAAAATATTCCCATGGTCCTGTGATCATAGGCTACAGCTTTCATTTTTGGCGGAGTTTGAATCTGAGTTTGAAATTTATAGAGGTGTGCCACACAACCCACACAGTTGGCTTCAAAAGTTGCAGAGGTAAGCAGAAATGGATATTTAAACCCAGCTCACTCTCATACCACATCTCTTTCCACTACCACCACCATCCCTCACCACCCTCCTTTGCTACCACCACCCTTATGGTGGGTAACCCTCTCCCTACTAATAGTAATAAGTGACCACTTAGTATACATAGATATGTATATCCTTGTACCTTGACATGTAATCTAGGTAGCTTATGATAATATGATTCAATCATTGGTCAACTACAACATATGTGAGTGGTGAGAATCTATAGTACTGAAACAATCTGGGGTAGGTCTGTACAGATCTGTACAGGGGGGGACCTGTCTGTGGGTCTGTGGTCTGTACAGACCTGTATAGAGGGGGGTGGTTTTGCTGATGACTCTGTGGATGGAATGCCATTGACATAAGGAGCTTAGCTCCCAGCATTCTGTGTGTTTCATGCCAGAATGCCAAGATGAACTTCACATCTTGATCTGAGACTATTGTCTCTGGCAGTCCATGCAGATGGACTATCTCTTTTACGAACATTCCTGTGAGCTCAGATGCTCGAATACTTGTAGTTACTGGTACCAGGTGTACCATCAACATCAGACAGCACAGGACTACCCACAGGTAGTCATGTCCATCACTTGGTGGGAAAGGTCCCACAAAATCCATCACTATTGACCCCCAAGGTCTTCTAGGCACAGGCAGGCTGTGCAACAGGCCTTTTGGCCATTGATTGTCAGTTTTTGTAGTCTGACATATCGGACAAGTTCGGCAGAATTTGTCCACTTCCCTGCTGAGTTTCAGCCACCAGTACCATCTGTGGATGTAATCTGCTGTTCATTGGGGGCCAAAGTGGCCCAGCATCCTATGCACTTGATCAATTACTCTGGTGATAACATCATCACCCTCATACTTTACATGTGGAAGGCACAGTACTTTCTCTCCTCCACAATTTTTCATGTAGAGGAGGCTGTTTTTCTCCTTGAATTGGGGGTGATGTGATGGTTGCATCATTACCTTAGCAAGCATAGGCTCATTTTTGTATCCTTTTTGGATAGCATCCAGGAACTCTGGTGTTTCACCAAACATTATTGGGGAGGTTTTGGTGACCTCAGCAGATTCAAGTATCAATGGATCATCCTGCATGCTTGCATTAGGAGGGTCCTTGTTACTCTGTTCTGCAGCTGAGGCCATTTCTTTAGCCTCTTTGTATCACTTTTCTACCTTCTCTTTCAGGTGATTGCTCTTTTGAGGGATCTCTCCCTCTCATATTGCTGATAAACTCAGCTCTTGCCATCTATCCTGAGGGAGATCATCCCCCTCTGGGTCCAGGCATATATCTGCATCTGCCCATTCTATTTCTTCATTGGAGGCTATATCACCTCCTTCTCATTCATAGTATTGAGACAGGCAATCTGCTACATGGTTCTCTGTGCCTTAAGCATAGATGATGTTTGCATCAAATTAAGACATGTAGTCCAGCCAGTGGACTTGTCTGCTTGACAACTTTCATTGGGTTTTAAGGTAACCCCAAGCCTCATGATTGGTGACAATCATAAATTTAAATCTGAGGAGTTTATCCTCCCATTTCAGTAACACTTTGATTATTGCAAGTGTTTCTTGCTCAAATGTTTGATAATTCCATTGAGTGTCACTCAACTTTTTTGACATAAATCCTGCTGCTTGGCAGGTTTTCCACTCAGGCCCTTGCCCATACAATGCACCTACTCCATAGAGTGATGCATTGCACATGAGCCATATTGGCTCTTCTTTTTGTGGATCAATAGGTCGCAGGATTGGATACTTGCATGCAAGGTCTTTGATCATTTGGAAGCATCTATCATGGATTTCCCTCCACTGGAATGGGTGTTCATTTCATTGAATGCCAGTCAAAGGTGTTGTATATGCTGATATATCTGGCATGAATTGTGCCAGGTATTCAACTAGTCCAACAAACCATTGGACTTTGTTGAGAGTTTTAGGGGTTCTCCAGCTCCTGATCTGAGACATCTTGTCTCTGTCAGTGTGTATGCCTTTGGTGTCTATGACATGCCCTAGGCAGTTGAGTTTTTCTGCATAGAGATTGCACTTCTCCCTCTCAAGGTAGAAGTCAGCTTTCTCTAGTAATTCGAACACTATTCCAAGGTGCCTTTCATGGTCCTCTATTGTATCACTATGGATGAATATGTCATCAAGATAGACATATACAAAATGTCCTATGTGGTCTCTGAAGATCACAGTCATTAAACATTGAAACATTGTGGGGGCATTGCAATCTCCCTGCTGCATAACTTGGCTCAGGAAAGTCCCATTGTCAAGAAGGCTGTCTTCCAGATGTCTTTAGGTTCTATATGAACTTGTTCATATGCATTTAACAAGTCAATCTTAGAGTGAAATTTTGCTTGAGCTACATCCATCCAGATCTGATCCTGGTCTGGAAATGGGGTGACATCCTTCACCATGTTCTTGTTTCTTTTATGACAATTGAAGACTGTTCATAGTTTTCCTTTTTTTCTTTGGGATGCATAGCATCAGTGTGGCCTGTGGGACACTTTTCAGTACCCACCATTCTGCATCTGTATAGAGCTGGACTTTATCCAATAACTGTTGCTTAAGTGCATCAGCACATTGTGGCAGGTGGTATGCATACTGCTTGTTATTATCTACCAGGGGAATCCTGTGATTTACCTCCCATAGTGGGGGTAACTTTGGGATTACCCCACTAAGCCTGTGCTTATACTGATCAAACCATTGGTTTTGTAGTTGAGGTATATCCTCAACTTTTAACAGTTTCTTATTAGGTTTTATTATAGTGAGGTACTCCTCACTTTCTGTTGAGCCTCTTGGCTCTTTTAATCCATTGGATCCCCTCCCCCCTTTAGAGCCCTCACGAGGCCGAGGCCTTGCAGGGCATGATAGTCAATGATTAGGTCAGGATTTACCTGTCATCAGAGCCTCAGGCTCTGTAAGGAGAGGCACACATTCTCCTGCTATCTCTATTGTCTTCTCTGCAAAATTCAAAATCACTTTAGTTTGCCTTAGGAAGGGGATTCCTATTATACAATTGTAGTGATCAATATTTGCTACATCGAAGTATACTTCTACTTCATAGTTTCCAATCTGTATTGCAGATGTTCCACCATGAGTAATTTTTGACCAGCTGCCTATGCAGCCTAACTGCAGCATTAACTGCTGTTTGAGGGGAAATACTCTCATCTTCATGACCTTAGCAAATGCTGGGCTCATGAAGTTTCCCATACTTCTGGTGTCTATCATCATATATGCCATGCACCCCTCGATAGTACTTTGCAATGTTGCACATGTTCACAACTCTGGGTTTATTTTGGGACGAGATCCCACTATGTTATTTGTTGGAATGAGAATCCACACTCTAGGCTAGTAAGGGATGGCCGGGTGGCCTAGTGGTAAGGCACCCCAGCGCTAGTGGGAAGACCCAGGTTCGATCCCTGGTCTGGCCAGTATTTTCAGTCCAAAATTATTTGTATGAATAGCATACCAAAATGATTGAGTTAATGACTTTGTCATCAGTTCAGTCTTTGCAGTGAGATTCATTGCTGCCAGTTGTAGGGTATGACAATGCTGTTCTTTGTCATTACTGATAATTACATCTCCATGGGGCATTGTTACTATCATATGGTTGGGATATATCCTGACATGATTGTTGTTTTCAATCATTTGTTGGAGGCAAGCCTCCATTATTTCAAGTGCCCTTCGCATGTCTGGAGTTATGCCACTGTGTCCCCCCAGCATTTGTCAGATATCTGCAATCATCTGAAGCCTATCAGCTTCCATGGACCATATTTGGTCTGCCATGGTTCATATTGCATAATGCATACAGTCTATATTCATACTGTGTCCTTCCATTTGCACTTGATTGCAATCATCCCAGCCACGATCATATTCCCTGTGAGCTAGTTGCTCTGGATATTGTAATGCTACATTCAATGTAGTATCTCCATCGATTGCTGACTCAGAAACATGCTCTACTCTCTGAGTGCATTCTTGTCATGAGGTTTCCTCATGAATAGCACTGTAGATGGAAGACCATATCCATCATTTCTGTGTAGACGATCTGTCTACCACATTTTCATGTTCTGTGGATTCTTCCATTTGGAAGTCCATGTCATCATCTATCACTTGGAGTGAAGCACTCCATAGCAGACCTTCTGTGTCTTGCATGACATTCAGGTGATGTTCTATCATATTATCTTGGTTAATCCAAACCTTTCCCCATGGAGTGTCTATTATGATGGTGTCAGGATATATCCCAATGTTGCCATGAGGCATACCTTGAAGTCGAAGGTAGGATATGATGTTATCCAGTTGTTCTGTCATCAACCAGTGTTGCCCTGGCAACCTCTGCACATATTGTCATGCAAGTATTGCTTGCCTGAGGGCATTCATATCATGTCCCTCTTGGTGCCATAGTTGTGAGGCCATTTCTTGGAGCATGGCTCATATGTGTGATGTACTTTGTTCCATATCTGATAACTGCATACGGTTTCCATTGTTCACTCCTCGATGATATTTGCGCCTAGCATGATTATCCAGTGTTTCAATCACCCTTGTTAGGGAGTGATCTCCACTCAGTAGCCCTTCAGCTACATGGTCGACTCTGTGTCGACATTCATCACATGATCCTTCATGTACAGCTCCATATAAGCCTGACCATTCCCATTTCTCTTCTTGAGGTTCATCCTTGCATAAACTGGGGTCTCTATCCTCTGTCCATACAGTACTATTCTCCATCTCAGAGTGTACCTCTTCCACCAAAGAGTCATCTTTGTCATACTGTATGTGCATCATAGCACAGGACACTATGTCTTCAGAGCTCAATGCTTTGTTTTCCTGATGCATAGCTCCAAAGTGCATGACAGGCTCATCATCATCATTTATTTCTGAGTACATTTCATACTCATCAATGATGCTTTTTTTGTCATCTAATATTTCTTCCTCATTTGTCTCTCCTTCCTGATTGTCATCAATGATCTTTCCTTCATTGGATTCCTCTGACTAACTTTTCTCAGGGACTTGTTGCCCTTCATCCTCTTGAACATTGACTGCATACAGTCATGGCTTTGTTGCCACCTTACCCTTATCCTTTTGAGGGTGGGCAATCTGGGGCTATATGCCCCACTTCAGAGCAGTTATAGCATGTCACACCATGCATGAACTTTCAGGGTTGTTTCCCCTTCTGTTGTGGGTCTTCCTGCTCCTTTTGATGGAGTCTATTTTCCCCATCTTTCTGGTGGAACTGCCCACCTTTCTTTCCAACTTCAGTGCCTCTTGGCATAAAGTTCATCTTTCAATGATATAGCATATTTCCTTTCTGGAAGTACTTAAAGTTATCCTTATTTGATGAGCTTCCCATGCTCTTATTACCATGTGGGTGTGAACCACTTCATCCTTGGGAGGTCTTCCCTCCAGAGCCAGTGTGGCTCATTCTCATATTCATGTTCACTGCCTTTTGCACTGTTTCCATGCACTGTACTTCCTTGAGGATTTCCTCAATTGTTGAATGTTCCATGGAGATGCCACAAGCTTTGAATATAGATTTTATTATTGAGTGCAGTAGTCCATGCAGGAACTTCCTTCTGAACAAGTAATCATCAGGGGGTTGCACCATTCAGTGTGCACGATGTTTTAAGTTGTTATAGTATGCAAGAGCTCCCTTGTCATACTCAAACTTAGTTTGATCATATTTGTCAGCTGCATTCTGCACCAATGCTTCATGGATGAATCATTTGAATAATCCACAGATTAGTCTTTTGAAAGTCCAGTGTTGTATCTGTAGGTTTGGCAAATCAACTTCTTGATTATACCACTGGGAGGCCAGACCCTCTAGGTACAGCCTGGTGTACAGTACACCATCTTCATCATGATCAGGTCCAGTGACCTTGAACATGTGGAAGTACTTTAGTATCTGGCCCAGCCAGTCATTGAAGCTATCCAGGTCATCTTGACCTCTGTACTTGCCAGGCTTTGGCAGATTCATTGCTTTTATCTCAGGTCCAACCTGTCCTGTCAGTAAACTGACTTGTTCCCATATACACTGAGTGTATCTGTTCTGCATAAAATCCATGTATCTTGTGTTTCCCAGGGTAAATCCTCTCAGGTAGTTGGGTCTATTCCCTTGTGCAATGCATCATCCCCCAATTGTGGGGACTCCTTTGTATCCTTGGGGACCCTCTTCATCCTTGTTGTCTGGGTCATCATCATCAGGAGGACCACCATCAGGAGGATCACCTCCAGGGATGCCTTGACCAGGGAAGCTTCCCCTGTATTCATTCCATTTGGAAGGGTCACCTCCATTGTTGTATCTTCCAGGAGGTCTTCCTCTATTATCTCCTTGACCATGCAGGTTACTGGCCAGTTCTGGTCTATCATTTCTGCTGGGAGAGTTTTCTCCAGCATTTGCAGCCATATTTCTAGCTGCAATGGTACAGTCTCATGCCATTTGGTGAAGGATGGCAGTGCCTCACTCGCTTTCATACATTTGGCGGATTATATCCAAGTTTCTCCTCAAGAAATATGCTGGGTGATTTGGCATCTCAGGGGCAAAACCCCCTCTTCTGTTAGTTGTCCTTTTAGCTGGAGGATTCTCCCTCCTTATAGGCATACCTGGCCAGAAATTTGGGATTGAGTCCTCCCTCTTTAACACCAGTTCAGGCTCAATGTCTGGAGTAGTCATCCCACTTGCATCTCTGGTGGTGAGTGCCCACCTATACCTTTCAAGTTCTTCTGCATGATGCACTCCAGGGTTTATCCCATGGTTATTGAAGCCTTTGGGACCATACCCATACAGTCTTCCAGCCATTGTCACTGAAGACTTTCAAAAAAATCATTCATGGCCTCAAAGGCCATGTGAGGGTCGATAGGGGCATCCCTCTTGACATTTTCTCTCCTCAAAGGTGTTTCACCTTCATCATATATTTCAGTTGGAGGGCTTTGAGTCCTCCATACTAAGACAGGGTTGGAAGACATCTGTGAGTTATCTAACTCAGTTTGCTGAGGAGTAAGGGGACTCATTGAGTCTCTGATGACCTCTGTACTCTCTCTTGCAGCTTGCTCAATGCTGCTTCCCAGCATCATTGAGGTGTTTAATCCTCCAGGCATGTGCACATCTGGTGCTCCAGTTCTGAGCTGCCTAGCACTTGTCCCTTTGTCAGCACTTCCAGCTGGTGGCTACAATTCTTCTGTATTTTTATTGTTCTTCTGGACCTTGGGTGGTCCTTTGGGGGCTTGATGACTATTGTCATCTGGAGGGGGATTCCCTCCATCAGGCAGCTTGTTCTGGCCTGACTTTGCTGTGCAGGCATACACATGAGTAGCTGTGCAACTCATATTGCAAATACTTGATGAGAGTTCAAAAAATTGTAAGGTTTGTGTTTTTTGCCTTAAGTTCACACTCATGAATTGTACTGTATGGTATTTGCAAGTATGAAGTATGTAAGACTGACTCTATGTAAAATTTTCCATAACAATATATATACTAGACAGACAGGCATGTGATACCAAGGTATCACATGCCTGTGGATGATAACTTGTGCCCAAAAAGGCACAACCCCTAACAGTGAGGTTGGGACTGAGGATATCATACTGAGAGTTGTTAGTAGAAATGTCATGAATAAAATGATCTATGTACCTTCATCAGTGATCATGCCAGCACACAGCTGACATCATACAAGATGACCATGTTAGCCTCTAAGGGGATAAGGGAAAAAAGATGTTCAATTAGTGCCACACTGTACTTCTGTTGTTTTCCAGGAGTGTCAATGTTTGCAAAGAAAAGGGGGATGTCATGGCAACAGATGAGTGCCATAATACCTGTGTCATCAAAGCTATCCATTGCTGCCTTCTGTTTCCTCCCATCTGCCACTTCATACAAAGTTTCACACTGGTTGATAGCTTCATCAGGTACTGACATGTTGCATTGTTGCAGAGGCTGCTTGTGTGTGGTGTCAATCCATTGCCTGATGTTGTCGACTTGTGATTTTGGAAGGAAATGAACAGGGTTGTAAAATCATGGGCAGTCACCTGCAGACTGCCAGTGATGATAGTGAAAATTACCATCCATGGCAACATGTATATTGCCACCATTATCCAGGAGGCATCTGAAGTCTTGCCCTCCAAAATACATGGGACAGCACTGGCTTAAAGTGGGTGCACATGAACCTGGGGAATGACAGCACTTGGTTGGAGAAGATGGAAATGAGGGGGAAAATGGTTCTCTAAATGTCCTAGCACTTGAAGCAGCATCCCAACATTCCTGTAGTATATCCACCACATTCTTCTTGATCTCAACCTGCAGAATATCATAACACTGGACAGCATGACCCAGACTCTGACAAAATGGCTCAAGAACAATCAAACCCTGGATTGGCATTGCATACAACAACATTATTCCAATAAGTAATAATGCACATCTTTTTTTGTTAGATGGAAACCTTGTCAAACATACTGTGCATGCAACACAGATATGAGAGCACTAATAGCATCACAGGAGTGCTCAAAAAGCACACAATAAAAACCTAAAAGTTCAATGGAAACTGCCATGCAAGGTTGTGATGGAGCAGTAGGAAATAGGCCATTGCAGATGAGTAACTGTGGAGGGGTAATACATTCACAGCTCCAGATGGCAACCAATGCAAATGCTAAGGAGTAATTAACATCGCTTTAGTGTGCAGAATAATGACAAACTTACAGTCAAAATACAAGCAAGTAATGTTTGTGAGTCTCTTATCACAGTCTTGTGAACACACAGAAAGCAAGGAAACTTGTTGAGCCAGTGGCTTCCCTGTTGGAATATAAACTGCCCTCTGAGTAGTACATACCTTAGGTGTGAAGGTTTGTTGCTTACATAAGCAAAAAAGCGGACATACAGTAGAGTAAATTTTCTCCCAGCCTCCCCAGTAGCTTGTGGTTACTGAGGAGTAAGTCACCTTTCATATTTAGCCTTACATTTACTGACTACCTGTAGAGTAATTATCTGACAGGTACATACCAATACAGTAGCTTGTGGTTACTGAGGAAGTAATTATCTGACATTCCCAACTGTCTCAGAAAGGTACTGCATGTAGGGATGGACTATGGTCAGGATAACCAACTTCCAGCTACTAAAGAAGTGATCATGGTGGATGCACTGTGGCATAGAATGCTCATGGTTGCTGGTCTCTTCAGTGTTGGTAATGACCACCATCTCTGCATCCATGAGGCCTTCAGGAGGGGTATCAACACTTGGTTCACCAGAGGGTGTTGGAGTAGCATTGTGGTTTAGAAGGTCAATGAGGTGGGCAAGAAGGCACTGCCACTTGCTGCTTTGACCTGGAAAAGAAACAAAGGATTGAGTTTTCTGTGGATTCCTGACTTTTTGAGGGGAGGTAAAATGATGGCCCATTCCCTTCATCATACTAGAGAGGGCCACCCACATTCCTGTACTTGGCTTGGGAGTCATGGCCACAAAATAAGAAACAGGAGAAGGAATGCACCGAAGGTTTTGAAGGGTTTCCAGCAGTGGTGGCCATCATTTGTCCAGAAGGTTACCAAAGACATCGAGAACACTCTCCAGAGGAGAGTAAGGTTGCTGGAGGACAGTCCAGAGGGCAAGCAGACCATCTGTGAAGGATGGAAGGGAGCACATGGAAGTAATGTGAGGAGGATATTCTAAGAATAGAATATTTCAGAATTTACCAGTGCAGATGCTTGATCTGTTTGACCCATTGCTCACATCAAAAGAACCCTATCTAAAAGAGTGTTATTGCTACTGAAAAGTAGTGCCTGAGGCATGCCAATCTGTAGAATATATTTCTCCCAAAGTTGACAGCTAAGTCATTGTAGATTGCTGAATATTGTTGTAGTGAAATTGTTATGCCAGTGCACACAAAAGACCTAAAAAAAGGTCAAGTGCAAACAGCAGCAGCAAAACTGGTAACCTTGGGACATAATGACTTTAAGTCCCCTTGGTCAGACACACTCATATTGCCAAACAATGGTGATAAATGAGTCAAGTTGCAAGGTATCGAAAAGATGGAGTATGCAAGTGAGTCAGTCACTACTTATATACTGTCGAGTACCACAGCCTCTATGTGCTGGCTAACATGGTAAACAATGGGAAAGGCAATGATGTGCAGCAACATGCAGCTATGTATAGTACAACAGAAGGGGAAGGTGCAAGTCAGATATCAATAAGTGGGTGGTTGGGTAGTCAACCACCAGAGTCAGGTGCTGTATTTGGGTTGAGCCAAATATAGCAGTGAAATCTATATACCTGACAAAAGTCAATGGTAAACACAAGAAAGGAAAAATGGAACCAGAACAGTGGTAGTAATGCCTACCACAGCATAAGTCCATCAGGTGAAGTACTGGGTATAACCCAGGTAGCAGCAAGAGTGGTGATGATGACAATGGCAACAATAACAATGCCTAGAGCAGCATATGCATGAAGTAGTGGTGGGACATGGGAATAGGAAGGTGAAAAGTCAGGGTGTAACATCACCCCCCCATTAAGAGTGGCAAGCCCCTGCTCAATGAGGGCCATGGGGGCAGGTCATAACAGGCATAGGATGATGGGAGATGGTAGAATGGGAAGACACAGCAGGGGTGGATACAGCAGCAGCCTCATCAGGAGACATCCAATGAGAACCTGCTCCAAGGTGGTGTCATGCACCAAAGGTGTTTAGTGACATGAGCATGGAGTCTAACTGAGTAAAGGAGATTGAAAAACATTGCCCTGGTGCAAAAAATGACTGGCACATCTGGCAGTCATCCTTTGCACAAGAACAATCCTTAACACTGCATCAGCAAACTAGCCATTCCCTCCCCAGCTTTCCAGAAACCCAGACTATCCTTACCAATGATTCCAGAGTCCCAGACCCCCCAGACCTGCCAGATGCACAGCCACTGTCAGAACAAAAGTCATAGCCCATGATCACAGGACCATGGGAATATGCTTATCTTGTGGATATACCCAAAAATGGGTGAGAAAATAGCAAAATACAAAAAGAAATTGATGTCTCCAAATTTTTTTTCAAAGATGTCATAATGAAAGTTGTAGTACCTGACAAGAGGACCACAGAGGTATGCTTACCTCATCCATCCATGCAAAGATGGTTGAGATACAGACAAAATAAAGTTAGTGGGGTGTATCTACATTTGATTACCAAAAGTGTAGTAAAATCCACTTTTTTGACTACCAAATAAGTGTAGTGTTTATTAGTATGTGACTAGTCAAATGTTGTGTACAATTTTGATTAGCAAAAGTGTAGTAAAGCCCACTTTTTTGACTACCAAATAAGTGTAGTGTTTATTAGTATTTGACTAGTCAAGTGCTGTATACACTTTTGATTAGCAAAAGTGTAGTAAAGCCCACTTTTTTGACTACCAAGTAAGTGTAGTGTTTATTAGGGTCTGCTTAGTGAAGTGTTGTGTACACTATTGATTAGCAAAAGTGTAGTAAAGTCCGCTTTTTTGACTACTAAGTAACTGTAGTGTTTATTAGGGTTTGATTAGTTAAATGTTGTGTACACTTTTGATTACCAAAAGTGTAGTAAAAGTGATTAGCAATAAAGCATAGTGATCATTAGGTTTGCTGTGTAGTGGGCACAGCCACTAATGCCTCGAAAATTTTCAAAGTCCAAAAAATACCCCAAAATGTGATATAGTGGACACCAAAACTCACACCTTTCATGCAAGCAGCCAAAGCCAACCAAATGAAGCCTGATTCCTACTATGGGGTAGTGTATGCTATTAGTCCACTACTACCACCTACAGTATCTCAAAAAGGTAATGCACAGGATTAATAATCAGACAGATTGTTGTCCTCCTTGTCAACAACTGGACCAATGACTGTGATTAATAGCTCACTAGATAGCTAAGGTACTGGACATGAGTGTGGTATGAAAAGGATAGACAAAGTGAATGACTGTTTGACTACATGAAGTAATTAGGAAAAAAAGTGGTATGCAATTTATATTTGGATGCTGGTATGTGCTTGAGAAAAGTGGATGCCATGAGTGAGGTATTTGAGATATGAAAATGAGCTTTCTAGTATTTAGTATAACCACCCTTAGCTTCAAGGAGAGCCTGGACACATTCTGGCATACTGTTATATAGCTTTGCAATGTAGTCATCCTCGATGCCTTCCCACTCCTCAGCCAAAGCCTCCCATAACTGAGTGACATTTGACAGTAGCTTCATTTGAGTGTGCACATGACATTCCAAATAGTCCCAAATATGTTCAATAATATTCATATCTGGGCTTTGTGTGGGCCAGTCAAGTATATCAAGTTTCTGATTCTTGAACCACTCAGAGGCAAGCTTCGAAGTGTGCTTTGGGTCATTATCCTGTTGAAAATAAATATGTTTCTTCTTGATTCCAAGGTTGCTAAGGGTCCCCAGAAGGTCATCCTGAAGGATTTTAACATATAGCTTTGCATCCATGTTGCCTTCAATGCAGCATATCCAACCCAGCCCAGTGGCTGTGACACAGCCCCATACCATGACACTGCCACCCCCATGTTTCACAACCTTCTTCATATACCATGTGTCGAAACCTTTGCCAGGCCTCCTCCAGCACCATTCCTGCCTGTCTGAGCCAAAACAATTGAATTTCAACTCAGCAGAAAAGATGACAGCTTGCCAGTTCTCTGCTGTCCAGTCAGTGTGAGCCTTTGCCCACTCAAGCTGCTTTTTCCTGTGATCCTCAGACAAAAAAGGCTTTGTACAGCATACATAGCCCTTTAGACCACATGCCCATAGCCTTACTCGGATAGTCTCAGCATTTATGTCTGGGAAAAGCTTCCTCTGCAGGTCTGCAGTGTCATGAGCCTTCCCTTGCCCAAGAAGCCAGACTGCATGACAAGTGTCATTAGAGGTAAAAAGGTGTTGGTGACCTGGTTTCAGCTTGACAGCATAGTAGTCTTCAGATTTAGCATAGCATTTGACAATGCATTGGACTGTAGTATGATGAATTCCAAACTTTTTGGCAATGTCACTGTCAGACAGGCCAGCTGCCTCATCTCAACAGATTCAGGCTTTCTTGGTTGGGCTAGTGTACTTGGCCATGGCAAAGTTAAAGGAGAGATGCTGCTGATGACTTCTGAGGTGGTGCACAGGCAGTAGATTCAATAGCAAAAAAAGTGAGGCAAGTTTTCATAACACCTCCTTGTCAGCCAAAAAAGAATTGCACAGCACTTTTTTCAATGTTCATGCCACAAAACATCACAGCAAAAAGATAAAGCAAAAAATAACTTTCAGTTGATTGAACAGACCCTAGAGAACATATTGGAGTAGTTATATGGGTACATACAGTGAGTGAAAAAACCCTTGCAATGTTTTGCTATTTTTCACTAACTGCAGTGTAGCACTGGAGGGCATGGGAATCTCACTTGGCCATAGTGGGATGGATGGTAGTACTGACTCTTGGTTACTGAGGGGTCACTGTATCACATGATTACGTCCAGTGGTCATTGAGATATGTTGGTTTTAAAACAGGTACATCATTGCAAGGGTTTATTCACTTTTGGTCTGGGTAGTAGAATCTCACTCAAATGAAGGGATAATTGTGGTTGTTTGGTCATACAAACAAAGATACACATATCAACATTGTGTCTGAGTTCCAAAAAGTTCACACACTTCTTTGTTTCCAACCTCTACCACCATGAGATCCATCTCTGCCACCCAAAGGAATACTATCCTGACTATGCTTGATGCTGGTCACTCTGCTTCCTCTATTGCCTCTAGTACTGGCCTGCATCTCTCTACCATCTCTAGGCTTCATTCCAAGGAGTGTTCCACCCTGCAGAAGTCCACTGGAGGTCATCCATCCAAGCTTTCCCCTGCCAATGTCCACCATGCCATCCATCTTATCTCCACTCAGAAGGCAGAAAATGCTGCCCAGGTGACCAAAACTCTCTCCAATATCATCAACCAGCCCCTCCACCCAAATATTGTCCAGAAGCACTTAAAGAAGACTGGTATGAAGGCTGTGGTCAAGCATAAATGACCTATCCTCTCTGCCAAGCATCACAAGGCAAGACTTGACTTTGCCTATGCTCACAAGGATTGGACTCTGGAGGACTGGAAAAGGGTGGTATGGTCTGATGAGACTAAAATCAACTGCCTGGGGTCAGATGGTCGCAAATGGGTGTGGAAAAAGCCAGGGGAGAAGCTGAATGATAGGCTAGTGGAGGGGACACTGAAGTTTGGAGGAGGTTCTCTCATGATGTGGGGCTGTGTGACTTGGGAAGGTGTTGGATATGCCACCAAGATTGATGGTAGGATGGATGGAGACCTTTACCTCCAAATTTTGAAGGATGAACTACAAGATTCCCTTCAGTACTATGGTCTTCATCCTCCTGACATCATCTTCCAGCAGGACAATGACCCCAAGCACACCTGCAAGCAGGTCAAGGAGTGGCTGGAGGAGCAGGATTTTAGGACTATGGTATGGCCTGCACAGTCTCCTGACCTCAACCCCATAGAACATGCCTGGGGTTACCTCAAGAGGAGGCTTGCAGAGTATGAGCACCCCCCCAAGGGAATACTGGAGTTGTGGGAGAGGACTCAGGTGGAGTGGAATGATATACCAGCTGAAGAGTGTCAGAAGTTGATTGAAAGCATGCCTAGGAGGGTTGAGGCAGTGCTTAAAGCAAAAGGAGGCTATACCAAGTACTGATATCCCCCATATACCCTTCCATTACCAAAAGTGAATAAACCCTTGCAATGATGTACCTGTTTTAAAACCAACATATCTCAACAACCACTGGATGAAATCATGTGATACAGTGACCCCTCAGTAGCCAAGAGTCAGTACTACCATCCATCCCACTATGGCCAAGTGAGATTCCCATGCCCTCCAGTGCTACACTGCAGTTAGTGAAAAATAGTGAAACATTGCAAAGGTTTTTTCACTCACTGTAATGTGGTGTTACAGGATCTGCTGGCAGAGTGTGGGAAATGTAGTGGGTGTGCATTACCTTTTTGAGATACTGTATTTAATTGGTGGTAGTGGGTAGTAGTATTAGCAAAAAAGCATAGTAGTATTAGGAAAATGGGTAGTTGGTAGTTGTATTAGCAAAAAGTGTAGTAGTATTAGGAAAATGGGTAGTGGGTAGTAGTATTAGCAAAAAAGTGTAGTACTATTAGGCTATCATGTGGTAGTACTTGAATTTGAATATATTACTACTTTTGATTTGATTTCTGTGTAATGGAGTGATAGTGAGTGTTAGCTTGAAAGTGTAGTGGCATTAGCAAAAAATGGTAGTGGCATTAGCAAAAAAGTGTAGTAAAGTATGGACAGAGGTGGTGGGCTGGGATTCTGGGAACTCTGGAACCCTGTCTAGCCAGTTCTGGCCAGGTGATGGCTAGTTTGCTGATGTAGGGAAGAAACCATTCAAGTGCCAGTCAAACCTTTTTAGTGCTCATGTATGGCATTCCAGTTTTTCGAATATCTTGGTCATTTCTAAAGACATCAACATCATGCCCATGCTCACTGATAGCCCTTGATCATGCCATCCTTCCTTCCAAATTTGGTAACAATCCTCTCCCCCCATCTTTTTCTACAGCATTTCTGCCAACAGATGCTCATTTCACTAATCCCATCACAATGGCTGCCTCATTGATGATCTCTTCACTTGCATCCTGTGTGAGGGAGCATAACTACTTACAGTGAGTGAAAAAACCCTTGCAATGTTTGGCCATTTTGTACTAAGTCCAGTGCAGTGCCATAAGGCATGGGAATCCTGCTTAGCCTTGGTGGGATGGGTAGTAGCATGGACTCTTGACTACCAAATGATCCCAGGATCATGTGATTTGGTCCAGTGGTCATGGAGATATGACAATTATAAAACAGGTACATCATTGCAAGGGTTTATTCACTTTTGGCCTGGCAGTAGAATCTGAGTCAAATGAAGGGATAATTGTGGCTGTTTGGGCCTACAAACAAATATAAACATATAAACATTATGTCTGAGTTTGAATAAGTTCACACACTTCTTTATTCCCAACCTCTACCACCATGAGATCTATCTCCCCCACCCAAAGGAATACTGTCCTGACTATGCTTGATTCTGATCATTCTGCTTCCTCTATTGCCTCCAGTACTTGCCTACATCTCTCTACCATCTCTAGGCTTCATTCCAAGGAGTGTTCCAACCTTCAAAAATCCACTGGAGGTCATCCTTCCAAGCTTTCCCCTGCTAATGTCTGCCATGCCATTCACCTTATCTCAACTCAGAAGGCAGAAAATGCTGTCCAGGTGACCAAAACTCTCTCCAATATTATCAACCAACCCCTCCACCCAAATACTGTCTGCCAGAACCTGAAAAAGACTGGTATGAAGGCAGTGGTAAAGTGAAAATGACCTATCCTCTCTGCCACATATCACAAGGCAAGGTTAGACTTTGCCTATGCTCACAAAGATTGGACTTTGGAGGACTGGAAGAGGGTGGTATGATCTGATGAGACTAAAATAAATCACCTGGGGTCAGATGGGCACAAGTGGGTATGGAAAAAGTCAGGGGAGAAGCTTAGTGATAGGCTAGTAGAGGGGACACTGAAGTTTGGAGGAGGTTCTCTCATGATGTGGGGGTGCATGACTTGGGAGGGTGTTGGATATGCCACCAAGATTGATGGTAGGATGGATGGGGGCCTATACCTTCAAATTTTGAAGGGTGAACTTCAAGATTCCCTTGAGTATTATGGTCTCCATCCTCCTGACATCATCTTCCAGCAGGACAAGGACCCCAACCACACCTGCAAGCCGGTCAAGGAATGGCTAGAGGAGCAGGATTTCAGGACTATGGTATGGCCTGCACAGTCCCCAGACCTGAACCCCATAGAACATGCCTGGGGTTACCTCAAGAGGAGGGTTGCAGAGTATGAACACCCCCCCAATGGAATACTGGAGTTGTGGGAGAGGACTCAGGTGGAGTGGAACAATATACCAGCTGAGGAGTATCAGAAGTTGATTGAAAGCATGCCTAGGAGGGTTGAGGCAGTGCTTAAAGCAAAAGGAGGCTATACCAAGTACTGATATTCCCCAAATACCCCTCACTTTTCAAAAGTGAATAAACCCTTGCAATGATGTACCTGTTTTATAATTGTCATATCTCAACAGCTGCTGCACTGAATCACATGACCCTGGGACCCTTTTGTAGCCAAGAGTCCATGCTACCACCGATCTCACCAAGGCTAAGCAGGATTCCCACACCATATGGTACTACACTGGACATAGTACAAAACAGCCAAACATTGCAAGGGTTTTTTCACTCACTGTATACCTCCCAGGAATTCCCACCAGCTTCCACCCCGAAGCATCATGGCTCATCCCTTCCTTGTCCACTCCCTCCCAATCTATCTCTTTGGGACAGCATGTTCTCCTTGTCAGTATGACATCCAAGAGGACATTCTTTGGTTGTCTCAAGTCTGTTGTCAGGCTTGAAAGGTCTTATGTGGTTGTATTGGTCTCTCCAGTTGAAGAGGCATATGGATTTTGTTGGAATGTGAATCCACACTCTAGGCTAGTAAGGGATGGCTGGGTGGCCTAGTGGTAAGGCACCCCAGTGCTAGTGGGAAGACCCAGGTTCAATCCCTGGTCTGGCCAGTATTTTCAGTCCAAAAGGTTATGAGCCCTGATGGCACTGGAAACTGGTCCCTGCTGGAAGCACACAATAAGCCACTCATCTTGGGGTGGTCTGTGGGTGGGACAGCTGTGGAGAGCTGTAATGAACCCATTACCCAAGGATGGAGGGGGTGAGTGTGGCTTCAGAGGGAAGTGTTGGAATGTGAATCCACACTCTAGGCTAGTAAGGGATGGCTGGGTGGCCTAGTGGTAAGGCACCCCAGCACTAGTGGGAAGACCCAGGTTTGATCCCTGGTCTGGCCAGTATTTTCAGTCCAAAAGATTTTTCATTCCTACTCCCTGCAATGTCTACCTCTCCCTCTTGTCATTCATTCTTCCAAGGTTGTGACAGATCTAGTACCAGTTACTATCATCTAGGCTATCTGATCACATTCATGATGATTTTGAGACACTTCTCCCTGCTCTTATGGGAGAGGATGGTCCCCCACCTTCCTCACACCCTGCTGAAGACTAGTTGTCAATGTAGCACCCCTTTTGAGAGGAAGAGGGGGAAAAATGTGAAATCCTAATGCCCTGACACCTCTGGAGACCCCCAACATCTGGCCCCTGGCACAGTCCCCCATCATTCTTTATTTGGAATCACTGTGCCTTGACCTGTCACATCAAGATCTGCACAGTCATACCCCTTACTCAGCAATGACCAATACTCTGACTCATTCTCTTGGCATGTTATTCATCCATTCCTTTTATGACTCATGTTTATTTCACATTGCTTATTGATAATTTTTGTCATGCTTACCACTGTGTTTACCAATCACTTACTGTCCTTACCAAGCCTTACTGATCATCACCAATCCTTTACCAATCCCTTACTGATCCAATGCCACCTAAGTCATGTGATCTGGTTGTCATGAAGGTAAGATATGATGATTTTAAAATGGCAACTCATTGGGACACTTTTTTGAGCATGCATTCAATCTGTGGTTATGGGATTCACTATGCCCTCCTACTGTTTATTTGGTCATACAAATAAAGCCTAACTGTACCACATGATCTGACAAGTGGTTCATAAGCATGCAAACAATGCCAAACATCAAATTTAGACCACTAAGCCTCAGTCCTTTGCCACAACTCAAGAGATCATCTTTCTCACTCATCAGGGTCAGTCTCTCATGGAATCTCATTAAATACCAGTGCATGCCACAGTGTAATCCATGTAATATACTCCAATGACCATGGGTCCCTTCAAAATTCTGCTGGAAGTCAAGCAAATGCTGTTTACCCTACTCATGTCTGGGGTGCATTGTCACTACTCAGTACTGGGAAAGCTGAATATATCAAGGCCTTCTGTGGATAACATTGCATGGGTTGGGAGGGGATCAGTCTGATCTTCATGTCCTGAAGTATTAGATTGACCTCCTTGACATATTCAGCTTTCCCAGTACTGAGTAGTGACAATGCACCCCAGACATGAGTAGGGTAAACAGCATTTGCTTGACTTCCAGCAGAATTTTGAAGGGACCCATGGTCATTGGAGTATATTACATGGATTACACTGTGGCATGCACTGGTATTTAATGAGATTCCATGAGAGACTGACCCTGATGAGTGAGAAAGATGATCTCTTGAGTTGTGGCAAAGGACTGAGGCTTAGTGGTCTAAATTTGATGTTTGGCATTGTTTGCATGCTTATGAACCACTTGTCAGATCATGTGGTACAGTTAGGCTTTATTTGTATGACCAAATAAACAGTAGGAGGGCATAGTGAATCCCATAACCACAGATTGGATGCATGCTCAAAAAAGTGTCCCAATGAGTTGCCATTTTAAAATCATCATATCTTACCTTCATGACAACTAGATCACATGACTTAGGTGGTATTGTGAAGCCAAGACCTAGTACTTTCAAACTCCCTGCAAGCCTATGACCTCATTCTTAGTGGTTCCCTCACCAATGCAAGATCTTTCCAGAATGACCCAACATTGGGACACTTTTTTAAGGCACTGTAATTGTTTCTCTGATCAGTATGCCCATCTCACACTAAATTCCAACATCATCCCTGGTGATGACAGAACTTGAATTAGCACTTGAGGGTTGAACAAAGGATGCCAATGAATCTCAGTTGCACCAGTTTTATCTGCAGAACATGAATTGCAACTCAATGCACTTTGATCCAAGTCATGTAGTCATACATTATCTTGCTTGGCAAGGTTCCCTCTGCACATTGGCATCATTTGTGTATCCACAGATCAGGCAGTCCCCTCTGCAGTCTGCATCAGCAAAACTGTCTTTTTTGGTCAGTGTCACAGTAAAACTTTCTGTTGACTATTCAACCTTAAATACATCATTTTTTTCACTTGTAATGCATGAGATCATGTATTAAAGATAGGTAGATTGTTACAAAAATATATTTATGGCCTAAAATTGGGTATTTAGTGTGTTGTGAGCCACTGTGCAGCACTGTACAGAGGGGGACCTTCCTGTCACACTGTGGCACTCTGTGGTGGCTGTACAGTACCATACAGCGACAAACTGTTTTGCTGATGGCCCACTGGGTAACATTCGAATCTTTCACTCGGAAGGAATACCTACCTTCTGGCGTCCTGGCAATCTCGGTGTTGGAAGATGAGGGTGGAAAACACAGCATGTCAGATTCCCTAAGCATGCCAATGAGCCTCCTTTCTGTCGAACGTGTCATCCCATATCCACTGGATTAAGGTCTGAGGTACCAGACCAAGTCGAATCAAAGTGGTAGTTCGGCCACACTTCGACTTACCGAAGTGTAACGCACTGAGCTCGAACGATTGAAGCCGCTAAAACGTTCCATCCAACCACGTTGTTGCATGGCAACAAAGCAAGGCGTCGAGTAAATACTCGCGTCGTCGAACTGTACCGAACTGACGTAGATTTCGAATCGAAGTGAACTTGCTTCGAGTTGAGCTCGGTTCGACGGCAACGGTAGTCTGGGGGAGAGTTACAAATATGCGTGCCGCCGTAACTATTGGATATCGTAACGAACAACAGTAATTCCACGGGTACTTTACACAGTAATAACCATACGCTCGACACCTCGTTTAAACGATCCGAACTTACAGTGCAAAGCTCTCTACGTGCACGACAACTCCACCTAACTTCAAAGCGTTCCGAACACCCAATCTCGCGACCGCATTCCTCGCTTCGATGACAAGACTCTCCGGCCCGCTCGCACACACTGCCACGCCACCTCCACCGTGTGGCTTTCCTGCGAACGGCCTTTCTTCCTCCGCTTCGAGGGATTCGAGAGAAGGGGGTCGTGAAAGTCCTGTCGTTTCACGGAGAAGCATGTACACGGACGGTCGTTCCAGTTTGATGTCACAGTTTGGGATGAATGGGACTGCTTCGGGGTCACACAAACATGTGACGAAGAAAGAGAAATGGATCTCGAGGGAGCTTCCCGCGGCAAGGTTACCTATGTCCGTAAGCATCTGGGAAAACCATGCGATGTGGCCTATGTATTCAAAATATAACGAGGGAAGGGAGTCAGAGAAGGCCTTGATCAGAATCCGAGAGTCGGGACTTACCATACGATTTGATGCACCATACGAATTCGATCCTCGTCGTTCGTTCGCCGTTAGGACGGCCAGCCTTGATACATCTGTAGGCGATGTCGTCCAGAAGCGACAGCGTGAACGTCGCTCCCGATCCACCCGCAACCAACAGCACCGTCTCGTACTGTCCAAGGTCGACACTCGAACCGCCGTATGGACCATCGATCATGACGTGTATGGGAACGCCGCTACGCTCGTCACCGCTCTGCTTCTCTGAAACGGAATCGGATAGGTCTTGTTTGTCGCGCGTGTATGTGTTGAGCTCGTGTGTCCAATCGCCGTTGACGCGTGCTGCGAGGATCATGCCAGAGTGGTTGAAACAGGAATTGCTCGGAGGAGCGGAGAGAATCGTGAACGGGTGGCTTTCGAAGACGCGGCTAGAGAAAAATACACGCAGCTGGACGTGTTGGCCAGCCAACCATCCATCGCTGCAATCTTGGACGTGGACCTGGTAAAGCGGATCAGAGGTATATGTATACGCAATGCACAAAATAAGCCCTTACAAGTGTCATCAATTGATCTGGAGCGTTAAGTTTGGCATCCTTGATGCGGTACCTGAAAAACCGCAAGAGTGCGTCCGCACCGAAGAAAGCAAGGGCAGGGAATATCCACGGTTCGGAATAGAGCGTATGGTAACGAACGGTAACGAAAAAGGCCACGAAAGTCAAAACGCTGGGTGCATATGTGCGTGATCAAGGACGGGCGTCTGTCGCGCATTGGTGCCAACTGAGACTCACTGGACGAAGTAGAAAGCCTGATAGAAAAGCCTTCTAACTGGGCGAAGCGTAGTCAAGACGATGATTCCCAGCACGGAAAATGTTGCTACGCCGGACGTTTCCTTCTGTGGACCAATGATGGGGAGTCCGTACTCTAAGTGGTTGCGTATCCACAGTGATCCGTGGATGCATGCACCAAGGAACATTAACCTCCCCGACATGCGGTGTATATAGTTCAGTTTCTCGTATCCGTTTCCTGGACCAAGAAGGAGCGACAAAATAGAATTTTTCGTTGCAAATAAGAATACGATCGGGATCTGAGCGAGCGTGAGGAAACCTGCGTGGTTATTGTTAAGAGATGGGCCGAAAAACATTTAGGTTGGCAGTGACTTACCAGCTCTGTTAGGGTTAGATATGAGAGGTGCATCTTTGATGATGCAGAGTAAAACGACGGCGAGGTATGCTAGAACGATAACCACTGAAATCCCCTAGTCAATTCAACAGAATGACCAGAGAGCAGAAGGATAGACTTACTCTGTAAGACATTTAATCCCACGTACGGTAGCGTCCAGTGTCGGACAGAAGCGATAGAGTGGAAGACTGCTGCGGCGTCCCGCTTCGGCCGAAGAGGTGGAGGTTTATCCTCGCCAGCGACGACAGCGTACCCTCCCCTGTGGAAGCTTTCGGAGACGCCAAAGAACCCCTTGAGAGAACGGCCATTCCTCAAAGAACGAATGAGGGTTGGGAGGGAGACAACGATAGCTACTCCAAGGGCGGTGCACCAGATTTTCGTGAATTTGATCTGCCACTGAGGATCGGTAACATACGAACTGTATGGGAGGATTAGTATTCATCGCGAGTGATGATACTATTGGACTTACTCGTATACTTGGAGGTTGCTCGGGACTTGAGGAGCAGCCATGATGCTATCAGTGATCGCTGCCGGTGCTGAAGTTGTCACTGGGAGGGCATCCCGAGAGAAACTCCCGTCAGATTACATAATCAGGGGATGACTTCCGACCGACCCTCGCTCAGATGCTCCTCTGGTGGTCTCCACGATGCACAGTACACTCCTCGTCGCCTGTCTGCTGTATCATGCACAACGATGTCTCGGTTCGGACAATGGAATGAACATGACTATGGATGGTTCCGTGGAGCTCGCGACAGGGCAAATGCTCCCTTACCTCCACTTCACACTCGGAGACACTCGTCAGCTTTTATGCCAGATTGTTTTTCACGATCGTTTACTGAAATATGTCATCACAGTATGGTTTCTTGGATGGGTTCCGCAGAGCCGAGGAGCAATGTTTGGTGCTTGTATCGGTCTATTCCTTCTTGCTCTCTTGGAGAGATGGCTAGCAGCATGCAAAGCAATCATTGAAGTACACTGGAACAAGAGGTAGCTCTCCTCCTCCTTTTCTGGTACCCCCCTCAACCAAGCACTCAGTGCGAGTCAGATGCTTGCTGATAAGCAGAAAGACTCAGTAATCCTGAAACACAGTACGGCCGATCGTATTTTTAGACGACTGGCACCACCGTTCGTAGCGGCGTACGACCTGCCGAGAGGTGTCGCCTATGCCGCACTGGCACTCCTCAACTATCTCTTCATGTTGACCATCATGTGAGCCAACTGTCCGACTATTTTTGGGCTCGTGTTCACTTGACTAATTTGTCTGAGTCATTAGGACGTTCCAGTTAGCTTTCATATTCTCACTCGTCGTTGGGTTGGGTGTTGGAGAGGCGCTGTTTGGACGATACGCCCTGTCAGCTCACCTCCATTGACGCCGTTCGGTAGAATGGGATAGCATTTATGTCTATATCGCCATACCGTGTATAACAGTAATAATGTACCATTGACATCAGTGTTGCAGAGACGAAACACACCTTGGAGATTCATTGGTGACACCAAACCGAACCACCCCCCCCTGGACGCACATACACACTCCACCCCACACTCAAATCTTGTGGAGAAATGTTCCTTTGTCTAACTTGACAGCGCCAGGGTCAGGAACACAACAGCAGTGGCTGCACTGCCTTGCTTCATAAATTCAAGCCAACTTACAACGTGTACTCACGGTGAAACGCTTTCTCGCTGGTCGTATCTGGAGAGGCCGGACGATGTCGATCATAATATAACGGGAGAACGCTTTTGTCGCACGCACCTGGCAACTCCCGAGCCGACGCCTATTTCGCGTACTTCGGTTATTCCGGTTAAGTCGAAAAAGCACGTGGTTTTCGAACTCAGCCACGCTCCGTTCAGTTCTTTGCTGTGCGCGCGCGACGACTCTTTCTTCCTTTCCCCCCCACTCTCTGCCTTCCCTCTGTACGGGTACGAAGTAGTAGTACGCAGTCTCCCCCTAGATACAGACGGTATATAGGCAGTATATAACACTTTGTGAGCATCAATGGCTGAATAGCTCCATGACAGCATGCTCATCTGTCCAGAAAACCTAGATTTCAGTTCAATTTCAGTGCTTTTCTGGTCTTCTGCCAGTGGTCATTCCACTCACCTGGTAGGATACCTTCCCCTGTTCAAGTGCAAGGCCTGTTCTGATGTGTGTTGGGTCTCCTTTCAGGTGTTCAAGGCATGTTTTGAATCTTCCAAGTGTACTGTGATGCTAATATGGACTTCAGACCTTCCCCTGGTACCCTTTCCTGAGCAGTGCCTTGCAGGTGGCTGCTTGCTGAACTTGAGGGGGCTGAGTGAAAGCTGTAGACCAAGACGAGTGTCTTCTCAAGTCCCTACTACCTGGCTTCGCAGATTCAACTCTGTGTGTCTGCCGGTTGCTGAGGCTCTTTTAGGGCTGGGACCGCTGAGGAGACTACAGAGCAGAGACGTGATTGGTGGGGCCTGTCAAGGCTGAGTGGGTTCAATCTCACTTACAGTTACCAATCGCTTTTGTCTTGGGCACTTTGTGCCTTTGTCTCTGTCATACGTCGAGTTCCAGCAAAGTAGGGTCAGTCTTGGATAGTGAAGCACAGTCCACTTTGCACACTGCTCTTTCCCCTGGACCTTTCCTGTGGCTTTCCCTTGGACCTTTCCCGTGGCTTCCCTTTGGACCTGGACCTTTCCTGTGGATTCCCTTGGACCTCCCTTAGGACTGACTTTATTATACCCTTTGTACTCTCCCATCCATCATGTAAGTCATTATTGTCAGCATTCTGATCACTTCTAAACTCGGTATCACACTCAGGACTACCCCTCCCACATCCCCTCAACGAGCACGTAATGCTGCTCGCCAATCTGAGCGTGACCAGCGTACTCTGGGCTCTCCCCCCCAACGTCGCCACCCACAAGGCCCTGTCCCAAATTTACCAAATCTCCCTCAGGCACTTCTGGTGTGTATACTTTCAATAGAGACACATAGCATAATCATGGCTAACCAATGATGATATTTCAGGATCACCCTCCTGTCCCTGTTGCTCAATATCCTGGTTTGCCACGTCATCTGATTGAACACCATGAGGTTCAACGCTTTCGCCACATGCACCCCATGATTCCACCCCAACCTCCTCACCTGCCTCCCATGGTGCCTTATCCCATGAATCCTGCTGCTCCCTCAGCCACTTCCCTTGCATTTCAGCCACTGCCACCTGCTCAGCACCCTGCAGTCATGCAGCCAGGCATGGAGGAAATGCACAGGCAATATTTTGGATACCCACCACCAGCCCACCCCCACCACATTCCTGCTCCTCCACGAGTGGATTATGCAGCCACCCTCCAACAGAATTTTGAGCGGGATCATGCAGAACGTCGAGAGAGACGTAGGAGACGTCAACCGAGAATCCCTGAGGCAGATCGTCAGGCTCAGGATCACCAACACCAACAATTGTTGCAGCAGCAGGAGGAGGAAAGGAGACAACTCCATCAGTTCCAGCTATTGCAGGTGCAGCAGCAGCAGTGGCAGCAGCAGAACCAGCAGAGGCAGAGGGAACACCGGTTGCGCTTGCAGCAGGAGGAACATCAGACTCAGCATCAGAGAGAATTGGAGCAACAGCAGCATCTGTCCCAAGCACTGAATGAGTTTGGAAGACTTTCAGGTGAACACTATGCTCAGGATGAGGAGAGACATCGTCAAAGGACTGCTGAACAGAATCCTGGTGCCAATGATGATCTGGCCTTCCCTGACCCTCCACCACCTCCACCCTCTGGACCCCCTGGACCCCCTGGACCTCCTGGACCTCCCCCCCCTCCTCCCCCTGGACCCCCTGGACCCCCTGGACCCCCTGGACCTCCTGGACCTCCCCCCCCTCCCCCCCCTGGACCCCCTAGACCCCCTGGACCTCCTGGACCTCCCCCCCCTCCTCCCCCTCCCCCTCCCCCTCCTCCTGGACCCCCCAATCCACGTCACCTTCCACCTGGTGGCAGGCCATATGCTGAACCTGTCCAGCCCCACTATCTTGGACCTATGAGTATCCAGTGTCCAAACTGCCATGCTCTACATTTCATGGCTGAAAGGCTGAGCAACTCCAGCAATGCAAGGCCACGCTTTGGCATGTGTTGCCTTCAGGGCCAGGTCAATCTCCCTCCCATAAGGAGATGGCCCCCAGGTCTACAGGCACACTTTGAGGACCCAAGGTTTAGGGAGAAAATTCGTCAATACAATGCTGCTCTGGCATTTACCTCCTTGGGTGTCAATGCTGAACCTCAGACTGTTCAAGGGTCTGGACCAATGTCCTTCCATGTCCATGGTGCCCTTCACCACTTGATTGGGGCCCTTCTACCAGAGGCTGAGGGGGAGCCCTCATATGCCCAGCTCTACATCTATGATCCTCAGGAGGCAACAGAGAGACGTACTCGCCGCAATCCACAGCTGGACCCTGCAGTCATGCTAAGTCTCCACACCATCCTCATGGACAATCATCCACATGCCCCTTTGTACAAGCAGGCACATGACATCATGAGGGCAAAACCACCAGAGGAGCACACTGATATGAGGGTGTGTCTGACACTCCAGCAGGGCACTGATGGTCGAAGATACAACCTACCAACAGTAGAGGAGATTGCTGCCGTTGTTCCTGGAGATGGATCTGAGGAGGTTAGAGCTCAAAGGGACATCATCCTTCGGCTTCAAGGTGGAGGACTGCGTCGCATCAGCCAACTTCATCCTGCCTATCTCTGCCTGCACTATGTACTTCTGTTTCCTCATGGGGAGGAGGGCTGGCATCTCAACATTCCTCTGCACAATCCTGGGGGTAGAAATTTGCGTGCCAAGAAAGTGACTCAGCTTCTCTGGTATGCATATCGTCTTCATGTCCGTCCTCCTGCAGTGGAGCCAGCCAATCTCTTCCATGGTGGTAGATTGTTCCAGCAGCTGGTTTGTGATGCCTGGGCCTCTGTTGACCAGTCCAATCTCACTTGGGTTGCCAACAACCAGAAGAAACTCAGAGTTGAGCTGTATGGTGGGCTGCAGGACAGGATGGCAGATGATCACCCACCTGACATGGCAGATGTTGGTCGCATGGTCATCCTTCCCTCCTCTCACAAGGGAAGTGTACGTTACATGCAGCAACTCCTCCAGGATTCTCTTGCCATCTGCAGGGAGTACAGAAAGCCTGATCTCTTCCTGACCATGACTGCAAATGGGAGCTGGCCTGAGATTGTGGACAACTTGTTTCCAGGTATGTACATGACTTGCTTTGCATACATCCCCCTCATTCTGACATTGTCCACTTTGTTAGGGCAGAAAACTGTGGATCGTCCTGACCTGGTGGCAAGGGTTTTCCATGCCAAGCAGCAGGCTCTGCTGAAGAAGATTCGTGATGGCTACTTTGGAGCTGTGGCAGGCTTTGTGTACACCATCGAGTATCAGAAGCGTGGCCTCCCTCACATGCACCTCCTTATCTTCCTTGAGGACCAGGACAAGATTCAGACTGTGGAGCAGATTGATGCCATCATCTCAGCTCAGATCCCAGACCCTGCCCTCCATCCCCAGCTCCATGAGGTTGTCTCCAAGTCCATGCTCCATGGCCCCTGCAGTCCACAAAGATGTCTGGAGAACAATGTCTGCAAGAAGCGCTTCCCAAAGTCGTTCCGTGATGATACTCTCATAAAGGAGGATGGCTATCCAGAGTATGCTCGCCCTCAGAATGGCAGGACTGTAGAGAAGAATGGTGACACCTTTGACAACACTCATGTGGTCCCTCATCCTCGAGAATTGCTGGTGGAGTTCAACTGTCACATCAACCTGGAGGTCTGTGGATCCATCAAGGCTGTCAAGTACATCCACAAGTACATCTACAAGGGTCCAGACCGTGCCACCTTGCAGACTCAGGGTCACAATGAGATTCGCTCCTACCTGGATGCCAGATATATCTCTGCAAATGAAGCCTGCCACAACATCTTTGAGTTCCCCATGCATCAGGAATGGCCAGCTGTATACCGTCTGCCTGTTCATCTCCCAGGCCATCAGGTTGTGGCATTCAGTGCTGAAGATCAGCTTGCTGATGTCATTGAGAATGCAAGGGATTCACCTCTTCTTGGATGGTTCAAGGCCAATGCAGATCCAGTCCTCATTGCTGCTGGTGCAAGGGAGCATCTCTACCAGGATTTCCCAAAGGGCTTTGTGTGGATGAAGACTGAAAGGAAGTGGAAGGTCCGTCAGAGGTACAAGGTCATTGGAAGGATGTATGCCATTCCTCCCACTGCTGGTGAATGCTTTTACTTGCGCCTGCTGCTCACTGCTGCCAAAGGTGTGTGTTCTCATCCATACCACTCTGCTATGATTTTTTTGCTTACCATTCATGTCTTAGGTGCCACCTCCTATGAAGATCTTCGTACTGTGAATGGTCACCTCCATGAAAACTTCAAGGAGGCTTGCCGTGCTCTGGGTCTGCTGCAGGATGACAGGGAGTGGTTGCTGTGCTTGCAGGAAGCTGCTCATTTTCGTACTGGATTCCAATTGCGTCGTCTCTTCGTCACCATCCTGGTCCACTGTCATCCAGTGGACCCTCATGTGCTGTGGGAGGAGTCCAGGGCCAACCTCTGTGATGATCTGCACCACCGCCTCATCCATCATCTCCACATTGAAAACCCCACTGAGGAGCAGATCTTTGATTATGGCCTTCATCTCATCACTGAGGATCTTAGGAGGAATGGACGATCCTTAGATGACTTCCCTACCATGCCCAGACCCCAGAGGCAATGGCAGATTGATGAGGGGAACAGACTCATTGCTGAGCAGAGAGCATATGACCAGGAGGAGCTCCATCACTTTGTGCAGGCTGGCCTGCCCACCCTCAATCAAGAGCAGAGGGCACTCTATGATGCAGTCATGGCTTCAGTGCAGCAGCCAGTTGGGTCCTCATTCTTTGTGCACAGTGGAGGAGGGTGTGGGAAGACTTACCTTGCCAAACTCATTGCTGCTTCAGTTCGTGCCAGCAACAAGATTGTCCTCTGTGTTGCATCCACAGGCCTTGCCTCTCTCCTGCTCCCTGGTGGTCGGACTGCACACTCCCGCTTCAAGATCCCCATTCCCTGTCATGAGGCCAGCTCCTGTGCCATCAAAAAGGATGACCTTAACCATCAGCTGCTTCAGCAAACTGCCCTGATCATTTGGGATGAAGTGCCAACTCAGCATCGCCATGTGGTGGAGTGTGTGGATCGCACACTTCGTGATCTACTGCAGGAGGGCCATCCATTTGGGGGAATCACCACTCTCTTTGGGGGAGACTTTAGGCAAACCCTCCCTGTTGTCCCTCATGGCTCCAGAGAGCAGATAGTGGGGGCCACTCTGTGCCGTTCCAATCTCTGGCCTGCACTGCAACTTCATCACCTCCATCAGAACATGCGACTTGGAAGGGATCCTGAGTGTGACCAGTGGGCAGAGCAGCTGTTGCACATTGGTGTGACAGAAGGAGAGATAGAACTTCCACCCCACATGTCCTGTGGTGGTGACTTGGACTCCCTCATCAATGCCATGTATGCAGACCTCCTCAACCCTCCTCAGAACCACCCTCCACAGCACCAGTACTTCTTGGATCGCACCATTCTATCTGCCAGGAATGCTGAAGTCCATGAAATCAACTCCACCATTCTGGGGAAAGTTGCTGGGGAGAAGGTTGTGTGCAGGAGTGCAGACTCTGTCACTGACAACCAATATGATTACATTCCAAGGGAGGTGCTGAACACACTTGAACCATCAGGATTTCCTCTTCATGAACTGGAGTTGAAGCCTGGTGCACCCCTCATGCTTCTTCGCAACCTGGACCCCATCCATGGCCTTTACAATGGTACCAGACTGGTCTTGGTCAGATCCACCCGTCGTATATTGGAGTGTCATGTGCTGCAGGGAAGGGATGGAGATGCTAACAATGATGTGGTGCTGATCCCTCGCATGGCTCTGGATGCCAATCAAGATGACTTTCCAGTTCCTCTGCGCCGTCTGCAATTCCCTGTTCGTCTGGCCTATGCAATGACCATCAACAAATCACAAGGCCAGACAGTCCAGCATGTGGGCCTTGACCTGAGGACCCCTGTATTCTCTCATGGACAATTATATGTGGCTCTCTCCAGATGTACTCATCCAAGGAACATCAAAGTATTATATGGTGGCCAAGGGCAGCAAACAAACAAAGCCACAAATGTGGTGTTCAATGAAGTTTTTAGAGGATTGAATGTATGAATGTACCATACTATAGATGTCACTTTCTGAAAAGATATGTGTATATATAATGTATCAACATCCAATTCAAATATTTACAAGCTGGCATTCAGTAAGATTTAGCTCAAGACTAAGAACTCAGTGGGTACATGAGAATAAGCACTGCAGTAAGTACTACTAAGTAGCATGAAACCCCCATGCCATGGGGGTAGGGGGGGAGGCAGTCCAGCTAGGGGGACAACCCAGCTGTGAAGCAGCCAAGGGGGGGGGGGCCAGCTGCAAAGCAACTGGGGGGTCACTGGCTGCAAAGCAGCCAGGGAGGGGGGGCAGCTGCAAAGCAGCTGCAGGGGAGGCAACCTAGCTGCGAAGCAGCCGAGGGGGGCCAGCTGCAAAGCAGCTGGGGGGTGGCTGGCTGCGAAGCAGCCAGGGGGGCAGCTGCGAAGCAGCTGCGGGGGAGGCAACTTAGCTGCGAAGCAGCGGGGGGGGGGGGCCAGCTGCGAAGCAGCTGGGGGGGTGACTGGCTGCGAAGCAGCCATGTCACGGGTTGGGCTAGTGAGTGATGATGGAGGCTAGTATTTCGGTGGCCTCGGAGTTGCCCACGTGGCGATTGCCACCCTCTGCTATTGGGTTGGGTATCGGCATTTCCCGGCACCTGTACAGCTGACTGCCCTTCACTAATTTAATGCACACCTTCCGCGTGGAATTGCTACCGCCGCCGTGCAGTCAAATGTCATTTTGGCAGGTGTGGCTGTTTTATCCGCTCTTTCCGTGATGTGGGGTAGACCCACAATGTACCCCGCTATGGATTTCGACCAGCATAATGCCCTGGCTCGCCAATCGTTTCCACGAGCCCTTTGACTCGCGCTGTGCCTATGTTACCAGGTTCTGCTGCTGTGGATTGTGTTCGCATCTCATGGTGGTGTTAACCGGCGTCTCAGGCCGAGGGCGACTAACCAAAATTCCTCCCCCATCGAGCCAGGGTGGAATCCGAGCCAAATTCTTTTGGGAAGTTAGCACACTGAAATACTTCTCGCACGAACTGCAGGAACGAGGTTCAAGGAGAACGGGAATGAGCTGTCACTGCTCCTGCTAGTACTTGGAGGCGCATTGCTATCTGTTGCTGATCGTTTCTACCGACGTCCGATGACATCGCCCATGTTGTGCATCTCACATGCCAAAGGAGATCATGATGAGTGCCAAGGTGGGTTCCACAATCACTCACGAGGTATATGGCCAATGGTTGGAAGGGTGGGGATGTGGACACATTTTGCTGAATTCGTATGTATGGCCATCACACTGCATAACGCTCCCGGTCTTGTCACGGGTGCGGTTCTTCTCCAGATGATGTATTCCGCTTGAGGAACTGGCATCGTATATCATGAGCCTTCCCACCATCTCACACCTCTATGAGTTCCCATGGCGCATGGTGCACGATGCGAGTTGCAAGGTCAAGACCAGGTACCACTCGCAGGATTTGCCTGTTTTAGTGATCGCAACAACCTGTTCTTGCATATCAATGATGAGTTAACAACAACGTTGCCTAGCAATGTTTACGGTTTCTACTCGGCTCACAGGAACACTGGTACACCCTCACGCAGTTGCTAGGCTCGCACTGCAGCATCGTTTCATCCCGGTATTGTGGAGTTCAACTATAACTCGATGCGTTCCGTCCGTCCTCTGAATCAAATGTCTGTGCGGTGATACAGGATTTAATCGAGCCCTTCGTGCATTCCATCAGGGCCAGGAGTGGAAACTTCAATTTAGTCTGTCGAAAGGGCACAGCAAGACACTGGATTAATATTCGCCGTATATAGATATCGAGTCTATCCAATCTAAATCGCACAGCATTAATGGTCTGCACCCACGACGTGCTAGAATTTCTTGCCGATCGGACTCATGCTTACGATGAGGTCGGGTATGTCAGAGTCGTACACCTATAAAATGACTATGGCCTGGTTATAGAGGAAGCACCGATCAACTCGACCTCTCTTCATCGTGTTCTTCTCATCGCTCGACCTATTACAGATTTTGCCCACCTAAATGGACAGCCTACCACCTGCCCCGATTACCTCGCTCACCCCGGAGCTCGTGCAGCAACTTCGCGAACAAGCACTGGACGTACTGTCGTACCTCGTGAAGACAAACTCGACTACCACATACTTCAAGGAATCCGGAGTTCTACCACGGTTTCGGGCTGCACTTCGTTTCTCTGATGGCAACCAGTTAGATTTAGATTACTCTGCGAAAGAGTTGTTCGAGATCTATCACGACAACGTAGGCTTGAGCGTCTACGAGGATTACCTCCCTGTCATCTCGCGCTTCTTCGAGCAACCGTGCAACAAGTCCTCGGTGGAGAACCTCATGGCCCCTGGCCTCCCCGTCTTTATTGCGCACTCCTCTGGCACCTCAGGAGGTGCAGCAAAGTATTTCCCGAAATACCGCCACCCGGAGAACATGTCGAGGGCGATGGCTGAGACAGCCCGCCTTGCAAACCCGCAGAGCAACAACGCAGGGAAGAACTGTATCACGTTCTCCCTTGCATACCGTCAGGTCGTGACTCCCTTGGACGAGGACGGCGATATAGCCAAATACATTCCTGTTTGCTTGCTGACGAGTGGCCTGGGCCGCATAGAAAACAATATGGTAGGTCGTGCTAGGAAGAGACAGCCCTTACAGCTTAACTTACAACACCATCTGCTTGCAGCCTGTGGAAGAAGATTCCTTCTCTGCCACTCTAAAGAGTCAGCATAATTTCTGTCCCTGCACAGCGCTCCCAATAACCCACTTGCATAGTTTCTAATTACTCGTCGCCCATTGCCGTGTCCTTTATCTCTAACTACAAGTCGTTCCTCTTCATGCATGCTCTCTTTGCATTAGTGGAACCCAAGCTTGAGACCATCAACACCGTCTTCACCACCTGTTGTCGTGATTTATGTCGCACAATTGACGATCACTGGGAAGATCTCGTTCACTGCATCGAAACGGGCGTGATACCAGATATAGATGGAATAGCACACGTGAAAGATAATCTTCAGGTACGTCTCTGCGTTTGTGCCCAAGGCCATAATGGTGTTGATCTTTGCGCTTTGCAGCGTTTCCTTCAGTCGAGCCCGGATCGCGCCGAGGAGTTGCGCAGAATCGGAAAGGCCACTGATGCCCCAGGATGGTTCAAGCAGGTTTGGCCACAGCTGCGTGCGATTCTTGCGAATGCCAGTGGCCCATTCGCCTCCGTCGTCCCAGAGGTATTCATCCTTAGTCTATCGTCTTGGTGCGTCCTGACACACACTCGACTTAGATCCAGCATTACGTTGGTCCCGACGTGTCCGTGCAGACTGTGGCCATCGCTAGTAGCGAAGTATATTTGGCCGTTGTGTACGACCCGAGGGATCTCAACCTATACAAAGTTATCGGTTCTGACGATGTCGTCGAGTTCTTGCCTGTGGAAAAACCAGAGGAATCCAAATATCTCGCTCAATCTGTTAGTCCCGTTTGTCTTGCTCATGTTTTGCCAGAGTGCTGACCATCTTTTGTATCAGTGGAACGTCGAAACGGGCCGGAAATACGAAGTAGTTCTCACAACGAGAGACGGATTCTGGCGGTACCGTCTTGGTGATGTCGTCGAGATTGCGGGATTCGATCCTTCCGATGGACAACCCCTCATCAGGTATATCGAGGTACGCTTCTGTTCCCTCCGGTGAGTTCGTTGTATCTGACTGCTTGTCGTAGCGACGGAAGTAAGTGTTCCGGTATGCCTGGCATGTGAGTGTGTGCATTAAGGACGGATACTATATTTTAGCATGCACATACGCCTCGCAAACGAGGTGACGACAGAAACCCAACTGCGCGACGTCATCAATGCCACGTCGGACTTGTTTGGAGGAGTTTCCGAGTTCTGTGTTTCCGCTGACTACCGTCAGGCAGTCGCTCGGTACGCGTTCTTGGTGGAGCTACAGGGTGATCCTGGTGAGTTTCTTGGTACTCCTTAGTGGGAAGACACCGGCGGGGTTCGGGCGCGGCCTGATACAACCATTCTCTTTTGTAGGCGCGAACATTTCTGCGGTACCCGCTGCGTTGCATGGTCAACTGCAGAAACACAACGAGAATTACTTGAAAGACAGTCGAGTGGGAAAAATCGGTGTACCCTGTGTTCGGGTGGTCAGGCCGGGAACCTTTGGTGACTTCAGAGAATGGAAGGTGAGAACGAAGGGCGCCGCCTCGGGGCAGGTCAAGGTGCCAGTTGTGATTTGGGGTAACGCCGATCGTGCATGGTTGGAAGAACGAGTTATGTATGATATTTGATCGAAGGTGAAAAGCGGGAGGATGATTGAATATTTCTTCTTACATAGTATAGTTGACCTCATAGGCCCATGTATATATGTAATAGCGCCGACCTGTAAGTTATGTACGGTACTTTGGCTTACTACAGATTCATTCACAAGGCCGGGTGTGTCATTTAAATTGACAAGCTCACATCGTAGGAAGTATTGAACGGACAAGATTTCTCCAGCGAGAAGGTCACGTGCACCAGAATCGCACTAGCGGGACTGGATATGATCAACTCAACTTTCCTGCGTCGCTGTATTCTTCTTTTCGCCTTAAACTACTACAGATTCTGCCTAGACATGGACCTGAGCATAGCACCTACCGCCTGCGCCGCTTGCCTCGCCCAATCCAGAGCTCGTGGAGCGGCCTTGCGAACAGGTGCTGGACGTATCGTACTGTGGCATGAAGGCAAACTCTGCCACTACCTACTTCAAGGCGTCCGATGTTCTTCTTTCGGGCTGCACTTTCATCTCACCGATGGAAATTGGACGTGTGATGTTGTTTGGAGGGTTCGCACTGTATGCTCACCTCTATTGTTACCCTTCGATAGAATGGTAAGTATGTACGTCGTGTACAACAGTGACATATGTACACCGTTATCATTAGTGCATTGGTACGGCTGTGGAGACGAAATACACTTCATAGATAAACTGATCTTTAGGCACTCCGTCCCAGACCCTGGCAGTCAAGTCTCATACCCGTCAACAAGTCTGTGCAACGGTCACCAACCGCTAATCAAAGCCACCACATCCAGCCCCACAGGGTGCCGGAACCGCGGAAGCAACTTTGACATCCGGAAGGCGTGCTTCAGGTGATGGCTCACTGTATCCGGGATGATACTAGAATACGCTTGCCACAGGAATGAAGTCCAAGGAAGGGATAAGTTGTCAGCACTCCTGCTAGACATCAGCTTCGAAGACGCGTTGCCATCCATCTGAATCTCTGATCGTGTCTACCGGGTCTGATGACATAGCCCACCTGGCGCATCTCATACAATAGAAGAGACCAGTTAGACCCGTGATGAGGACCAAAGCGGGCTCTGCAGTCTCTCGTAAGGAACGTGGTCAATGATTGAAATTCTGGAAGAAAGGAGGTGTGTAGTACATACACGTACGACATCTAGCTAACTTCATATGGTAGTATATCCGCCGCCCAGCTCTTTGCCTCAAACTTGACTATTCTTACCCACAGGTTGCGTGGGCATATTCTACTCAGGCCATCGGCGTCGTATATCACGACGATCACGAGGCGCTCCACTACCTCCCGCACTCCTGCGACTACTAGGGCGCACCAGCAGTCGCACGCGTGGGCTTTGCGCACTGCACAGCATTCGCCCGTGTTGATAATTATAACCAGAACACCTATTTTTGCGCATCAATGATCAACAACATCGTCATGCGATGTTTACGGATTCTAAAATCGCCCACAGGAGCACTGGCGCGGTTTGGTTTGATTGCAAGAGTGGCAGCACCGATCCATCCCCGGGCCGGAGCCGTGGAGGGAAACTGTAAGTTGATGCGTTCTTTTCGTGCTCTAATCACACATCTTTGCAGCGTGCGCAGTGCTTCAGGATTTATTCGAATCCTTAATGCAATACATCATTCGATTTAGTCTCTCTAAGGGGCACAGCAGAACAATGCCCGCTCTTTATGGATATCGACATACGGCCCAGTATCCAAATCACACAGCCCGGTCTGATGTTGGCCTCTCTCCCTTTCCCGATCACACTTACATCAAAGTGACATGATATTTTGTCAAAGCCATACATTATAAAATGACATGAACTGGTCGTGGAGGAAGCGCCGATTAACTGGACTTCTCTGCATTGTGTTCTTCTCCGCACTCGTCACTTGATCTACTACAGATTCCACCTACCCACATGGACGACCTACCCCCTACGCCGATTACCTCGCTCACTCCAGAGCTCGTGCAGCAACTTCGTGAACAGGCACTGGACGTACTGTCGTACCTCGTGAAGACGAACTCGGCTACTACCTACTTCAAGGAATCCGATGTTCTACCGCAATTTCGGGCTGCACTTCATCTCACGGATGGCAGTCATAAAGGCGTTCGGGATTATTCCGCGAAAGAGTTGTTTGAGATCTATCACAACAACGTAGGACTAAGCGTTTACAAGGACTACCTTCCCACTATCGCGCGCTTCTTCGAGCACCCATGCAACAAGTCCTCGGTGGAAAATCTTATGGTCCCTGGCCTTCCCGTCTTCATTGCTCATTCCTCGGGCACCTCAGGGGGTGCGGCAAAGTACTTCCCTAAGTATCGTCACCCGGAGCACATGTCCAGGGCAACAGCTGAGACAGTTCGACATGCGATCCCGCAGAGCAGCAACGCAGGCAAGAATTGCATTATATTCTCCCTTGCGTGTCGTCAGGTCGTGACTCCCTTGGATGAGGATGGCGATATAGCCAAACACATTCCTGTTTGCTTACTGACGAGTGGTTTGGGCCGCATGGAAAATAATATGGTAAGTTGTGCTAGGAAAAAGCAGTCCTCACAGTCTAACCCACAACACTTTCTGCTTGCAGCTCGTGGAAGAAGATGCTTTCTCTGCCACCCTAAAGAGTTGGTATAATCTCTGCTCTTGCACAGCGCTCCAAGTAACCCATTTGCATAGTTCCTAATTACTCGTCACCCGTTGCTGTGTCCTTCATCTCGAACTACAAGTCGTTCCTCTTCATGCATGCTCTCTTTGCATTGGTGGAACCCAAACTTGAGACCATCAGCACTGTGTTCACCACCTCTTGCCGTGACTTATGTCGTACGATTGACGATCACTGGGAAAATCTCGTTCACTGCATCGAAACGGGCGTGATACCAGATATAGAAGGTATCGAACACGTGAAAGATAATCTTCAGGTACGTCTCTACGTTTGTGCCAAAGGCCATCGTGGCGTTGATCCTTGCGCTTTATAGCGTTTCCTTCAGTCGAGCCCGGATCGCGCCGAGGAGTTGCGCAGAATTGAAAAGTTACCTGGATGGTTAAAGCGAGTTTGGCCACAGTTGCGTGCGATTCCGGCAAATGCCAGTGGTCCATTTTCCACCGTCATTCCAGAGGTATTTGTCCCTGTACTCCCTGATCTTGCGTCTTGGTGCGTCCTGACACATTCGACTTAGATCAGGCATTACATTGGTCCAGACGTGTCTATTGAGAGTGTGGCCATCGCTAGTAGCGAAGCGTATCTAGCCATTGCGTACGATCCAAGGGATCTCAACCTGTACAAGGTTGTCGGTTCCGACGATGTCATTGAATTCTTGCCTGTAGATGAACCAGAGGAATCCAAATATCTCGCTCAATCTGTTAGTCTTTTTTTCTTTGCATCTGTGCACCTCGAAATACTAACCTCTCTTTTATCAGTGGAACGTCGAATCGGGCAGAAAATACGAAGTAGTTCTAACAATGAGAGATGGATTTTGGCGGTATCGCCTTGGTGACGTCGTTGAGATCGCAGGATTTGATCCTCGTGACGGACAACCTCTTATCAGGTATGTCGAGGTAAGTTTCTATCATCTTTTGTCAATCTGTTGTATCTGACTGCTCGTCGTAGCGGCGGAGGTGAGGAATCAGGTATCCCAGGCATATGAATTGCGCGTTAAAGGTCATTATGTGTAGCATGCACATTCGTCTTGCAAACGAGGTGACGACAGAAACGCAACTGCGCGATGTCGTTGATGCCACCTCGAACTTGTTTGGAGGAGTGTCTGAGTTCTGCGTCACCGCTGACTACCGTCAGGCAGTTGCTCGTTATGCGTTCTTGGTGGAATTACAGGGCGATCCCGGCGAGTTTCTCGGTGGAAGACACCGCAAAGGTTTGAGCGCAGCCTGATACAGCCATTCTCTTTTTCCAGGCGCAAATATTTCTGCGGTACCCGCTGCGTTGCATGGTCAACTACAGAAACACAACGAGAATTACCTGAAAGACAGTCGAGTAGGAAAAATCGGTGTGTCCTGTGTCCGAGTGGTCCGACCGGGAACTTTTGGCGACTTCAGGGAATAGAAAGTGAGGACGAAGGGTGGTGCCTCTGGACAAGTTAAGGTGCCCATTGTGATGTGGGGCGAGACCGATCGTGCATGGTTGGAAGCACGAGTTGTTTATGAGATCTGATCGAAGGTGGAAGGCGGGTGGTTGAATAGATGGTTGCTTCTATGATTGACTTCATATGCAATTGCGTCGATATGTAACTTACTGTTCTTTTCATTAACGTGGATTCGTTCTTCGTGAGTCGAATGGGAACATGGAAGTGAAGATCAGTTGCAGTAAACTGTTGTGTATTTGCGAGGCTAAACTAAAACAAAGAGTGTACTTACATAGGGGTGTTAGCTTACTTTAGTCCACACAATTGGTATTGCACTGCCCAGGGTACATGTGCGACATCACGGTCAAGCGGATCGTAGTCTGACGCTGCACCAGTTAGTCAGTACGTATGTATTATTAGTCGTGCCACCGCCAAGATGACGCGTTCCGAGGAGGTATCATAGTACATGCAGATCTGTCGAGGAGCATCGTTTGGCAAGTGACGAGTAGCTTTGGAAGGCGAACAAGAACGTGCAATAGCATTTCAGCGGCGGAGACGACGGTAGTTTAGAATCCGCCCTTGTCATAGCCCTACTTAGATTCTATGGCTCATCCAAAGGCCATTGGTGTTTATATTCGACTAGAGTCAAAGGTAAAACGTCCGAGTTGCATCATCGATTTACAGAAGTACATACTTATGGAAAGCCGGACGGTCGCGCTTCATTTGCCGAACGGCAACCTCAGCGAGACACTACAAGACTAATACGTGATCTCAAATGCACGGTGGTCAACAAATTTGTTAACATAGAAGCCATTTAAATGTATCGTAAGAATGGCACGGTGCGATCTCTCGTGGCACAAAATCCCGCCCATAGATAGGAATTAAGTGTGCTGCACGGAAGATGGTGTCCACATGAATGACGGCGGGGTTGCGCTGGTGATCGCGAGTGAAACTCGGCCGTACCATCCACATTCCTTGTCAACTCTGAAGGTGCAAGACAGTTATACAGCAAGTAGTACCTGTATATCACAAAATCATTTTCGTTGTTATTAGAAATCGACGACCGCAATTTTGTTTTTTGACTTCGTGTGTTCACTTCAAGCTGTTCGACAATCATTTATTTAAAGTTTGGCCTTGTGGTGTCTGGAGTCTGTCGAATGACAATTGCCAAATCGAGGTTGCCGTTCGGCAAATGAAGCGCGGCCGTCCGGCTTTCCATAGTCCTGCACCCGCCTCCATCTTTCGTCCGACAGAGTTCGAATGTTTGTACATGACCTTAGCACGGCGGCTGACAACCGTTTGTGGACCGAGTCTCCCAATTTTGTCAGCCGACGACTAATCTTTGTGAATACCCAGTGCAAGATGTCATCACACATTTTGTGGTCTATGGCCTCTCCAGCGAGTCCATTCATGAAGAATAACATGAATGCCTTGTAGCCGTCTAACCCCAGGCCATTCCGAACAAGTGTGGTCTGCAGTACGACTCTGATCATCAACCAGAGTGAAGAGCGACGCCAAGGCAGACGGGCATCCTGCCGTACGACGTCGTCTCCGATACGCTTCTTGATTCGCTGGACTCCAGCAGGCCTGCCAACAGCTCGCAGGATTCCAGTCAACAGCTCCGTTATGTACCGAGGGTGTACCGTATCCCGCGCCTCGGAAACCATGGAACCCCCTTTAGAGGTTGTTGGAGCCGCATCAAGGTTGTCAGTGTTCATCCTGCAGAGGAAATTGGCAAGTTCAAGTCGGAAAACAGCATCGTCGAAAACGGCATTTGGGACGGCAATCGCAGGGCCCGGGTACGAACACACGAGTTTACCACAGGAGCCCATGACTGCCACCACGGTTGAAGACAATTCGAAAGATTCCGCGATGGTTTCTTCTGCACCTCTTCTAAATACAACCGCTGCGTTCTGAGCCCGGAAAAAATAGGCGACAACATCTGTTTGAAGTTAGCACGAGAAAATAACCAACTTCCAACACACGTACCTCCTGCTGTCATGGATTCGAGCTGGGCCGTAACAACAGTTTCTTCCAACCGTGGAAAGCGCATTGCATCCTCGAGATTCTGCAACAGCTTCTCCACGCATTTCCAATGTGCTTTGGAAGATTTATCGAGGTGACTAGAGTAGTCAAATGCTGAGCCGCATACTGCTTCAGCAAGAGTAAGATCATTCGAGTGAGAATGATCGTCTCCGTCCGGAAGTCGCGGAGGACAGAAGACGTGCGTGATCTTGTACTGCAATGTCATACGTATTCTTTCAAATACCAGTTACTTCAGCGCTCAACTCGGCAAGTAGATGTACAAACCTTGAGGAAACAGATACAATGAGAGACGGCTGTAACAGGGACCACTACCCCGAGTTTATATATGTATGCCACGGGGCGTCTACTGTGCCTTGAGGTTGCCTGCCCCCGGTAGGTCAAAATTTGGGGCACGAATGTACAAGGAAGAACACACATTAATGAAGGGGTGAGTCATTGTACATGCCTGGTGGCGCACATGTGGGTAAGGCCTGGAATTAGGGGAGGGAACGACCAAATACGGCTTACGAGAGATCTAGGCTTGTTCCGAGATGAAGTAGTCCTGTCGGAGTCCCACGGTAAGTCCAGGAAGAGGAGCCGGAAGGCCCCAACTATTGGCTGTATATATCGAGTGGAACTGCCAATCGCCACGCCTATGTGAGCAAGATATAACTCAGGTATAAACAAAGGTAAACACAATGAATACGCAGCACATCTTTACTCGGGAGGTGCCGCTGGTGGCGGCAGCAACCTTGCTTGGGCGGCACCTCTCCGTACGTTCCAAGTACCTTCTGACATGGTACTCACGAATCCTGCAGTAATATCCCCTGATTTCACAACTACACCATGGCCTGACGCATGTCTTGTGACACCGTGACATGCAGTGCGGCAACAGTGGAACCACGCTGCTGTGTACAAACATACTCATGTGTCACCTGGTGTTGTGTTCGAGTGTACTGCGGAAGATTCCATCAGGGGGCAACCATTGGCCTTACTCGAATGATACACGTTTGCAACACGAGGTTTGAAGGGCCATCAGGCAGGAGGGGGGAAGTCTGAGTACCAATGTCGCCGTTGAAACAATGACCTTCCCGATACTATTGAAATCTCACTCAGTATGCAGGTCATGGTGACCCAAAATGTTGAAATGGACCTCGATATAACGAACGGTATGCGGGGTGCAATTGTAGACATTGTATTGCATGCAGACGAGCCTCAGATGACGCCTATCAATGGTGTCATTCATCTGAAGTATCTGCCCCTTTTTGTTCTGGTGAAACTTGATCGCATGCGGACATCTCAGCTACCCGGTCTGGATGCATCTGTTATACCCGTGGAAGCTGTGTACAAGAGCCATCGCATCCGTTACAAGAATGCTGAAGGTTCCGATGTCACTCATACCGTTAAACGGCGACAGTTCCCAATGACGAGTGCCTATGTGTTCACAGATTACCACGCGCAGGGCCAGACGATACCCTATGTGATTGTTGACATAGCCAAACCACCGTTGGGCGGTCTAAACCTGTTCAACCTATATGTGGCATTGTTGAGGAGCTCTGGACGAGAGACGATCAAGCTGCTGAGGGATTTTGAAGACACTATTCAAGTCGGCTCATGGTGCGGACCTTCTCGTTGAGGACGATCGTTTGTTACTGTTAGATAGAGAGACCGCTGCGTGGTGGACACGAATCACGGCTTTGAAATGACTGTAATTATGGGATGCAGTATGGTTATATATCACTAGTTATTGTGAGTGACATTCGGATAGTATTATTCCTAACTGCGTGGTGTAATACATGTCGTTCCCCCAAGTGTTTTGCTGTGCCCGGCAACAAGCGAGCCAGAAAAGGAAAAACTTTCAGTCGTCCGGTGGTTCCCACGGGAATTATGGTGCTGAAGAAACCTTGCCAAGCAAGGTAACTAACCAAGCAAGGTAACTAACCCCAACTTAGTTACTCCGTCGAAAGGGAACTCGGAAAATTCGATGCTCTAGCAAACCACGACTCTCAATCCGGACCATCATGCCGCCACCGACGGTCCCATTTCCTGCAGCTCCTAGCGAAGCTGTCTTCGTCCAGGATCGTTCTCATTCTACTAGTACCGATGACCATTCCCTTTACGTACATTCCCCTCTCTAGCCTAACGTACTTATGCACAGCAATGTATACTCATTGCCTGTCCCCTCTTTTCCCATGGTATCAATCAATCTCATCCTTGCGTGCCTTGAGTCCTTCGCCGATATGTATCCTGTCAGTGCTGAACGCATATGGCTCAAATTCACATCTCCATGTCCTGCGTGACACACGTACAAGCAACCAACGTGGACGTTCCCGGAGAGTGGGCAGACGTGCAAGATCCATATAGGATGTGTACAAGTAACCCCTTCTGCCGACAATTAAAGTTCGGAATTATCGTCCCCGGTTCAGAAATCTGTTGCGAGGTATTGTTCTAGAGCATCTTATGACGGATATCAAAATCCATTCGAAAATGGGGCTTGATGCACAATACTTCACGACCCAAAAAGGGTGCACTCCTGGCCTAACCGTACCCTATGATGTGTCCTGAGTATCAAACTAGAAAATCTGTTGGTTCCTTGCAACAGCCGCACAACACGAGAAGCACACCCAAACTTAAAGGACGGTGAGCGGCTTGGTCAATTTGACTGCTATCATAGCGTCCCCTAGGACGGGATGGGATCCCAAAACGAGGACAGACGAACTAATTTTCCTGCACCAATATCATTCCCCCGCCTACACGAATGAACCTACTGTCGTTGTCGTAAGATACATCACAGAAAAATACTGCCGCAGCATGATGCACCATCACAGTTTAGCACGGGCTCCAACTTGACCATGTGCCATATCTGACCCAGCACGATCACGAAGTTCACGACGTAGGATCTTTCCAGAGGCACTAAGAACGCTGTCACAACGATGCGCTTGGATAGGGTACAGAATTTTTTATCGTACCTCTTAGGAATCTGTTCCACCACAATGATTCCTCCACGTAGCTTCTTGTGTGGAGCAACTTTTCGAGCGACCCATTCTTGAATGCCTAATGCGAACTTCGCCGTCTGTTCCTTTTTAATAGTTCTTGCAGGGACCACATAAGCCCTAGAAAAAGAGAACCGGTAAGTTGCACGATATGTATTTGTCGCACAGAGCCTGTCTACACGTGCCTAGGTAGCTCGGTTGCTTCCTCGCTTGGTACGCCAATTACCGCTGCATCAGCCACATCAGGATGTTGCAATAGCAACGACTCGAGTTCCGCAGGTGGCACTAGGGAATGTGAGCGACGTTGATGAGAAAAGTATCGTCCCTACCTTGGAACCCCTGTTGATGGGTGAGTCATGTCTACGGCAATGATATACTCAGTGTGTGTCCGTGAACGCACCTTATACTTGATCAGTTCCTTTCGTCTGTCAACAATCGTGAAGAATCCGTCTGCATTGCAGACAGCAATATCGCCCGTTTTAAACCAGCCGTCGTCGGTAATAGCGGCAGAGGTAGCTGACGGATTATTGAGGTAGCCCTGGAGGCAGTGAGTAAAACTAGCATCAACAGTGGGAAAGTAAAAAGGAAAACACAGTCACAGACCTTCATAACATTCGGTCCTCTTACCCACAACTCGCCAGCACCTTCAATATCCGTCAAAACCTGCACCGCACGTCTTAGTTAGTCAAAAGCTACTAGTGTAAAGACGTACCTCTCCACTGTCCTCACGGGCTAGTCGAACCTCTAAGTTGGGGATTGCTACTCCCACGGAGCCCGCATGGTGGTACGCATATTCGTTAGGCAGTAAAAACACAGTGGGTGATGTCTCAGTGAGGCCATAGCCTACACCCCATGAAGAAGAAATTAACTTGAATTCCAATGGTCCGTATAGACATATTTCTCATACCTTGAATGATGGCAATATTGAAACCAGCCCTCTCAAAGTGTGTCTTGACAGCAAATATTAGGTTGCGGTTGAGTGGTGCGGCTGCACTGATTATCGTACGGACAGAGCTGAGATTGTATTTGTTGATGGCTGTGGGTGGGAACGTCAGTTCGGCTGGTTTTCGTTAAATACCAGGACATCTCCGTCCCTGTCGGAAGTATGAGGGAGACGATACATACCTTCAAGGCGAGAAAATACAATCAGTATTGGAGGAACTAAGACCAGGCTGGTCGCACGATACTTCTCTATCGCTTTCAAGAACGTCTCCGGAACGAACCCAGAAACGACGACGCTCGGTGTGCAAAGAGCAATTGGGAGCAGGATAAGTTTCACCATTCCATAAATATGGAAGTACGGAAGAGGTCCAAGGGCGACGTCCGGTTGCTCAGGTCCAGCCGCTTCTGCTAAGGACGGCGCGAGACAGGGTCTTGTGTTCGGCCACAAGGGTCTGGCCATGTCGATAACTGAAGTTAAGTTATAATGGGTAGTCTGAACACCTTTGGGTATTCCCGTAGTTCCTGATGAATAACAGAGGCAGGCCGTTTCTTCAGACCGTTCTCCATCAAAATTGACTTCGCAGGTGAGCTGTCCGCGACCAAGAAGGTTCTCGAGACGAGTGAAGCCCGATATATCCGGCATCTCACTATCTGGCACACCCGTAAGCCAACCCGAGGTTGCCACGATTATTCTAGCGTGCATATCTGAGCAGCCAATCGAAGTGAGCATTTTCTTCACAGTGTCGAGCAGTAACGGGTGGACGAAAATAAGGTGAGCGCCTGCATCAATATACTGGTGCTTAAGTTCGTCTGAGTTATATCCACCGTTGGCTAGAGTAGTGGTAAAGCCAGCAGCAGAAGCGCCGAGGAGCATTATGGGCCAAACGATGCTATTAGGAGAGAAAACGAGGACCGTTGGCCGAATGGTAGTAGCCCCATTATCCCGGTGTTGAAGCGGCTCAGGCAAGTTGATCAGGGAATGGGCGAGCTGAAGAGCCAAGGAACGGAGTTGCCCACGGGAAATCGTTACACCGGTGGCTGCGTCGATAAAGGCAGGGGACGATGTAGGGAAACCACCGACAAGATGTGGAGTATGTGGTGATTTTCCAAGAAGATGGGTGAAAACCGACCTGCGAGCGAGGGGGACGGGTGGTAGCGATGACCTGAAAACTTGTTCGTTCATGGTGTACTGCAAGGTGGTTCCAACGTGGGGTCATGTTGACTTACATAAATACCGCAGTGACCTCTGCAGGGTTGTTGTTCGGCTGGGGTGCCCATACTGGGGTGTACTGTGAGCAGAGACGGTAAATTGACCTCTGAACCTCACGCCGAGGCACCTTCATGATAGAAACCCGGCGTTTCCGCGCGACTTCGTTCAGGATTAGCCTGCACTCGTCGAAGACTCGCCGCAACGATGGGGTGAAAAACATTATTGGTACAGCAGGGATGCCTGGCACAGGCGTTCGCCTCGCGTGTTCTGCAGATGAAGCGGCTTAGCGCATTTGCGAGGTCCGTCTGCTACATACTAGCTGTGGGAAAAGTGGTCGCTCAATGCGAAGCTAATCAGTCGGACAAAACACTTTTACGCCGCACTGGCCAGTGGTCGCTGGGCGAGGATAGCGATCCCGACAAGCCAAGTTCACGCATGTGCCGAGCGCGGCAAGACCATACGAGCCTGCCCGCCCACAGATAAGGTACTTCCCCAACAAGGGAAGAAAGAGTGCATAGTGCGAAGGCGGGTGGACTTGCCCATCCACCAAATACGACATCCCTCATGAGACGAGAGGCCTACTCGTCGCCCCCGCACGTCCGCCGGATATCTGAGCCCGTCATTCGTCCGAAGCGTTGAACACCGTGCAGGCCATTGCGCCATTAGTGTCCTCACTCTAACTCACCGTCTCCGACACAAAGTCACGTTGTCTGTTGGGGGGTTGAAACGTTGACGGGTCATCGACATATCACTGGGCGTCCATCATGAAATCGGCGGTTATCTTGATACCACCATGTCGATCCTCGACGCACTGTTGCGAGTCCTTCGCCTCCCAAAGTTATTCATCGCCATCGTCAAGCGATGTTCCATCACAACTTTCCATTGGCTACGGTACATCTTGTCGTTCTGGAAGGCGCCGACCGAAATGCGGCAAGGAAGGCATTTCTTGAAGGATGACGCAGATGACGCCCTTACTCCGATAACATCCATCACGGGTAGTGAGGGACCAGATAGCACCGTCAAGTGCGTCGCTATACAGTGTTCTAAGGTATGCGGTTCCGCCATGGATTGTTCACAAGTGATCGTACCAACTCCCACAAGTATGGTGCGTCGAATGTCTTGATTAGTCGCGACCTAGTAGTCTGATGTCAGAATTAAGTCTGCAGTTTCGCAGTCTTCCCCGGGCGATCACTCAGACACGGGAAAAAATCAAATATCCGTTCACTGAGATTATTACGCCCGTTTGCAACTCTTACTGGTGCTCTCCTGCAGGAACGCGAGGGCAGGAGTACGTCATAGTGCGAGTAGCTGTTATAGTGGACATACTAACACTCTGTCATTCAAGGTCAGTTTGTTGCGAACCTCCCCTCAGAAAGCCACTGTTCACTACAAAAACTCTGTGCGACTTGCTGTGCATGCTTTTTTTCCTTGATCATCCCAGGATTATCAGGCGCTGCATCAAAAACACTCAAGTTCCTTACGCAACAAACATGGTGGACTGGAAAGCATTTTGGTGCAAGTTCCGAAATGACGTCGAGAATACTAACTTGCTTGTAAGTGGGGTCACGATCTGGAATATGATCCACCGTTGAGCCCATGCGGTAGGCAACCGTCCTGCTGGCTGCCAATATAGGATTCCTCGGTATCCCGTCTATCGATCAGCAGGGCGTAACTTACTGGCCCGAGAGGTTGTGTTACATGTCTCTGCTGTGCGCACTGGGTAGTATCGTGATGGGAATAACCGTCCGAACGCCGAGGCTCTTTGTAAGAGGTTCAACCAAATTCGATGCTTAACCAACGTGTTGACATAATGTAATACCAGACTGCTCACTCGCCGCTCTACTTGAAAGTCATGGTATTCATACTAGATGTTCCATTCGAGTCCTTCTTTTACGGGTATGACAGGGATCCCCTTTTTGACTGGCTTTTTTTTTTGAAGAACATTTCTTGTAGCCTTCTTTTTTTCACCGCCGCAGTCGTGGTGCACATAGGCAAGAACGCAGCAGTTACTCAGGTTTGCTGGGCCATTTTGGTCATTACCCTCATCATTACATGTCTTGTTTTCTATTGGCTCATCACGGAGCCGTTCGATGGTCAATGGGATCCTTGCCCGGAAGGTAGGGATTGTGAAGATAAGGTGGCTTAAAGGCCTAAGGATGGAATGGAGTGTTTCTACAGGATTGATACCTTGGAACGCAGCTTGCTCGGAGAATTTGTATGCGCTTTTGTGTTGGGTAAATTGTATCAAAGACATCAATACACGGCTGATAGCTACTTCAACCATAGTCAACTCCTGTGAAAAAATTGCTCTGCAATCACTTCGTAGTACCAGATTCAACCCAGAATGACAAGTTGTGTTTGTCTGAAAATGGATCATGATGCATGAGTGCCCAGTTGGGAGCACACTCGGTTGGGCGAACGTACCTCCTATCGGCTTCCAAAAGGACGCGTATTAAGACGGTGTCTTGAGTGTTTAGTCCGACATTCACAAACCTTGTACATTACCCATGGTGTAATAGCACTGCTGAAAGGCCCCACAGAGTCCGCTGGCCCCTTGACGCCTCCTCATCTCCAGGAGGGGAAGGATACAGCCGTTTCTCCAAGGATTCTGTAATAACAAGATAAAGTCCTGCGTAGACTGACCAAAATATGCCAGAGCCTGCAAACGTCCAGTATAACCAAAGTCCTGCTCCGGAGTTCCCAATATGAAATATGAGTGCGAAAAAGAAGAAAAAGATGCTGCGAAATGCGCCTGTGAGGATGTGGCCAATCATTATCAAAAGCATCCGACTTACCCGTATAAAAAAAGTGTAGACGGAAAGCCTAGAATCAGCGCGATGGTATCCAAGTGGAACACTGTGCTACCCCTCTGATTGAGACGTCAACACCTGTGACTATTAGATTTAGCCAAATTACATACAAGGACTCTCGGCATCCGAAGGGCAAACCCCCCTACGATGCTGCCCAAGTTAGCCATAACAGATATGTAGCTGCATTTCTGAGGAAGATAAGCCAACCCTTGCTGGTCGACAGATTGGATAGCGAGGAAGGCGACATTCGTAGTTAAGAGTACGGTAGCCTGTCTGTGGGGTGCATCAACTGTCCAGCGATCTTGCTTTTTCCTCTGACTCACCAGTAAAGTGACGTTCTGAAGTCGTTTTTGGAACTCTGCCCAGAAACCTTGGAATTTGTCGATATCAGTCTGCCGCCCGTCTTGCATAGCCTTAACAGAACGCAAGATGGATAAAGACCCGTTGAGGAAGAAAAACGTTGAGAATATTTCCAACCCCAGAATAACAATAGCAAGTAACTGCCGGGAGAGGTGACCGGCGGAAAATGAAGATGGCTCCCTTTGACGTTATAAACATGAGATGGGACGCTGCGACCAATATTTGAGGGTCTACGTACGGCTGCGCCCGTGCTTGTGGGTCAGAGTTGTAAGGACGGAGTTCGACATCACTCGCAGTGTTCAGCAAGATGGGCTGCTCATTGGGATCGTCGACCGAGTCTGGACGCGGAATAATCGCGGACTTGAAACTGACATCAAGTTCAACCTCATAGTTGTGTCGGGAAAGCGGCCCACCGTACTTGTAGCAGTCCGTGAGATGGCTTGCGTAGGATGCAAGACGGAGCCCCCACTAGCGCCAACAACTTCAGAGCATAATATAGTCACGGGCCTGATGCCGTGGTCTTTCTCCACCTTTGTTTCTGTCGTGCCGTTGGTGCTGGATGCTGTCAGAGTAAGGCCATGTTCTGCACCATTTTGCAACAGATTCGTTTGTTTCCATCTCCGGACCGACGCAATCCAGCGGAACAGGTAACGCAGCAAATGTAAAATTGTCGAAGAGCATCGTTTGGCGATAGTAATAAACAATTTCGGAAATTGACCAAAGAGTCGCCAGAGACCCTGAAAAGCCATGGCAGTTCTGCGATGTTGATCACCAATTGCAGAGCGAGCATGCTGGAGTTTCTACAGGTTTTGAACATGTACGTACAACTTGTGGGTCCATGTTTCACACACCACTCAACTTAGTTTGGCCCACACTTGGATTTACTCGGGAAGGAACGAATTTACCCCGAAGTACTTGTACATCACGGTAGAAGCTGGAAGTACATACATAGATCACCCTTGCAGCATGTATCAAGTATCATCGATCATCAGAAATACCTATCAAAGAAATGCTCATTCAGCCCACTAAACCTGAGCTCCACGAGCCACACCCTCAAAAGGAACCTTCCTTCCTTCTAAAGGCTCCGTGACAAGCCAGTACAGAAAGAGGCATACAATCACGAGGCCCATGATAACGACGGCGGCATAGATCTCTAGCATCGCTGCGTTGATGCCGAAGTGCACAATGAGCGCAGCGATAAAGAAAACAATGCTATAAAACGCGCTCGTGAACAATAACGTCGAATAGAGCGGGCTACTGACGCACCTGTACAGGAAGAGCTCGAACGGGAACCCAAGTACTAGCACCATGACTTTGAAGTAAAACGGTGAGTGGGCTGTCTAGATTCTGCTTCAACGAAATCAACCACCGAACCAAACCTAGTGATTACTCACGAAGAATCTTGGCGTCCGGACCGCCAGTCCCATCAAGATACTTCCCAACGCAGCCAAGAGGGACACGTAGCTCAACTTTTGAGGCCAGTACGATAATCCATCATTGGTGATGATACTCAAGAAACTGACATTCCCGCTCAACAAGACGGTAGCCTACAACAAGAAGTCAGTAATGGGTATCTATGTCACTCATGACCCGACGCACAAGCAGATTGATATTCTCAACGTCTTTTTGGAACGTCTCACAGAAAGCATTCCACTTATTGATGTCCGTGTGACGATGATGTTGTGTATCTTTAAGGGAGCGCTGGACGAACCCAGGATGATCGAGGAACATCAACATGTAGGTTAGACCATCACTTGCAAACAGCCCTTTCTTGAGAGGAGGTTCGCAGAGCTGTAAGCTTGGATGTAACAATATTAGCCTGGGCGCCTCGACCAACAGTCATATATCACGTACTGACTCTCGCGGGCTTGCGCTGGTGGGTGGTTGTGGGGGGAAAGCAGATTCACGCTGCTTGGCACGGCGGATTGCATAATGCTCAAGTCGGAAACTCTACCCTCGGCGGGACGCGTAGCCGGGGACTTGGTGGTGATATTAGGCTGCTAAAATCTATTACTCTTCAGGAAAACTGCTCACCATCCGTGCGTCAGGTTTGCGACCGAAGCCCGAACTTTCATCCTCGGAATATAGAGTATCTATGCTCTCGACGCCGGCGTCTGCTTCTTCACCCTTCTCACCAGCTATGCTGGACAATCCTGAGGGAGAGTTATTATTGGTTTTATCTTCTAACAAACGTTTCGATGGTTTCCACTTCTGAACCGGCGCGTTCCACAATGAGAAGAGGTATCGCAGTAAATGTAAAACCGTCGAGGAGCATCGTTTGGCAATGATAACGAGTAACTTTGGGAAGCGAACCAGAATGCGCTTCAGCGCTTCAGCCACCGACATGATAGTGATTTGGAACAGCAAGTACGACTCATATATCCACACGTCTTGAGGGAAACTGGATGCAAATGGACAAGGTCACCTAAACACAACAACGTTTATGTCGCCACCCTTGTCGTAACCCTAGATCCTGGAGATTGCATGGGTCGTGCTCGCGATGATGCCTTGAGGCTTGAAGGTGACGAGCATGAACGCGCGCACGATGTCCTCGTCCGGCAGTCTTTACGTGACGTTGCGAAGGGGATTATTGTCGTCCAAATGGCCCTAGTATTGGCATTTCCCTGCTTATGCGAGTAGATTCTTGAGCGCTGGTAGTTGGCACTGGTGCCATGTGTCGCTCAGCCCAATGACAACGCTGACAAACAAAAGGAACAACGAAGCCGGCCAGTGGCGTGTGTGTGTGCGGTGCGGCCATTCTTGCCCCTAACGACAGTGTGCCCAGAACAACGTGTAAACATCCTGGTCCTTGGTGACTGACCATCCATGGCTAATCAATGGCGATGTCCGACAGCCAGTTCCCATGATTTAAGACGTAGAAACTTTGATGAGCAATGTCAGGGAAGTACTGCAGATAAGTACTATTGCCTCATCAATGATCCGTGCTTGCGTGGCCCACTCTATCAAGTATGTGGACGCGTAATGGAATTTCGTGCTAACGTTTTATCAGCGCAGTGCAATGCGCAGTGCTTACAATTCAAGTGGTTGCGAATCAGACTAAGCGGCGAACAGAACGACATGGTAAGTAACCGTAGGTTTTATGGAGGAGGTATTCAAAGGATGGCCACCGGGGAGCATTAGCTAAAGCCCACATAGGAACTACGTTGAATTATGCCCGTCATTCAACCTCGAAACAAGGTCCTCGTTACTGGTGCCAATGGATTCCTTGCTGCGTGGGTGGTTCGTGACCTCCTCGAGCACGGCTACTCCGTCAGGGGGGCTGTTCGTTCCGTGGAGAAGGGTGAACACCTACAGAGCTACTTTGCAGACTACTCATCCAAACTTGAAATCATTGTTGTAAGACATAACCAAGGTCGGTCTTGCAACCGGTGAAATGCACTTTGGTGAGACTGACTTTGAAATACAGGGAGGAGCGTTTGATGAGGCAGTCAAAGGTATAGATGCAGTTGCACATGTAGCTTCCCCCTTAACAGTGGGCTGGATGCGGGCTGAAGGTGGATTCCGAAGTATCCCTCTTCGCATATTGCACGCGCTCACGAGCGTTTTCCAGACCTAATGAACCCCGCCATAAAAGGAACGGTTGGGCTGCTACAGAGTGCCCTCAAGTATGGGTGAGTGCCCTCACGATAGGTTGGTGATCGGCTTCGAACGGTGAGCCGTTCATGCTATAGCCAATCCATCAAGCGCATTGTGTACACATCTACCGCGGGAACTGTGTCACGCGAGACCCATGAAATCACTGTTCCTACTGTTTTTACCGAGAAAGACTGGAATACCAGAGCACTTGAAATCTTCAAAGAGCAGGGAGATAAAACCCCGGTATTGACTACATATCGTGCATCCAAAGTGCTCGCAGAACAAGGTCAGTACTTGGACTATTGGTTCCACTCGCCCTGACACCACCTACTGATCCTCCCAGGTGCATGGAAGTTCACGAAGGACCATGAGCACGAGATTGGCTAGGATTTGACGTCATTAAATCCGCCTCTTGTATGATTTATTTCATAACGAGCCATCTGACTGGTTGCTGATTGCGATCCTTCATTCAGATCCTTGGGGTAAGGTGACCATATTTCACCGAGGGACATTGTGTCTGACCGTTTGGGATATGCTGTGGATACGACAGCCTGTTATCCACGATGTGACTGACCCCTCTTCGCTCAAAACATCCATGCGGTGGTTCTACGACTACGTCGTCGATCCTGTGAAAAGTGCTGATGCAGGGAATGATTTCCTCGCAAAAACGGGCCTCCCTTGGGTTGATGTTCGCGATTTAGCTGCAGCACATCGACTGGCACCGGAGAAGCAAGAAGCAGGGAGTGAGCAGATCCTCATTTCAGGTAATTTTCTCCATCCTGACATCCAACGAGGGCGTTCTGACTTAATGCTTAAGGGCCTTGGGCGGCATGGCAAGCCTTCAGTGCGTTATGAGTTAGCTCCTTTGGGACTGGAAAATCGTACTGATGACTTCCAAAGTCGATGTGGCAAATGCACTAGAGCCCACCCCAAGGTTAGCAAGACCGCTACCAAAGGGTAACCCAGGGTCTAGTCATCCAGCTATGCGTAAGTATGACGCCACCAAGTCGGAACGTATTCTCGGCTTGAAGTATCGTTCCATGGTGGAGATGACGAGGGACACGCTTTCTGACTTCTCTGCCCGTGGTTGGTAGGATCTTAGCTAAATGAGTCTGCATATTATCATTCGGAGCTTCGTTGTGTAGGTCGAACTTGGATGCGTACCCACTTGCCATACAAATAAGTGAATTATCCGTTACTGGGTACTACCTACCGAAACGATCCTTACGGCCAGTGAGCTTTCTATTTTGTTGTAGAAGACTTAGACAAAGGCGCAACACAAGGCAGATTTCATTAGGACGTCAATATCCCGTGGGCAGGGATATATTGCAAGTACTCCACCCCACGGATTGTAAGTTTCCCAAAAGCAGATGTCACCGTAGGCTGAGAGGTCAGATGCTTCCTCGGGGATCATCTAACGGGTTCCCGCCAGGAATGAGTTGCGTACCGGTCGCGAAGTCACGTAGTCACCCCTTCCCCACAGTCCACGGATCCGGGGAAGTAAGTTCCAGCGGCTTTGCCAACACGAAGTAGTGCATATCAGAACCCGACCGCACCTACAATACATTCCAGGGTATCAACCATATAAAAGACATCACCTTTCACCATACCAAGGAATCGAACGAAAACTGCACGGCCAACTAGCTACCTTGTCGTAAGATCATTCACTCCATTGGAAGCGCTCACACAGGTACTTGCGGGGTCTCCTCAACCCTATGTTTCCCGCACTCTTGAGGCAAAAACCGCCAGCCATCTATCGGTTCTGTAACAAGCCAGTAAAAAAAGAGGGTTGCGATTACGAGGCACATGATAGCGATAGCCGCATAAATCTGGACCGCTGCTGAATTAATGGCGAGGTGCACGATGAGTGCAGCAATGAATAGAATGATGCTACAAGAGATACTCGTGAACAGCGATATTAAATAAAGCGCTCCTCACACACCTGTATAGGAAGAGCTCGAACGGGAACCCCAGTACCAGTACCATGGCTTGGAAGTAGCCCCGTGAGTGAGCAGTCTGAATTCAATTTCAACAAGATCAACCACAAAGCTGAGACTACTGGTCACTCACAAAGATTCTTGGGTTCCGGACCGCTAGGCCCACCAATATACTACCCAACGCAGCCATGAGAGACGCATAACTCAGCTTCTGTGGCCAGTAAGATAACCCATGCTGATTGGTGATATTCAGGAAGTTGGCATTCCCAGCCAGTAGCACAGTTGCCTGTCAGGAAATGAATGACGGACACACGTATTGTACTTGTGGATAACTTACAAGCAAGTTAATGTTGCTAACGTCTTTCTGGAACATTTTCCAAAACTCTTTCCAGTCGTCGAGGTTTGTTGTATGGCTGTGCTGTGTAGCTATGGACGAGTGCTCATTGTTTGATTTGGAGCGGGGCTGTGTAGCTTTGAGCGAGCGCTGGATGAATTCCGGATGACCAAGAAACATCAGCATGCAAATTAGGCTATACAGTGAAACTTTGGTGAAGGGCTGTCTCAAGGGAGGTTCGCAGCAATACATACTTGGGTATCACAGGAGTCACTAAAGCAGCGGTGAGAAAATAACGCATTTCACGTACCGATCCTTCTCTGTTTGCTCTGGTGGACGGTGATTGCGGTTGGGATTCGTAACACTCGTCGTTACGTTGGATTGCACAGCGGTTGAGCCTGAGGCCCCACCGGACGACCCGACTGCGGGCTTAACGCTGAGATCAGGCTATTGAATTCCTCAACCGGTCATGCAGCGCACCGTACTGAAGCCAAGCAAGGGAGGTGTACGATCTGGGACGGAGCCCCCACCCCTAGTGTACACGATGGTCGCGCTCCCAGTACTGGTATCTTCTTCTTCACCGTCCTCCGCATTGTCTACACATGCTGTCGAAGTAGGGCCTGTATCGGCGCCATTCTCTTGTAGCTGCTTTCGTTTTTGCTTCGGGATGAACGAGTTCCAAAACGACAAGAGGTACCGCAACAAGTGCAGAGTTATCGAGGAATATCGTTTGGCGATGGAGATGACTAACTTCGGAAGGCGAACGAGGATCCGTAAAAGCGCCTCAGAGACCGACATGATGGTATGAAAAATAACAGGAATTTCATGGCAGATCCACGTGCTGTGTACTTTCCTCGAATCAACCGAATACCAACAACAGCGAGGTGATTGGCGCTTCGTCTTCTTGGGTCGGTTTGAAACGCAGAGTGGCGCAGCGTGTTCAGTAGCTGGAGTTGGCTAACTAACGATAGCAAGGGTTACCCATGGCCTCGACGCTCGCCTTGTTCATTACAGGTGTGCGTACATATGTAGAACTCCAGAGCTTTGAATTTCAGGCCCATGAGACTATGTAGTTGTACTCGGAAAATGTCGCACACCTATCACACGCGTCCTCTTCGGGGGGGGGGGGGGGGGGGGGGGGGGGGCAAAAGACCGAGATATGTAACATACAAATATGCTAGTAATAATTTTATTTTACATCCATGAATCGAAACAGGATGCAGTGGCTACGGGGCTCTCGAATGGAGGCATTTGTATTTTCTTGGGGATCTGCGGAGTAGAAAACGGAGGTGGGAACGACATGGATCTACAAATCATCGACCAATCGATCATCAGCCATACCTATCAAAGAAGTGCTCATTCAGCTCACTAACCTGACCTCCACGAGCCATACCTTCACAAGGAACTTGTCTTCCCTCTAAGGGCTATGTGACAAGCCACATCAGCAAACTAACCCTTGCCCTTACAAAATGTCTTTGTACACTGCACAACCACACTTGCTTCCATCCTCACAAAAATTCACCTGGAAGCTGACATTATCATAAAGATTGCATCATCAAATTTTCAACCTACATTTAGATGACAATTGTTGAGATCCATTTCCCCTATTTTTCTGGACAGGCCTAGCCAGTTAGGTACCTTGCTGTCAAAAGCTGGGTAGTTCTGTCCAGTTCTGGCTAGGGTGAGGGTTGTTTTGCTGATGCAGTAGAGAAAGAGGTATACGATCTTGAGGCCTATGATAACAAAGGCTGCATAGATCCCCAGCATCACTGCATGGGTGCTGAAGTGCACAATGAGCATAGCAATGAACCCAAGTACCAGCACCATAATTTTGAAGTGAAACATGGGTGGATTGTCTGAATTCCACATCAGTGGGATTGGCCACCGAACCAAACTCAGTGATCACTCACAAAGAATCTTGGTATCTGGACCGCCAGTCCCATCAAGATACCTCCCAACACAGCCGAGAGGGACATGTAGCTCAGCTTTTGAGGCCAATATGATAACCCATCCTGAGTGATGAGACTCAGGGAACTGATGTTCCCCCTCAGCAATATGATAGCCTGCAACAAGAAGTCAGTAATGGGTATCTAGTATGTCACACTCATGGCCTGATGTACAAGTAGATTGATATTCTCGTTGTCTTTTTGGAACATCTCATAGAAAGTCTTCCACTTGTTGATGTCCGTGTGATGATGAAGGTATGTATCTTGTAAACAACCCTCGATTGAGGGGAGGTTTGGAGAGCTGTAAGCTTGGATGTGACAGCATGAGTCTGCAAGCCATGATCAACAGTCAGATATAACGTACTGATTCTTGTGTGCTTGTGCTAGCGGATGGTCATGGGGGGGCGAACAGATTCATGCTGCTCAGAACATTGGATTGCAAATCCCATGAAAGGTGCTGATGTAGGGAATGATTTCCTGGAAAAAAGGGCCTCCCCTGGGTGGATGTTCGTGATGTAGCTGTAGCACATCAACTGGCACTAGAGAAGCAAGAAGCAGGGAGTGAGTGAATCCTCATTTCAGGTAATTTTGTCCATCCATGTTCAAATGTAATGTGTAAGGGCCTTGGGCAACTTGGCAAGCCTTCAGTATGTTATGAGTTAGCTTCTTTAACACTGGAAAATCATACTGGTGACTTCCGAAGTCGATGTGGTGCATACACTAGAGCCTTCCCAAAGATAGTGTCAAGACCAGTTCTCAACGGTCTCCGGGAAGGGTCTGAGGGCAGAGGAAGGCTAGAGTGAAAGTCCAGGTAGTTGGAGTTTAGCGTACAACTTAGTACACTAGTTTCCTGCCGAGTCCCAGAGGTTGGAACTATCCAGAAACTGTCTGGAGTCGAGTGAGATCGATGAGTATCTTATTCGATATTCGAACTGATGTGCTACGACGTATGTACAAGGCTTTTATAGTACAGAGGAAAGTCCAATGCAATGTCCAGGGTGTAGCGACTACCGGAACGCAGTACGGATGAATAACAATATTAGTGAGCTATTAGTAAGGTAAGTCGGTAGTCGCCAGATAGCCGGATGGTACGGGGATTAGTAAGACATATGGGTACAGTAGTGTAGCGAGTCACTCAGAAGCGCGAGAGAAACATACTAAATATGGAAACAGAAATAGAAATAGATCGTAAGTCAAATCAAAGATGGAACAGAGTTTCACGACGGGAGCCCGTAGGGCTAGAACAACACCTCAGATGGTCGGACTGCAGTCTGGAACTTGCACGTGCGTCACAGATGTGACAGATAGACCGCTACCAAAGGGTACCACAGGGTCTAGTTATCCAGCTATAAATATGATGCCACCAAGTCGGGGCATATTCTTGGCTTGGAGTGATGTTTCGCAGTGGAGATGACAAGAGACACGCTTTCTGTGGCTGGCAGAATGTTCGCCACACGAGTTTGCATAATACCTCTCAGAATTTCGTTACATTGGATGCGCGGACCCCCACTTGCCATACACATGAATGACCTACATGTTACTGCATATTACCTACCGATGCAATCCGTATGGCTGGTGAGCCTTCTATTTTGCTGTAGAGGATTTAGACTGAGACACAATGCAAGAGAGATCATTTCATTAGGACATCAATCTCCCAAGGGCAACAACCAAAGCAAATGTCACCATAGGCCAGGAAAAGACAGATGTTGCCCCAGGGAACATCGAAGGAGTTTGTGCTGAGCATGAACTGGTGCATACCCTCGACAAAAGAGTGGCGAAGTCAACTAATCACCCTTTAACTGCAGTCCAGATTTGGGGGACCAAGCTCCAACTGCTTTGCCAATGCGAGGTAGTGCATGTAAGGCTCCAACCACACCTACAATACACTCTGGGGTATCAACCATATAAAAGATATCACTTCTCACCATACCAAGAAATCGAACGAAAGCTGCACTACCCACCCAGCTACCTTGTCGAAAGACCCCTCCCTTCATTGGAAGGGCTCACACTGTTTGCAAACTCCCCTCAACTCTTTGAGTCTTACATTTCTGAGGTGAAAACTGCCAGCCATCCAGCAGCTCTGTAATAAGCCAATAAAAAAATAGGGATACGATCACCAGGCCCATGATAGTGACAGCCGCATAAATCTGGACCTTTGCTGAATGAATGGCAAGGTGCACGATGAGTGCAGCAATGAATAGAATGATGCTACAAGAGGCGCTTGTGAACAGCAATATTAAACAAAGCACTCCTCACACACCTGTATAGGAAGAGCTCGAATGGGAAGCCCAGTACCAGTACCATGTTTTGGGCTGAAAATACTGGCCAGACCAGGGATCGAACCTGGGTCTTCCCACTAGCACTGGGGTGCCTTACCACTAGGCCACCCAGCCATCCCTTACTAGCCTAGAGTGTGGATTCACATTCCAACACCATGGTTTGGAAGTAGAACGACGAGTAAGCAGTCTGGATTCAATTTCAACAAGATCGACTACAAAACTGGGACTATGGTCACTCACAAAGATTCTTGGGTTCTGAACTGCTAAGCCCACCAAGATACTACCCGATGCAGCCATGAGAGATGCATAGCTCAGTTTCTGTGGCCAGTAAGACAATCCATCCATAGTGGTGGTGTTCAGGAAGTTGGCATTCCCAGCCAGCAGCATGGTAGCCTGTCAGAAAAAAAATGACAAACACATATATTACACTTGTGGATGGCCTACAAGCAAGTTAATGTTGCTGATGTCTTGCTGGAACATCATCCAAAACTTTTTCCATTTGTCGATGTTTGTTTCACAGTGATGCTGTGTAGCTTTCAGTGAGCACTTGATGAATCCTGGGTGATCGAGAAATATCAGCATGTAGATTAGGTTATGCAGTGAACTTTTCGTGAAGGGCTGTCTCAGGGGAGGTATGCAGCAATGCACACTTGGGACAGGAGTCATAAAAGCAGTGGTGACAAAATGACATGCCTCACATACCCATCCTTCCCTGTTGGCGCTGGTGGGTAGTTGGGGTCATCAGCAAACTAACCCTTGCCCTTACAAAATGTCTTTGTACACCATACCACCACATTTGCTTCTGTCCTCACAAAAATTGACCCAGAAGCTGACATTATCATAAAGATTGCATTACCAAAATTTCAACCTGCATTTAGATGTCAATTGTTGAGATCCCTTGCCCCTATTTCTCTGGACAGGTCTAGCCAGTTAGGTACCTTGCTGTCAAAAGCTGGCCAGCTCTGTCCAGTTCTGGCTAGGGTAAGGGCTGTTTTGCTGATGGTTCGTATCACTTGGTAGGTTGGGTGGCATGGTGCTTGGGTTTGCAACCCTATGGTCACCCTCACTGGATGGCCCGGCTGTGGGCTTAACGCAGACATCATTATTGTATTCCTCAACCCGTCACATAGTGCACCGTATTGAAACCAAGTAGTGTAGGTGTATGACCTAAGACGGAGTCTCCACCCCTAGTGTACATGATGGTCGTGCTCCTAGTACTGGTATCTTCTTTCCTGACTGTCCTCCACACTGTTTATGCATACTGTCTGAGTAAGGTCTGTATCAGCATCATTCTCTGGTAGCTGCTTTCATTTCTGCTTCGGGATGAACGAGTTCCAAAACAATGAGAGGTACCGCAACAAGTGTAGAGGTGTTGAGGAATACTGTTTGGCAATGGAGATGAATAACTTTGGCAAGCGAATGAGGACCCGTAGAAGCACCTCAGGGATGGACATGATGGTATGAAAAACAACAGGTCCACATGCTGTGTACTTCCCTTCAAATCAACCGAATACCAGTAGCCTGACACTAGCAGTGGCAGTTTCAATGTTGTCGTGCACTCTAAAGAGTATTCAAAATGGAAAACAATATATTTATTTGTCATTCAAATTATCAGTGCTCTCTAAATAATGGCACTCAGAGTGCTTAAGCAACTGGCTATGGACAGGCTATTGTGTACTATGGTCACAAATTTTGTTAAAGTTTACATTTGGCATATCTGCCATGAGTCTGGCAGGCCGCTGTGGAGCTTGAAAGATGTCTGGTCACTATCCAACATCTCAAAGATGGTCTACATGCCTTGCAAAGAGGCAGTCTGTCAGAGGGTCACTCATGGCCTCAGGAAGTACATCCTGCAGTCTCTCTGTGAGGAGTTCACCTTGGCAAGGTGCCAGATCAAGGGGGAATAGGGGTGGGGGATCAAGGGGGATCATGGATGTGATGGCTATCTCAAATCCCATCAAGGGACTCTCTAGAGGTATGGCTACCAGAGGACATGCTAACTGTGTGGGTGTGGGGAGGAAGGGGGGACAGTCCAGTTTCTGGCAAAAATCTGCCTGGTAGGGTTCCCCTGGTTCAGTGGGATGCCACTCACACTGACCACATCTGTAAAAAAAGGTTACACTATGTAGGACTATGTAGTCAATATTATTGTGCAGTGGGGTCAGAGCAAAGGGCAAGGGGCAGAGCACTTGCCTTAGGTTTGAGTTGAAAGCTTTGGTCTTTGGTCAAAGAAACAGGGTAGCAGTTCTGAGTGAGAACGATAAAGATGTATATGTGAGTATTGCTAATATCACTACTGTCCTGGTATTAACCAAGGACCTTTATATACAGGTAGGCTGCACACAGACCAGGTGTGCTTGCTAGTGTAAGTACAACTACCATATATGTTTGTAAGAGGACCTTCCATATAGGTACAACTCTGTCTTTCTACTAGGAATGTGTATCCGGTATATAAGAGAACACCATAGAATAGTGTGGAATGTACTATTCTGAGAGTAACAATCATATGTAAGTGATAGTAACTGGTAATAGTTTCAACAAATATAGCATCCATAGCAACTGTAGCCTTCTAACCCTTATGTAGTACTACATAGCGACCCACACAGATGCTGCCATACTACATTGTACTACATAGTAACCCACAGAGACATTGTGACACTGTCATGCGCCATTTCCATTTCTTTCTTCTTTCAGACCCTCACTGTACACATTTCTTTGTGAGCTCCCTCGTTGTCCCCTATCCTGCATCCTTGTGACGTCTTGCGTTGTACCTCTGCCTGCCTTAGGGGCAAGTACGTGGACTCTATGTATATGATGTGGCAGCTTATGTATGCTTTCTCCTTTTACATTTTGCCTTTGTGTTCCTCGCCCTAGATCCTGATGGGATCTAGAGGCTTCCTTTTACTTACGGGTTTGCTTTCCTATGCACGTGACTCTGTCATGTCAAGCTAGAGGAACCCCTGTTTGCCCACTGCAAACAGTCTGTCGTCTAGAGTCACTCTGACTCGACACGCAGAGGGTTCCTGTCTGCAACCCCTTCTTGTTTGTCTTGTCACATATATAGGCATTAGTGCAGTTAGTAATCCAGTTGCCTGTGGGGTATATAAACCCCTCAGATGTGGCTTGGGTTCCCTTGTACTTTTGCTACCAAGTTACCTACCTAGCAAGTTGGGCTTGCTCCCTATAAACTCTTGCTTCTCCCATATTGCTAGGAGCACTGCTCTGATGTTGTGATGACCTTTGGCTAGAACCGATCATCACCTAAATCTTGGTACAACTTATCCTCCAGCCTACAAGGTGGTAATCAAGACTGTCCCTGCCGACTACATCTCCATATCACTGGTCAATATACTTGCAAGAGGCCCACCTCATGCCGAGGCTCACCTATTGCCTGTCTATTGGTTTACTTAACCAGAAGGTTAATAGTGCATGTTGGTCGTTGCCTTGAACAAGCAACTGTGATCAATGCCATGTGACAAAAGCAAAAGTACCCTCATGTCGCATATCTGTGATCATGACTACTACTCCCAAAAGGTCGCAGTAGAAAAGCCACATCGATCAAACAGGTATTGTTCTTGTGACAAACCCCACAATCACAACCCTTCCTACAATGACACCCTCTTGTCATTGTATCCCCCACATCATTCCTGTAGCAAGCATCAGTTGCTTGAGGCATAAGACCTAAAGATCAGAAGAGTACTAGGAGGTGATGGCTGTATCTGTACAGACCCAGGTACCTCTAGGAATTCCTGATTGTGGCCACTCGCAACAGAACTTGACTTGTAACCTAAGATAGAGGTGTACCCTTGAGTCTTAGGAACTCAAAACCAAAAAGCAAAGTGTCTTCCGATGTGGGATCCTCAAAGTTTCGGCCTTCCATGAGGAAGCCCCCTATAGTTCCCCCGTGTACTTCGACATCTTCCGCTGCCCCTGAAAAGATTGAGAGATCGACCTCTCAAAGATTTCAGCCATATTCTACAAGTCCAACAAAAGCTGAACCAGAAGAAACACTCCCAGTGTCACCAAGTAAAGGTAGAAGGGAACCAGCCCTAGAACCTTTAACAAACCCAACTTCAACTTCAAAACTACCTGAATCCTTCCATCGAATCCAAGAACCAGAACTGCTGGTTGGAAGAAAGATCAATGAAGAAGAAACTCACACAGCCCCTGAGTCAGTGTTGACTTCCCTAGACCTCGGAATGGCAGGAGTAGGAGAACAAGAAATGGTTGCCCAACTTGCACAACAGTTCCAGCAATTTGCCCAAACAAGTGACCCCTTTAAAAACAAAATGGTCGGCAACATCAAAGAATTAGTGACGTGGTACAAGACCTTAATGGGACATGAAGGCCTTGTCTTCCCCTCATACACAATCCCAAGAAATGCCGAAGACTGTCCACCAGAAGGAAGACCATCTGACAGAGGAAAAGGGTTAGGCCTAGGCAAACCTCCCCCCTTCGATGGTACAAGCGGCAAATATGAATCCTGGATTGCCTCAGTCAACAATTATTTGAATCTCAATTGCCATATCTACAACACTGAAGAAAGAAAAATAGGATTCACTCTCTCATTTATGAGTCACGGATCATCCGTCCACTTCGCCAAAAACTATCTCAAGGACTGTACCACCCTTGCTGGCAATGTCTACATTCTAGACTCATGGACGACATTCTTACTCAAAATGGAATGAATCTTCAAAGTTGGTGATATGGAAGCATTAGCCTTCCTGAAGATGGCTGAGATTGAACAAGGCAAGAAACCCCTAAGTGAGTATATTGGCAAGTTCCTTGATCTTATCACGAGAGCAAACATCTCCCATGACAATCGACAAGCTGGCATCTACTTTGGAAAAGGTCTAAATTCAAAAATCACTGAATGGATACTCCATTCCAGAAAAATCCCTACAACTGTCCAACAGTGGATTGATGCAGCTGTCAATGTGCAAACAGCAAAGGCCTCCCTGGGAGTCTACAACAGTTGCCTCACAAAAGAAGATCAAACTGTTCTCCATATGTATCAAGATGAAGGAAGAGCCCCCATTTCCAGAAAGCATGACCCCTGGGCAATGGACATTGATCGGCAACAAAAGCCTCATGTCTATCGACCGCCCCAGAAAAGGAAACCGCCCTGTTTCCAAGAAGTCCGTTCATCAGACTTTACAGGTCAATGCTTTAATTGTGGAAAACGAGGTCATAGAGCCTATGACTGCTCTTCCCCGAAGAAGGCCCAAGCCCAGCCTTCTATATTACAAGAAGTCAAGTCCAAGTATACTGCAAGTGAGTTCAAGGAACTCAAGAAAGCCTTATCCCCTGAAAAGAAGGAGGATTTTTAAAGCCCTCTCTCAGCCAGACTGCAACTGAGGAGAGGTGTAGTTTTAGATCATTCATGGCTCCTGAGTAAATGTCCATAGCAGCCTATGCAGAATATCCATCTGTTTGTCCCATAGCTGGGACGTTATACTTGGTGGAGAGGAATGATCAAGTGGTGTGTACTGCCATTGATAGTGGAGCTGAATGCAATGCTATTAGTCAAGAAGCAGTAGAGAAGCATGGTCTCAAAATGCGCAAAATAGAAAATCCATGGTCACCCAGAAGCTTCGAAGGATTGATGAAACAGGTAATCGATTCAATCGCACTCTTCACTGGAAGAGTCCACAGATGAACCTTCAAGCTTCATGCATATGTCATGGACCTTAAAAATGAAAGCATCCTACTCAGAATGCCCTGGTTGCAACAAGCACAACCAGTAATCGATTGGACCAAATGCTGTATAGTCGGATGGGGAACCCCTGAAGTATCTGTCTCGATAAATTGAATGTCAATTTCGACAGAACTAGAAGCAGGTGTAAAACATGACAAGGTGGTATTACCGCCTGAGTATTCATCTTACTCTGAAGTGTTTTCTGAAAACTGCCCTCTCCCTCCCCACTGACCTGACTATGATCATACAATTAAACTCAATACCTCCAAGGATCTGAAAATCTTTAAACTGGCCAAGATCTACCCCCTTTCCCACGATGAGATGACTCTCCTTGACAAGTTCCTAGAGGAAAACCTCGGAACTGGAAAGGTAGAAAAGATCAAAAATGTGGACATACTCAAAGTCCTGCTGGCACTGGTTTTCTTTGTTCACTGCAAGCATTTTACAATTTTTCTTCAGAAAACATCTTGAAAAAATGGAGAGAAGAGATACTCTTTTATGTCAGATGATTTGTTGGAAAAAATGCAAATATAATTTTCTCTTTTCTGTGCAGAAACATGGATTAATGGTGATGTCCATTAGCTTCTACACTAAGTGGTATTAGCATCACTTCATGTTTTCTGGAAGGAAATAAAACATTATGCCTGCATTTTTTCTTTTCAAAAATCCAAAATAAAGGAGTATCTCTTTCCTTCATTTTTCCAGAATGTTTTCTAAAGAAATATTCTGAAATGCTTGCAGTGGTTGGCAAGAAGGACAGGAAGAAGCGACTCATACAAGACTACTGACAGCTAAATTCTTTTACTGTCCCAGATCGCTACCCCCTCCCTCTTGTCAAACCAATCCTCAATGAATTGGTCAAATCCAAATACTTCACCAAGTTCGACGTCCAATGGGGTTTCATGAATATCCGAGTAGAGAAAGAAGAAGACACGTTACTAGGATCCTTCCTCACACCCCAAGGGGTGTATAAGCCAACTGTAATGTTCTTCGGTCAAAACAACATGCCCCTGACATTCCAGCAGTACATGGATGGAAAGTTTGGTCAATTGCATATTGACAAAAAGGCCGTCATCTACCTGGACGACATGACAATTCACACCAAAACATGCAAGGACCTAAGGAAGAACATAAGAGAGTTTTTGGAGATAGCAAAGGAGGAGAACCTTCGACTTAAATTGTTGAAGTGTGTCTTTGAAGCCGAAGAAATAGACTTCCTAGGATTCACTATCAAACACAGCCAGTACGAAACAGCTCCCATCAAGGTCGATGCTGTTAGGAACTGGAAGACCCCGAGCAATGTCCATGATGTTTGCCAATTCCTAGGATTCTGCAATTTCTATCGACAGTTTATTCCTGCCTTTGCTATGGTCACAAAACCTCTACATGAGTTGATGAAGAAAGATGAGCCCTGGAAGTGGAAAGAAGACCAAGAGTATGCTTTCCAAAAGCTTAAAATGCTAATGAGCCAGGCTCCTGTCCTTTGTCTCCCCAACTTCAACAAACTGTTTGAAGTCTACACTGATGCCTCAAAGCTTGGCACTGGTGCAGTCCTATGCCAGAAGTTTGAAGACAACGAGTTACATCTGATCGCATACCTTTCGCAATTGCTCCAAGGAGCTGAACAAAATTATCAAGTATATGATCTGGAGATGATGGCCATTGTAAGAGCTTTGAAGGCATGGAAACATTATCTGTTGTGCCTGGTCGAGGACACTATCATCCACACTGACCATGAAAATTTAACCTATTACTGGGAACCTCAAAACCTAACCGGTCACCAAGCCCGATGGCTTGCCTATATTCAAGGTTTCCCATTAAAGTTCAAACACAATCCTGGTCGTCGAATGATAGTTCCCAACATGCTCTCAAGAAATCCTCTGTTCACTGCGACCATGCTGGTTGAAACTATGGTACTCCGACCATCAATTTGGCTCAAAGGGGGGGGTGAAACCACTAAAAACACCCCCACTCCTGTCGAAACTGTCTCAAAACCGACCCTCGACGTGCTGAAACAAATGACATTGACTGTGAAAGTCCCAAAAATGCCAAAGGTTCAATGGAACCACAAACCAGAAAGAGGAATATTAAGAGTGTCAACTGATACATATGAAGAAATTAGGCATTCATCGCCTATGGATCAAAGTTATGTGGTTACCAAAGACAACGATGTCATGGAGGAACCAGTAACTAAGATCAAGACCAAAAATGGAAGGTTTTACATTCCCCCACAAGCTCGGAAACAAACCTTAAATGAATATCATGACCACTCTTCTGCCGGCCACCCTGGTGTCAAAGCCATGACCTCTAAACTAAACTGACACTGCTTTTGGCCAGGCATGTGGAAAGATATTTGGGAATATGTAAGAGGCTGCCCTGTTTGCCAGGCATCGAAGGTTGTCCACCACAACCATCCGCCTCCCCTTCAACCTATCGAAAGTGCCTCTCCCTTCCCGTTTAAACAAGTTTCTATGGATTTCATAACCAACCTCCTGAGCTCCAAAGGAAATGACACCATCCTCACCATTGTAGACCATGGCTTGAGCAAAGCCATAGTCTTCCTTCCCACAGTCAAAACCATTGACTCTGAAGGTCTAGCCAACCTTTGGCTCCGACACGTCTACCCCCAGTTCAGGATCCCCAAATCCATCATATCTGACTGAGGCCCACAGTTTATAAGCACATTCACACAAAGTCTATATAAGGTGCTTCAGGTCAAACCTCACTACTCATCCGGATATCATCCCCAGACCAACAGAGAAGCAGAATGCGTTAACCAAGAAGTCGAAACATATCTGCAGATGTACTGTGCCGAAAAACCCAATGAATAGAGCAACCATTTGTCAATGACCGAGTTCGCACATAATTCCTGCATTCACATGACCCACAGACAAATGCCCTACTTCCTGCTGTATGGTTATGACCCTGACCCCTATCCATCGGTACACTCCTCTAAAGCCCCAGGAGTGGAAGAACGACTCGAGAACCTTGTGCATGCCTGAGACACCATGTTAATCGCTCACAAGAAAACTGCCGAGTGAATGGCAAAAGGAGGCCCTGACCCACTGTTGTACTCACCTCCACAACTAGGCAATCTTGTTTGGCTAGACGCAAGAGACCTAAAATGTGATATCCAGTCAACAAAGCTGGCTCCACGATGTGTTGGACCTTTCCAGGTAAAGAAGATCATCAATACCGTAGCCATGGAACTGGATCTACCTGCCACCTGGCGAGTACATCCCATGTTTCACACTTCTCGGATCTTCCCATACACTGAAACCCTGGAATATGGCCCTGCCCTGTCTCCACTGCTTCCCAAAATGATCGATGACATCCCAGAGTGGGAGATTGAGTCTATTTTAAACCACAAGGATGTGAAGACAGGACACGGTATGTGTATGCATTATTTGGTCAAGTGGTCCAGATATGGACATGCCAGCAACACTTGGGAGCCAGGAGGAAACCTCACAAATGCAGAAGAAGCCCTAGAGGAGTATAAAAGAAGACGTCCAAAACCTCCAGAGACTCAGAACCCGACTTGTCGATCCACTCACCATCATAAATAAATGTCCTCCTACGACAATGACGATGGATATAACTCTGAGTCGAGAGAGTACCTACTCGACCCCATGTCTGCCTTCGACTCCAACTATGACTTTACATCCCCCACATCACCTCCACTCTCCCAGTCTGGCATATCTCCATCCGACACCTTCGCATCTGTCTATGAATCCACCCTTGGATCCATTCTTGATGCCAATGTCAATGGACCTCAGAATCCCCATTCACAGTTCAACATATGCTACCTATCCAAAGGAAAGAGAAAAGCCATGCCAAAGACACCCCAAACATGTCCATACCCTGCTCCTGAACCAGTATACCGGGCCCAATGCAATACTCCTGACCCAGAACCACCATCCCATGTCCCAACAGGTTGTAACAAAGCAACCTCGTCCTCACTCCCCAATGAAACCCGAGAGAAGAACCCCGCCCCCTTTGGCCTCCTGTGCAACCCACAAGAGTACAAAGGCTATGTGTGGATGTTTGAAGGGTTTGAACAATGGGACTGGGAAGGATGGAACTCAGGTGATGACCACAACTATCTACAGATGCTGCATCAAATCTACAGAAGCATTGAAGATTCCGTCAGTTGGACCGCAAACATCTTAAAGGTTGGAGACACTGTTCTTGACAAACAGTCCCCTGGTACCATGTTTATGGAGCAGGAGGGAATGAAGAATGTGGAACAAATGCAGAAGATGCTAGGATCGCTGGTCAACATTGTCCATGTCCATTATGGCAACATGCTAATACAGTCCTTTTGGGACTTTTGGACACTTCCATCCGGTTCTAAATGTGTCTCTTTCGAAACCTCCAGTTCCCCCGACTTCCGAGCCCCTGAAGTTGGTCCAACAGTTATGGAATGAAAGGGAGTTCATGAAAGCGATGTCCCGACACCCATTGAGGGTGGGAGGGACGGAGGTCACACATCCAAATGCCAATCTGAAGGTGGACCGAGTCAAGAACTGCCATGAAGCATACAGTCAAGCCGAATGGACATATCTTCAGCAACTAGCAGCCATGGGGAAGAGACAAGCAATACTAAGACTCCAAAAAGGGAGTCAGTGAGCAAAGAAGAGTCTGTTCCAGGAGTCCATTGGGTCAGAAAGTGTTGCCATCGAGAGGAGGAAGAGACTGCCAGATGAAAGTTCCTTAACATCACAGCCCAAGTCCTTGGAGAAAGATGCAACGACCCATGGACGGCCGAAGAAGAACGAGTTGCAAAGTGGAGAGAGTTCCTCCTGGGAGTTTTCAACGAACGAAAACTATGGCTGCTCGATCTATTCAACACGACCAAAACTACGGATGCTCTCCCAAGCACAATGTTCTATCCCATCAAGGCCATGGACAGACTTTGCCTCGAACTTGGAGGTCATGTCACCCTTGATCCCTTTCACCCCTTTTACAAGCACACTTGCCTCGATTGCCGAAGACTTGGTCATTGGTCCTGTTGAAACAGAAAAGGCTCTAAGTGGACTGACCCTCATGGATGTCCTCTTAAGCAGCCCAAGCCTTCCTCTGGTAATCGATGCGAACCTGGACCTTCCATTTGATGACTTTGACTAGTCGACATGACAGGGTCGTCATGCTTTGAAAGAGGGGGGGTGATGTCATGCACTGTTTCCTTTTCTTTCTTCTTTCAGACCCTCACTGTACACATTTCTTTGTGAGCTCCCTCATCATCCCCTATCCTGCGTCCTTGTGATGTCTCGTGTTGTACCTCTGCCCACCTTAGGGGCAAGTATGTGGGCTCTACATATACAATGCGGCAGCTTACATATGCTTTCTCCTTTTATGTTTTGCCTTTGTGTTCCTCGCCCTAGATCCTAATGGGATCTAGAGGCTTCCTTTTACTTATGGGTTTGCTTTCCTATGCACATGACTCCATTGTGTTGTGCTAGAGGAACCCCTGTTTGCCCACTGCAAACAGTCTGTCATCTAGAGTCACTCTGACTTGATGTGTGGAGGGTTCCTGTCTGCAACCCCTTCTTGTTTGTCTTGTCACATATATAGGCATTAGTGTGGTTAGTAATCCAGTTGCCTGTGGGGTATATAAACCCCTCAGATGTGGCTTGGGTTCCCTTGTACTTTTGCTACCAAGTTACCTACCTAGCAAGTTGGGCTTGCTCCCTATAAACTCTTGCTTCTCCCATATTGCTAGGAGTGCTGCTCTGCCATTGTGACAACCTTTGGCTAGAACTGATCGTCACCTAAATCTCATTATGACTTATCCTCCAGCCTACAAGGTGGTAATCAAGACTGTCCCTGCCAACTACATCTCCATATCACTGGTCAATATACTTGCAAGAGGCCTGCCTCAAGCCAAGGCTCACCTATTGCCTGTCTATTGGTTTACTTAACCAGAAGGTTAATAGTGCACATCGGTCGTTGCCTTGAACAAGCAACCATGATCAATGCCACATGACAGACACTATGTTGTACTATGTAACCAGTCATGAAACAGGCCATCACTCATTCCGACACACTGTATAGCAAATGAAAATTTTCAGACTTCCATAGATCAAACTATATAGCAAGCAGTAGACAGTGACAAAATATCAAACTTCTATACATCAAACAGTTGTGAGTCTAGTATGAATCATTATCATTGCCAGCCATCTGATAATCATGGATGGCATTCAAGAATGCATGACTTGGAATAGCCTGCTTTTCAATGTAAGCATTTCACAATTTTTGGCTGAAAGTTTTCAAACAAAAGAGAAGAAACTGATACTTTTTAATTTGGCATGTTTTTGCAAAAGTTGTTGTAAAAAAACACAGGATTTTTATTGTCAATTATGTCTCAAAAATGATATAGATGTATCTTAAATCACTGCAAAAGAAATAATTATGATTTTTTTTCAGGATAATTTTGAGTACAACATGTGTTAAACATTGTAAATAGATCTCCAACATGTTTTGCAACTCAATAATCTTCTTTTTTCTCACAGGAAAGTTTAGAAAATAGACAGTATTTACAGGGACAAAGTACTGAATTATAAATGATGAGTTGTGTGCAACCACCCATGTGAAAAACATTCTGTCTTTTTCATAGTTGAACATGCAATATGCAGCAAAATATATTTGGAAAAAAAAGTTAAACCAAAAATAATGTATTTTCACATCAAAATTATTGAACACAATATTATTACATTAAAGAGCCCATCTGGTATCTAGCATGAAGTGAGTTTTAATACACAAGGTTTCCCAACCTGCCAACCTTCATGGGGCATAACCCAACCATTTGGATATGGTGCCAGCTGACATCCCTGACATCCCTAATCCTGCCACTAGTTGGGGTGCACCCATCAATTAGAGGAGACCCACAACACTCTGTGAACATGATCACAAAATGGCTGTTATAGTAGCAGTAAGCACAGACAGAGACTGAGCTGGAAGAGATTGCTGACAAGAACATGCTGGTATTGCCACTGGATCATGGGGATGGTGATGATATTTTCTTGCAAGTTAGGTGTGGCATTCACTTGCACTGGTAGTACTGAATGCTGGGTGAATTACCAAAAACTAAAACAGGTAAGCTAACACCACAGCTCAGGCCCCAGGCCCCTGGCTCAATGATTCACCATTGAAAACATGGGCTGGGCCTGGAGCTGCCACAGGCTCCTCAGAGATCAGCTCAGCTCAAGCCAATAGATAGTGTTGGTGTACAAGTGGATGGGATAGGGGATAGTTATAATCTGAATTGAGGAAACATTGCAGGTTGAGTCAGGGAGCTCAGGGAGCTCAGGGATGGAAGAAAGTGGTTCACCTAGACTCATCTTTTCATCAATCTTCACCATTACCTGTGCTTTCTAGATATCAAACACAGCATTGCTGTTGAGTTTCATCTACAAATTATGGTCCACCCATTTCTTCAAGTCATTGGTGCTCTCAGACACAGCCCTATAAGGAAGATTGAGAGATGGCACACAAACCTGACAGGTGGTGGGGTAACAGGTTCACTGTGAGGACAAGGATTGATTGGTCAGGTCAGAGAGCTCATAATATTCTCATCACCTTCAACCTGGCCAGCTTGGACTCCCAGTCCCCCAGCATGAAAATTCAGCATTTCTTCAACTCACTGTTGAAAGCCCATACTTACCCTGGATGTTCTACTTTCACCATTTAATTGGATAGTATGCCTTGCTGTAGGAGTGTCATCAATATTATGTTAGAACTCACAGGTCAGGTATTGCTTTGTGAGACATATGTACAAAGTGCACTCTAACTTTGAGGGGGCTAATATTGATGATTTCCTACAGCAAGGCATATCCAGTCAGAGAGTGAAGGTAGAAGGTCCACTGGGGGAAAGTATGGGTTTTCAACATTGAGTTGAAATGCTGAATTTTCACATTGGGGGAGCCCAGGCTGGCCAGGTTGGGGTGATGTGATTGTTATGAGCTCTCTGACCTGACCAATTAATCCTTGTCCTGGCAGTGAACCTGTTACACCACCACCTGTCAGGCTTGTGTACCATCCCTCAATATTCCCTGTGTCTGAGAGCACCAATGACTTGAAGAAATGGGTGGACCATGATATGTAGATCAAACTCAACAGCAATGCTGTTATCTAGAAAGCACAAGTAATGGTGAAGAGTGGCAGGCTGAGGATCACAATGGCAGGTGAGGGTGAACCAGGTGCAAATGTGATGTAGCTACAGAGTATGAATATGGGTTTATATCTAATCTCCCTCAGTTTTCAGCCATACCTGTCACATTTCTAGGGCCTTGTACTACTTTATGACCACTTTCAAGTGGTGTATCTTACATTATTGTTGTCCCTACCATTGCAGAGATACTGTATGATAGTTTGGGTTTGTTCCTACAGTCTCTATGTTTACATGGTGGAAATATCTTGTGAGTGTGGGCCCCAGCCTGAAGCCAGGCCAAGCCCTTATTCTAGGGCCTGAGGCTGGGCTGGACCCTATGGTCAGCTTTAGGCCTGGCCTACTTTTGTGCAGGCCCTGATCCCTTATGAGCTGGGCCCAAGCCCTGGCTTTCATATAGAAGTAGAATCTGTAGAATACTTAGTAGTCACTTATATATTGGTAGCAGAGCTACTGTACCTGTAGAATACTTAGTAGTCACTAAGTAGGAGCTACAGTAATATGAAAATTGTAAGTGCATGCTATGCGCTTACATAATGTAGTGGCTATGCTGCTGCACACTGGTTGTCAACTCCAACATTTCATGCCAAGCTGGGCTGTGAAAACACTGACAAGGTTACTGCACTGCCAGACCTGACAGAGGATGGAGTCAGAAGAAATGGTGGATGAATGGGATAATATCAGTAATATCTAGTTCAGTGATAGTATCCACTCTATAGGTACTATTACATATACCATACCCCCACATCAGCAACTTGACAAGTTTTCCAGTGATGGTCTGAGAAAATCCAATGGTCTGAAATAATCTGCAGACAATCTCAGATTTTTTTGGATCATCAGATTTTCTCAGACTTTCAGACCTTTTGTCAACTTGTTGATCAGACATTTTCAGACATTCTCAGAGTTTTTCAGACCATCAAATAACTTGTCAAGTTGCTGACACACTGGGTATACCCACTGTGGGTATGTATATTGGGCCAGAAGCTGACACTTCATAGCAACATAGTATAATTATGGCATGTACAGTGATCATGCCAGCACTAAACTGCAGGTGGGATGTTGGTGTGCATTCTGTGATCGAGTGCAATAGGCTTACTGTGCATCTCATTGGCTCCCAATATGCCACCTCCCAACCCCCAGTGGATGAGTACCTCCCAACTTTCCACCCTAGAGATGAATCTATTCTGCTGTCAGCATGTAATGATCATGGATGATTGAAGAACAAACTTACAACCCGCCCACCCACCCACACCTCCACCTCTGAAATTGTCATGCCCCACATGTAGATAGTGCCAGGAACAATTAGAAATGATTTTGGTACAGGTCAAAGATACTAAAATCGATGTATCTGTTCAGATAAAATATATCAGCATCCATCATTATGTGGCCTTGAATCCAATGAGGGTTGACATCACCACTTGGGAACTTTGGAATGAGATGGCAAGGTTGGACCAGACGATGAACAGGGATGATTGAAGCATTTGGAAGACAGTGTTGAGTGGAGTAGGTAGTACAAAACATCCCCACATTTCTATCAAAGTGGGTCAGTGGCTTGAACCAGTGAACATATGCTAAAGGGTGTTGATAATTGCCAAGGTGCAGTGGCAGCTTGAATATCATGCGAACTTTCGGTGATCTGGAGTCCTGGAGGTATATTTGATGTACACTGACATACATCAGCATCAAAGTAACTTACCATGGAACCCACCGCATTGTTGCAATTCATCATCGAACATGGTGAGAGTTGTATCAAACCTTGCAGGCATTGCAGGCTTGTGGGAACCATTATCATGTCATGGATGTGAGTGTATCTTTGCAGATATATTCCTCTTTATGATGTGTTTGTGAGGTGGTAATTGAATTATGAGGTTGCTAAAGCAGTTGAAGTGATCATTGATGCTTGGTTGGAAGTATTGATGGCCATTGGTGGAAGTGCCAAGGAACTCCTGGAGTGCTTGAACAAAGTGCTCCGCTCCATGATTTTGTCGTAGATACTGCACTGACCTTCTTGGGAATTGAGGCCATTGTGAGATATGATAGGATGGACCCAAGAGGAAGGTCTGGGTTGACCTTGTTGCCATTGCATAGTCAAGTAGTGTGGTAGTGTGTTGGGGTGGAACATCACTTTCGTCACTCCCATTGCAGTCATCAGATGGCTGGAGTCCAGTTTGCATGTTCCCAATATGCCAAGCAAGATATGTGCTGAACCAGATAATGGCTTCCTGGCATTGGAGCCATCTCATCATCTGAACTAGGTAGTCTCTCTGATTGCTTGCTGAGTACACTTTCTTTGCAAAGTCGATATGTAGCCATTCTGAAGTCTCCGTATTGAGGCCATCAAGACTACCTAAAGATCTGATTGTCTCCACATAGTGCTGAAGCAAGTGGATCTTGGGCATGTTGAAGTGCTCACAGCATCCAAGATCAGTAAAAATGTCCTTGGCCACATGGAAACTGTCAAGGGCCTGCTGTAAGGCATCCAGCATGCAATCCATATGTGACTGGTATTGGGCAAGGTAGATAAAGTCCAGTAAACTGGACCCTGCTTTGATGACATCCAGGTGAGGTGCAGCACCAACTAGGGCTGCAAGAAAGACATGCTGAACCTGTTTGTGATCAGTGCCAGTCCACTGCTTAACTTTAGAGATGCCCTCCTTAAAATGGTGCAGCCCTGAAAACTCAGGCATGGCATGAAACTGAGCATCGAAGTCCTGTTTGCCCATGAGTGCCATGCACCATTTCTTGAAATGGTCCTTGAAGATGCCTTGGTGCAGTTGGTGCAAAATGTCAGAAGTTATTGCAGTGAAGATGTTGGCATGGGGGAGATCAGCCCAGAATGGGGTGAAAATAGGTTGAAGGCCTTGGGCAATGAATTCAGGTGGGTATTGGCCAGTAGCTTGTGTGTGGAGTGTGCATGTTGTTTGTGTTTGATCATGTGGTGGAAATTGTGTGTTTATGCCTCATTCCTTGGCTGGTACCAAACACTTTGGACACTGGTTCTCAGCACAGTATGCAATGAGGCACTGCTCAGGGTGATCTCCAACGTAGGCAGCCAGGATAGGGAAGACTCTCCGAATCTGCCCATCTGTGCAAACCATCTCCACTCCATTCTGACCTGCATCTACCAAGGGTTGGAGTATTCTCCTCATGCAATAGTGGAACAGACACTATTGGCCAATCAAGTTGACATCAAATGACTTGAGTTTGGATACAGGTAAGTAACCAAGTAAAATTGATGTGTGACAGCTTGGCTGACAGCACACTTCCTTAGACAGATTTCTGATACTCAGATACACTGGCCATGCATTTTTGTCGCCTTTGAAATGAGACAACTCAGTCTTGTCAGACACAAGAATGACAGGTGCGACAGTCCCTCCTGATGGCAAGCGACACTGAATTGTTGATTGTCAATTTGGCAGTGGGTAGAGTTTCGAGTTCATGTACTTACTTGTGTCTCCCACCACCAGTCACCTGTCCACATTTCATCGTACCGTCAAGCAGTTCCATGGCGATCAGTGTACACTCTCTCAGGTGCATATGTGATATCACCATTAAATGCAGGGTTTCCAATTAGATCCCTGACACAGGTGACTGGATCGTGCACCCAAAGTTCCATAACCTTGCCATCTATGGTATGTCCTTCATCGTCCCCCTGATCGTGCCCGATGTCTTCGACATCTCCATTGGTGTACACTAGCTCACACCTCCATTCAGGATTGGTTGGGAGCCTGTCGACGATCTTCATGAATGTATGATTACTTCGATAACTTGGTCACATGCGCATCCTGGTCTTGAAACTCATGGTAAGTAACCTTCAACCCTTGACCAATATCAACAATCACATACAACTGCTAACTTTAGGAATTCATCTGTAGCTCGCTGATTGACGTTGTTGATCAGCCACTGAGCCAGCTCCCACTCTTCATGATCTTCAAAAGGTGGATATGTGCTTCCCCCAAATATGTCTTGAACTTCCTTCATCTTTTCAAATGCAGTCTGACCCTGGCCCAGGACATCAGCCACTGGTTGCTCATCATACTCACATGCATAGTGTCCATAGTGTGGACTGTCTTCCTCATCTTCTGCCAAGCAAGTATCAACATCTCAATTACCATCACTGACATCACTCGTGTGGTCCTTATCCATTCCATGCACCTCTCAGTTGAGGACAGTGGTGGCTGATTCATTGCAATTCCTTTGATGTTCCAATCATGCCTGGCACAATGGTGAGTGAGAAATATGCTGATGCACCCTGCTCCTTGTCGGAAACCCTAGGCCACAGTGGATACACTTCTGCAGTGATTTTCTGGCACAAGGCATGGTGATGAAGGTGAAGCTTTGCTGTAGTTCTTTGCTTCTTGACTCTGGTGCACTAACTTCATTTATTTCCAACACAGCTTTCTGCCATAGTACCTTGTCACATTGGGACTCCATCCATTCCATGGCTGTACTGGTAAGACTCTAAAAATTTTCTGTGACCCTGTTGACTCAACCTATCACCACTTGCACCATGAACTCTGTTGAACACTATGACACAGACATGCTGTATCATGCATCAACATCTCATACATGTTGTGTGCATGTTGGTCCCACATCAACGTGTCATACACATTGTGTATGCGTTGTGACTCTTTTGTGATGTGAACTCTGTTGAAAACTATGACACAGATGTGTTGTATCATGCATCAACATCTCATACATCAATGTGTCGTACATGTTGTGTACACGTTGCAACTCTTTCACAACATATAAAACCACCTGTGAAGTTTCCAGGTTGGTTGTCTTCTTTTTTTTCTTCACATCTATTCTACCTGCTAAACCTACCAAGATGCTGTGAGCCCTAGATGACAGTGCTCAATGCACTCAGTCAAACGATGTAAGCTGGGGTGCTCAAGTATGTCGGCCAAGTGAAAAGGTACAAGCCATGCTAGGTAAATGACCTTTTACTGCTATGAGTTTTTATTGTCTGACATCCACCACAGATGAGCAGCAACAGGAAAAACAGAAACAAGACCAGGAAGCTACTGAGAAGGCCAAGAGATGTGAGCTCTTGACACATAGGCATGAGCAAGCCAGCCAAGCAGCAAAAACAGACCTGCATGTACCTGTGGGCATGGCTATGCAAGTAGACAAAGCTTCCATGGGCCTGCCAGGCCAATTGCCAGTCCAACCAGACAGTGCAGTGCCATTACCCCCACTTCATTAGTGCTTTAGACCTGGATTCTAATCATTTTCTTTAGTTTACTGCTAGAACAGTTGTAACCCCCTATGCTATATATGACAATCCTCATGGGGCTCTTACATCACCACTCGTCTTGCAAAGGGGAAATGTGCCACCCATAGCAGGTAGGGCACCCATTAGACCTATGGTAAGTCACCTCTACACTTCACTAATGACATACCCTTCTGCACTAACTACTACTTTTAGGTGGTGCTCCCTGCACATGCCCACCCACTCACTCATACTCCATCCATGTACAACATTTTAGAGATTGATGGCCATAGTGATGACAAGGACACCACCCCAAACCCTGCCATTGGCCATAAAAGGATGTGAGAATGCAAACTTATGCCTTTCCCCCAGTAAGTTGTATCCTTATTATCATGACTAACACATTTTATGTACCTCCAGTCACAATGTCAATGAGCAAATGGAGTATGATGACCATGACAATCAACTCTATGACCATTGCCCCGACCCCTGGGCCTCGTTTGCAATGGATGAACTGACTGATGAGCAAACCAACAACCAGCCAAGGAAGTGCACACATCATGGCTTGGCCTTCTATGACAAGGAAGAGACACCTGAGGGTGCTGACAAGTCATCTGCCATGCAGTATGTATGGTGCAGATCACCATCCCTGAGTCTGGATGTCCTTGTGACCACATGTGACTCTGATACAATGCTCGAGTCAGACTCAGTAGCCAAGTGGGAAGACAAGAATAGCAGCGACGATGTGAAGCCTCCTCTTGTCAATACTACAAGCAAGGGTTGGCCAAAGGCATCTTGTTGGAGCATATAAATCTCCCCTGTATTGCAGGTCCTAGGTGCGATGTTTGGGTGCTTACATAATCACCTTAGAGCGGACTTAGCAGTACATTTCATAGAGTTCCCTCAGTAGCTCACAGTCTACTGAGGGTAAGCACTTATATATTTCACAGTATATCACTTACTGACATCCTGTAGTAGCTCACAGTCTACTGAGGTAGCCTACAAGTACAGTACTCTACTTAGTAGCTCACAGTCTACTGAGGTAGCCTACAGATATATTTCAAGACATCTAACTATGAGTCAGATGTCTGAGCCATTCTTGAAACAGCCACTGAGATTTATTGTGCAATGTTACTCATGGAAAATCTGTTTCCTACCAGTGTCCATGAATTCAGTGGGGCAAAGAAGGCATGGACTCAAGCATGCCATCACCACAACAATAAGCTTGCCTATGATGGAGGCATTCTAAAATTGGTGAGGCTTTGTGATCTTCAGGGCTGGTTTGACTCAACTACAGAGCAGATCATGGCATGGAGCACACATATATGCAGGCAATTCAAGTTGAAAGCTTGCCCTATTGTCATGACCACCTTCAGCTTTGAAACAAGTGCCAACAAGGGAGTGCAGGCTAAGAACTGTCTTCTTGTCAGTGAGCTCAAACAAAATTTGGTGTTTATTTTCCATGTAAGTCACTAGGTTACACCCAGGCCCACATGCTAACCAATAACCCAATATTCCTCAGACATGGGGTTCTTCTCTCAATGAACATACTGGTCTCTATACCAATCCTGTGATTCAGCAAGTCATCAATGAAGTTCTATTCAAAAATAAATTGGATGACAGTATCAAGTGGGGGACATACTACAACCCATTCCCTCGAGTAGCCTTTGCACTGGTGCTCACAGCAGTAAGTTTCATGCTTTCAAAATATACTTTATTGATGTCAAGTTCAGATCGAGTGTGCAATTGATGAGTGGGCATCAGGCTTGTGTGAAATGATCTCAATCAAAGAGGACAACTATTCCAGAGTGTTCAACAGTCACCTCATATCCCTGGATGAATTCAGCAAGGCAGCAGGTAAGCTAGATCCCCTCAAAAAGCTTCTTGAGCAGGTCTATGATACTGGGTGGTGAGTACCTGCCCTTCGCAGTCCATAATGCTAATCAGTTTCTATTCATGCCAGTGTCCATGCTGGGGTCATGACCAAAAATACCAAGGACCAAACACTGCAAGCATTTCACAATTTTTTGGCTGAAATTTTTCAAAAAAAAGAGAAGAAACTGATACTCTTTAATTTGGCATGTTTTTGCCAAAGTTATTGCAAAAAAACACAGGATTTTTATTGTCAATTATGTCACAAAAAATGATATAGATGTATCTTAAATCACTGCAAAAGAAATAATTATGAATTTTTTTTAGGGTAATTTTGAGTACAACATGTGTTAAACATTGTAAATAGATCTCAAACATGTTTTGCAACTCAATAATCTTCTTTTTTCTCACAGAAAAGTTTAGAAAATAGACAGTATTTACAGGGACAAAGTACTGAATTATAAATGATGAGTTGTGTGCAACCACCCATGTGAAAAACATTCTGTCTTTTTCATAGTTGAACATGCAATATGCAGCAAAATATATTTGGAAAAAAAAGTTAAACCAAAAATAATGTATTTTCACATCAAAATCATTGATAAAAACAATCAAAAGTTATTCTGGATGAAATATTCAGAATATTGTTACATTAAAGAGCCTACAAGTGTGATTGATTGGGCACCTCACCACATCCAGCACTGCAGTTGTCCCAACAACACAGCATGAAGTGACTTTTTAATAGCTGTGGTGTTAGCTTACCTGTTTTAGTTTTTGGTAATTCACCCAGCATTATGACATTGTCAGGTCATGCTGTGGCATCCTGCACTACAATCTGTTGAGGATTAAAACATGCTGCTGTCTTGCATACCCATAGTATGGGAGGAAGATGCATTCTGTGGCCTGCTCATCCCAGCCAGAGCTGATGCCATTAATTCACCAAAACTTGTGTTGAAATCATGCTATGGGTGTGCTTGGGCAGTCCACAGTTGGAGATCCTTTGGAACATGGTTGGGAGCAGGCAGTGAGGGTGGCAAGCATGTATGGGGTAGGGAGGGTCCAGAAGGCATGATTTGTATAGTGTTTCCATATTATGCCTGTACATGAATTTGAGGAAATCTATATTATGGCCATATGAACACATGATATGCCTGTACCATTGGGCATGCATGTTGCTGTCTGCCTGGACTGGGAGCAGTGGGGTTAGCTGGACTCTGGGCAGTGTCTGAAAAGCATGTCTTTACATAAGGTGCCATGATGAGGGCAGATCATCTGTCAAAGTACATCCTATGTACTATTTACTCATCTGCCCATACAATACCCAGCACCAGACAGAATCTCATTTCCACAGTAAAGCATGCCTCTGATTACTCCCACATCAGCAAACCAAGTGACTAAAAAGTCAAGTAAATTTAGGTACCTTGGTAGTAGATTTTCCAGAGTTGTGTCTTGAATAGGGAGGAGCATAGGTAAACCCCCAGGTATTTGGGGCTAACCTGTACCTGTACCTGAAAAATACCTATACCCTACAGGCAGGTGCAGGTAATCTCAGGGGTAAGAGAGTATATACCCAGATATACAGTGGCTCAAAAAAGTGTCCCAATGTTGGGTCATTTTTCAAAGATCTCTTATTTGTGACTGGACTACTGAGAATCAGTTCATGGGCCTGCAGAGTGTCTGAACGTACTTGGTCTTGGCATTCCAAAACTGTTTTTGTCATATGATTTGGTTTCCATGGTGACAAGATATGATCATTTCAAAATGACAGCTCATCAGGACACTTTTTTGACCCTAGATTTTGTAAATAATCATTTAGTAACAGCACTGGAATTTGACAGCTTCTGATGGATGCTGTGCTTCAGCCCTGTGTAGTTATGTAAATTACATCATTCTGATCAGTATAAATAGTATGCCCATCAATCTGGCTTCCCTACCATACCATGAAGCCTATTCCTGACTCTGTTAGAGCAAATATCCTTTCTCTCTCTGAATCCAGTCTCTCTAGTCACAAAATAGCCTCTAAAACTGGTCTAGGGAAGTCTACTGTGGCCAGGGTCATCAGAGAAGTCCAACCAGAGAAGGAAAACACTAAACTAGGATGTCCTTCCAAGCTCTCCTCTACTGATAGAAGATGGATTATATCCAGTATTACTACTGGAAGAGCAGAAAATGCTGTCCAAGCTACTCATCTTATCAACTCTGCTCTCTCACATCCTATCTCTCCACAAACAGTTCAGAATGTCCTTAAGGCTGCATCTATGAAGGCCATAGTCAAGAAGAAGAAGCCACTCTTGTCTATCAAGCATAGAAGAAGGAGACTAGCCTTTGCACTCAAGCATCAAAACTGGACTGTGGAGGACTGGACAAGAGTTATTTGGTCAGATGAGACCAAGATTAATAGGATTGGGTCAGATGGAAGGAAGTATGTGTGGAAAATGGCAGGTGAGCCTTTGCAGGATAAAGAAGTGCAAGGGACAGTGAAGTTTAGAGGGGGTTCCTTGATGGTATGGGGTTGTATGAGTTGGAATGGAGTGGGGATACTTGCAGAGGTTGAGGGGAGGATGGATGCTGAGCAGTATGTTTCTATTCTGGAGGGGAATCTGCTTCCCAGCATGGAGTATTCTGGTATTCCCAGGGAGAACATTATCTTTCAACAAGATAATGACCCCAAGCACTCCTCCAAAAGGGTCCAGAACTGGCTTGACTCTCAAGATATCAAGGTACTAGACTGGCCAGCACAGTCTCCAGACCTTAATCCCATTGAACATCTATGGGAAATCCTGAAAAAGAAGCTCAATAGCTGTAAAGCACCAGCAAAGGGGGTTTGGGAGCTTTGGGAGAGGATTGAAGTGGAGTGGAACAAGATAGAGGTGGAGCAGTGTCAGGGACTAATAGAAAGCATGCCTAGGAGACTAGAAGCAGTGATAAAGGCAAAGGGAGGACACACTAAATACTAAAACTATAATTTAGAATCACTGCTCAAAAAAGTGTCCCAATGAGCTGTCATTTTGAAATGATCATATCTTGTCACCATGGAAACCAAATCATATGACAAAAACAGTTTTGGAATGCCAAGACCAAGTACATTCAGACACTCTGCAGGCCCATGAACTGATTCTCAGTAGTCCAGTCACAAATAAGAGATCTTTGCAAAATGACCCAACATTGGGACACTTTTTTGAGCCACTGTACATAAGCTTTTTTGAGCTTACTTGAGCTTTTCTGGCTAACTTGACTTACACTGCATCACAAATATTAACATGAGGGTTACTACCATACCCAGTTTTGATGGATATGCAAAGATAATGAATTTTCAAGTAATCTTTTTTACTAGTTCTGTTGTAGGTGGCAAAATATGGTTGGCTTCTAGTTGGCAAAGACAAATAAGCCACAATAAGCTCAGAAAAGATGCTTGTAAATTTACTGATGAACACAAATCTAAAAGGGACAGTCACCAGATCAAGACAAGAGGAAGAATGTCCAGAATATATGTAAATGAACAGAACCAAGAACTAGATACAGGAAGGTTCCCAGTTTGTATACTCTCAGGAAAAATGTCCATGAGGATACCATGAGGAATATTAAGGCACCAGGCTAGGGCATGACATCATAGTGACATTATGATGCTATCACTGTGAGGCCATTCTAGTCCATAAACAGGAGACTAAATTCCCATATAGCCAATGATGGTCAGGGTCCATTTGTTTTTGTTAAACTTGCACCTGTGTGGCATAGCATATGAATCAATTATGACATAGGCAATACAGTAGACTCTTCAAACCAGGTAGAACAATAGTGGTGCTTAATTAGGCAGTAGCAGTTCTATGAGTGACATCAGTTTATGTTTCCCCCACTATATGTGACACTGGCAACAAAAGCTGCAACTCAGTCACTCCTATGAACTGATAGAGTGAGCAGAGGAAAGAGTTATCAAGTGGCAAGCATGAAATGAACTCAATTGGAGTGTACTATGACAAGAGAACCCAGTATTTATACTACCAAGAGTGTTTGTACCAAGGAACATCATAAAACAAACCAGACAAAGAGAGACAAATGCTATTGGCTGCAGCAAAACATGCTGAGTCAATGTGGCAACAATGACTAAGCTAAAGTACCTGCATCAGTGAATGGGATTTTAGTCAGAACCAGTCACAAACCAGTTTGTGACCAGTCCTGACCAATTGCCAGTTCCCTGATGCTAGTGAGTGTCTGTGTAATCCTAACCAGAGAGTGACTAAATAAGGTAAACTATGATGACAAGTATAGTGAAGAAGTACAGACCATTACACTATATTAAAGGCAGTCTATGATGCCTCAAACAACAGAGATCTTCTACTGCCTGTGCATCCTCAGCTCTAAGCCTACAATGCCTTAGGTGAGTCAGTGGACACTTGGCCTCTGTGCTTTGTGTTGCTCAGCACCATTATCCAAGGGTGGGGTTGTGGGTTGATAAGGTTCCAGATCCATCCCAACAGGAAGTAGGAAGACCAAAAGATGTCCAAACAAGATGATTATCATTGGAGATCTGATCACAGATTAGATTAGCAAAGCCATCTGATGAGATCATATCCTGCACCCATTCCAGAGGAAAGACATGTGGCAAATACAAGATGTGGAGTCTAGGACAGCCTAGGCTCAATGAAGGACTAGAGAATATGAGAGAATATAGAGAATATAGATAAAAGAAAACAGATGTTGCATAACATATTCAAACTTTATCTCCCTGCTTTTTCCCTCAATAGTTTATTTGCTGAAAAAAATTGAGAATGGGTGCTTCAGAAGGACTAAAATTATCTACTTACACATCCGATTCTTGATGATGATTCTGATAATAGCTTCACATATCCCATTCATATTGCCATCTAAGTCATGCAAAATGGCCTTGATATCTTCAGAAATAACAGTCTGTATCTTGGAGATCTTGTACTCCTCCACAGCCAATAGTAAGACTTCCTTCCACACATGGTGCCCTTGCTGCATTAAAAAGTAGGAATACTCAGCAGCAAGCAAGCATCCTAGAGAAGTGAGAGGAGATCATGAATGCAGTAACAAGCCCTTACCAATGGCATGTTCAGCTATTGAATGGACAGTTGTGAGCTTCCCCAACAAAGTAGCATCACTGGATAGAGGTGGCATTATGATGTTGGAATCCACTTCAAACTTCCACTATGATTATGTATGTTGGTCTATCAATAAGGAATATGATAACCCAATGTGACTTACAAGCTAAATTTTCCAACAGCACATACACAAGAAAGATGGCAATATGTAGCAATGAATGGACAGTAAATCTAGCTAGCAAAGGGGATGCTCACTTCCTGTCAAAAAATCAGGTCACACCAGGAGTATGACCATGGTAATTAGCCTGGGCACTGAATAAGCCATCCAATCACTTACATCCTGCCATTATGAAGTGGCATAGTAAAGAAATGAAAGTAAGCAGACATCCAGAGAAATATGCTTGAACAACTTACAACCTATGAGGGAGGTAAAACAAGTAAGATGGAAGTGAAGGTCATCAGGATGGATCCACTGCTTCACTAAGCTCACTCACATTCTGTCACATCATCAAGTGCAGGTCAGGACATTCAAAGATCCAGCTAAACACACCACAAAATCACTTACATCCTGTCAGGCCACCCATATGAAGAGTGCAAGTGAGGGCATTCAACAGAGATGCAAATAAACATGCCATAAAATCACTCACCCGCTATCATGCCACACAACATGAAAAGAGCAAGTGGGGCCATTCAGAAGATATTTAACCAAATATGCAGTGAAATTACTTACCCGCTGTCATGTGACCAACATGAAGAGTGCAAGAGAGGCCATTTAGCATGAACTAAACCAAACACACCATGAAGCCTCACATACTGTCATGCAACCAACACAGAGAGTGCAAGTGAGAGCACACAGTAAGAATCTAGTTTATTGTACCATGAAATCACTTACATTCTATCACACACCAACAGTCAGGGTGCAAGTGAGGTCATTCAGTGGGGCTCAGCTAGACATGCCATGAAATCACTTACTGTCTGCAATAAAGTGAGGCCATCAGCAGTGATCAGCTAAACATGCTAGAGATTCACTCACCCACTGCCATGCCACCAACATGAAGAGTGTGAGTGAGATCACTCAGCAAGGATCCAGAATAACATGCCATGAAACCACTCACCCACTGTCATGCCACAGCAATACAAGGTGCAAGTGAGGACAACAAGCCAGCCAAACTTGGCATTAAATCACTCACATACTGTCATATCACCAGTATGCAGAGTGCAAACAGGCTTATTCAGCAGAAATTGAGTTCAATATATCATGACATTACTCACATACTGTCATGCAACCACCATGCAGAGTGCAAGAGAGGACATTCAGCAATAACCTGACAAAGCACATGACATCACTTACTCCCTATCATGCCACCAACATGAGGGCATTCAGGATGCTCCAGTTAAATATACCATATAGTCACTTACATACTGTGATACCAGTAACATGAGACTGTTCAGCAGGGATCTGGCTAAACATGCCATGAAATCACTCACATCCTGTCATACCACCAAGATGAAGAGTGCAGCAGGTGAGGTCACTCAGCAAAAATTCACCATGATATCACTTACCCACTGCCATGCCACACCAACATGAAGAGTGCAAGTGAAGCTATTCAGCAGATACCTAGCCAGAAAGGTAATGGAATCACTCACATACTGTCATACCATAATGTATGGAGTTCAAGTCAGGTTGATTCAGCAGGTAGTCAGCTAAACATGCCATGAAATAACTCACATCCTACCACATCAACATGAAAAGCACAAGTGAGGTCATTCAATAGGGATCCAGCTAAACATGTTATGGATCACTCACATACTGTCATCCCACCATAACAGAGTGTAAGTGAGGGCACTCAGCAGGAACCAACTAGACATGCTATGAAATCACTCACTCGCTGTTATCCCACCATGAAGAGTGCAATTGAAACCACTCAGAAGGGATATAGCTAGACAGGCAATGAAATCACTCACATCCTGTCATGCCACCAAAATGAGAGTGCAAATGAGGCCATTCAGCAGAGATCCAGCTAACCCCACCACAAAGTGACTCACAAACTAGTATACCATTAAGAGAGTGAGGTCATCTGGAAGTAATCCACACCACAACATGACTCACTTCCTGTAATGTCCACCAGTATGAAGATCACCATTGAGGCATTCAGCAGAGATCCAGCAAACCATGCCATGAGATCACCCACATCCTGTTATGCCATCAATGGGGAGTGGAAGCGAAGTGAGGGCATTCAGCTAAGATGCAAAAAAAATATGCTATGAAATTACCCACATACTATCACACCACCAACATGGAGAGTGTAAGTGAACCCAGTCAGTAGACTGATCACATCACTCACATACTGTCACACACACAATGTGTAAAGTGCAAGTGAGCCAAGGAAAAATAATCAAGATGCCTAACAATCACTCACATGCTATTGTTGATGAGTACAAGTGGACACAGAATGAGAGTGTCACTAACCCATACATCTGAAACATTTGGTAGCTCACCTCACAATTAGGAAACCAACTCAGCAAAGCATCATCAAGCTTTTTCACGTCCATCAGAAACCCATCCCTAAGGGCTACCTCCATTCTCTCTCTCAAAGTCCTTTGAAACCTCAGTATCTGTCCCACCACACAATTGCTCACTTGCCTCTTCACAGCATACTCAATACATAGTGCAATACTTGACTGTTGTGTTGATATAAGTAGCTTTTGTAAGCTTTCCTCATTCAACACATTTGTTGTGCTTTGTATCAAAGCAGTGCAGTTTGCATTGTCCTCATGCATCTCTGTCACAAAGAATTTTTAGCAGTAATATCTCCAGGTAAAGCATTACTCACTTTGAAGTGGTACATATCCTCTAGGTGGAAACTTGCACCTATTGAGTTCAAGCTTTATGTGTGCAAGCCACTTCTCCAACAATTCCCCATGCATTTGTGCAGCCTTTTGATGAGCTTCCTCTGTTTCAAAACCTTCATCCTCAAGTTCTTGAATAGCATCAACTAGCAAAGTATCACTCTTTGTCAACAACACCACCACAGGAACTAAGCAGACTCTCAGTCACATAGTGGCTATATTAGATAAAACATACCATGTCCTGTATCACATGCATTGAAGAACTTCTGTTCAGCAGCAGTCACTGTCCTGTGGCAGTCAGTCATGGGGATGCAGTACCTAAATTGATTTGTTGCCTTAGCCTGTAGTCGCCTGTAATGCAGTCCTTACCAGATAGCATGGATTCGGTTGTTTACCTTCCTTGCCATGGCTGCATGGTCAACCACAAATCTCTTCATCTCCTCAAACTGTTCTGTGGAACCGGCTTCAAACCCGCAAGAGTCATGGAAAACAAAGCGAGGGTTGCTCTGAAACACGAGCTCATGTTTGATATCATGGCAACCACGCTGGGCATACTCAGCTTTGATATGAATTTCCACAATTCCACACAGCAGCTTACTTTGAGAGTCCCTCGCACGGTAGCACTGTCAATCTGCAAATTGTCAGATGGGTACCACTAACCCTATAGTGGCTATACCTTATTTCCCTTTCCATCGGATATCTCTGGCTTATCCGTAGAGTTGCAGACCCGTTGGAGGATGGTGGTTTTACCCGCATTCGCCCGACCCATGACCAGAATCCGAAAGCGCTCAATGTTTTTCATGTATTCATTAGCTATATCAGGACTCAGGCGGTAAGCAGGTCCAGTAGACGTAGTTGCTGTGACTCAGCATCAGACAGGTTGGCATTCGCCGAAGGCGACTATGATACCTTGGTAAGCAGCTTCGATCTGCACGGGAACTGGACCAGGCGCATCGCCAGCGAGAGGGCTGGCTGCCGCACGTATTCCTACATCAAGTGCCTTGTATTGAGAGAAGCTAGAAAAATCATACCTGCAGTCGTAGCTTCTTCGCTCACAGCAGGAACTAGATCACTCGCTTCATTTTGGCGGGCGTGATAAGAACCACTGCCACCTGCGCATGGGAGAGAGTTGAACCACTTTTTGATATGACCAAATGCCATATGAGCGTAAACTGCAATTCTTTATACTTCACGGGACGGAGATAAGACGTCCGGAGGATCAATGTAAAGCCCGTCGCTGTGGTAAATCGGAGGGTAGGGTTGTATTTCCAACGACGACTCGCGTTGTGTCATTACAGTCCACGGGTGAAACATGTGTACTTACGTCATCAACGCCTCCATGGGCTCAACGCCTCATGAGTCAGCCAACAGACCGTAATAAGAAAAACCAGTGCCTAAACCACGAAGAACTTATGAAACTACCGTGCTTGTTTTTTTTCGTTTATTTACGAGACATCAAACTCCGTCCTTATTCCTATGCCTATCCGTGAAATAGGTGAAGGCACCAGCGAACCGCATGTCCGTCTGCACGATCGTCCAATCTGACAGAATCATCACTGTCATTGATCCTGAGTCGAGCTGGATAACACAGCAGCAGAGAATATGTGAGTCTCTAGTTTGCCTCTTGGCATGCTCCCTGTATTTATTGCTTTCTGGTGTGTGGCGACCGGTCTATTCGATGAGCCGCGCGGTATCAATGTTGCGCAGTTATTGGACTGACGATATGTTCCCGACGTCAAAATGCGAGGATTCCGTGCTCAACAAGAGGTTGCCCATTGGGGGTACAAGTACGGCTATGTATTTACTCCTAACGCACTAATAAGACACATAGCTAGCATCGACCAAGTCTATACACTCTCCCCCTTCACCATGATTCTGGTTGGAATCGATCCCGATCACGGACCACAATTTCGTAAACTTGCTCCCGCAGCGTGCTCTGTGGGGGTTCCGTGTGACTGCTGTGGGACAGAAACAACAAGAGGCGGTGAATCGGATAATGGGAAGGGTGCCGACAATTCGCAGGACCCAGCAAGGTGCTCAGCCGCGATGAGATGATAGAGATACTAGCTATCGTCGACTTGACACGTCATGACGATCGAATCAACTGGTCTTGTCGCAGGTTACCAAGTCGTATCGACCGCTCTTACAAACCTGGAAAAACAGAGACGGGGACTGCTAAGATGAAGTCCAACAAGACTCGCCGAGTGTGGAACGAGGCTGGAGTCCTACCGGTATACGCAGAGAAAGGTCGGGTCGTGTCACGGGCAGTGCAAAGGTATGCAATCGATTCACGCATTCATCGAGGTTTCAGAGCTTCAGTACCAGTGTAGCGAGGCACCACCACTCTTTTACCCTAGCCAACCATCGGGATTGTACCTACTATTTCTGCTTGCTCTGGGTCGTTGGCGCAGGGATCCCATGGACACAGTGAGGCTATGCCGGAGCACTTTTCGGGAAACGTGCTTGTGTTTTGTGGGTGGCGGTTCCGCAGCAATTGGGTGGGATGCAGCCGGGGTGTGGCGGGTCGAATGAGATTCTCTGTGCACGCTTAGAGCTCAGAGCTTATGTAAGTACATCTGGCGTCGGCCGTCGCTGAAGACAGCGACAACGTAGAAGAATGATCATTACAGGTCTCCCTATCATCCAGGTGACCCCATGGACTAAAGCACAACGCTGCTCGATCATAGCAACGATCCCGTCAAGTCGGGACAGTGGTCCATGTTCCTGACGAATCATGGATCTTTGTGACCCGATGTTGTTGTCAAATGGTCAAACCCGCGAGGGTCGAGCTTCCAACCCCGGCATCGTGTAATCCGCCAGGACAAGCATCTCAAGGTCAAGGCACGTCACCGGGCGAGTCGAATGCTACTCCGCACACCTCCACCCAAAGAGGATCTGTTCACAAGGAATTCATCGTATGGTCTAGTTTTGCTGGTGTTCCTCGACCATCCTGAGTTGTCGAGCCGCACTGCCTCAGAGACATACACGGTGTCGTCGTCGCATGGACATCCAGAAGTGGAAGCCTTTTTCTGAGGCGTTCCTTGAAAAGATGTCGAGCACATCGATCTGCCTGTCAATCGGGCCATGTGCGTGATATGAGTATCTGTTTCTGAGTTCTTCTTGTTGTAGACTACCGTGCTGCTGAGTGGGAATGTCGTATCATTACCCGGAACGGGTCGTCGTACTGGCCCCAAAGGCTGCGTTATGGTGGCCTGCGTTGGGAAGTAACTTGTTGTAAGTCGTGACCCGAGACTCTTCGCGAGTGATCGTCATTTAGTTTAATGGTCGATCCGGTCGAAGTAGAATCCATACAGCCTACTCGTCGATTTACTTCCAAGTGAGGATATTGGTGTTGGGGATCCCCTTCGAACCCTTCCTATACAGGCGTGTAAGCGGCCTGCTGTATCCAACGTCACTACTCACAAGCATGTTTTGCGGCACTGTTCTCCTTCTCACTGCACCCATCGTGTACTTCAGTATCGACGCAGCGATGCCACAGATTTACGTGTTATGGGCCTCGCAATCGCGCGTTGTGCACTGGCTTCTCACGGAAGCCCTGGAAGGATGGCAGGTTGCGGGAAGGCGGCAGGCTGATGGTAATCGGCCATAGCGAGCTGAATGAACGACTCCTTGAAGATTCCCGGAAAGAGGATATCCAGCGCTCAGATGGTTGACTAGGTTACGTGTGTGTGTCGCTGGTGTATCGACGAATACTTGATCCGTGGCCTGGAAGGCTGGCAGTGAGCTACGTGCTTCCACAGGTGACTTTGTTCTTTACTGAGTAAAACGCACTACAATTGTGACCCAGAAGGGAAACCTACAATAATAACCCCAAGGCTGTGAACCGAATTGAACTAAACTATACGTATACCTGGACCCACAACATGGGTGCACACACATATATTGAACGCAGAACAACATGCTCGTCCTCACAATTGTCCCTCACATCATAGACTGCAGCTGGCCTGCCATCTTGAGTTGCCATGGTTTCCCAAGTCCTCTTACGAATCTTTGATCGCTTTCCGAAGTTGTTTAATGCTGCTGCGAAACGGTGTTCCTCGATAATTTTTCCGCTACTGCGTTCCCTCCTCACCTTCTGGAATGCGTTGGTCCGGAAGTGGAAACGAACGCGTCTCCTGGAAAATAGAACCGAAAGAGTTCTTGCTCCGACACCATGCAGTGCAGATGTCGCGACGATCACGAAGGTGGAGGAAGACGACAGCATCAGGCCGGCACCTATACTATGCTCTGAGGTTCCCAGAGTCGGGGTTCCTATCTTGCTTCACCCACCAGCCATCTCACGGACTGCTACGAGTACGGTGAGCCGCTTTCCCGACATTTTGTTATGAGCTTGAGCTTGATGTTTGTTTGAAGTCCGCGACTACCCCGCTCTCAGAGGTCGGCGATCCCAACGGGCAGTTCGCCTTGTTGAACAGCGCGAGCGATATCGAACTCCGCCCATATACCTCTGGCCCACGAGTACCTGTGCAGCCGTACGTAGGACTCCCAGGTGTTCGTTGTGGCGTCCAAACTGACGTTTGTAATATCAAAGGAAACCACACTCCTTTCAAGTCGGAAATATCTCCTCGAAATTACTGGCTATTTTAATTTTATTGCTAGAGACAATCCCGACATTTTTCTTCCTTAACGGTTCTCTATCCATCATGCGCGCCGTCAGGGCCATGCAAGACGGGCAACAAACCGATATCGAAAAGTTCAAAGGCTTCTGGGTAGACTTCCAAAAACGACTTCATGCTGTCATTCTAATGGTGAGTCTAAGAGGGAAAGAGAAAGGTCGTTGGAAATACGTATCTCATTGCTGAAACTTCACGGGCAGGCGACTGTACTCTTAACTGCGAATATCGCTTTCCTCGCTATCCCATCTGTCGATCAGCAGGGGTTGGCTTATCTACCTCAGAAGTGCAGCTACATCTCTATTATGTTTAACCTGGGCGGCATTGCAGGGGGGTATGCCCTTCGGATGCCCAGAGTCCTCGTACGTACTTTGCTTCGATCTGAGAGTCAACGCCGTTGACGTCCATCCAGAAGGGTGGCTCGTTGTTCTACTTGGATACCATCTCATTGATTCTAGGATTTCCATCTACGCTCTTCTTATTTGGGTATGTCAGGTGCTTCCGTTAGTCATCGATCACATCCTCACGAGCGTTTTTTGCAGCGTCTTTTTCTTTTTCTTCGCACTCATATTTCACATCGGCAATTCGGGTGCAGGGTTTTGGCTATACTGGACCTTTGCAGGCTCCGCCATATTTTGGTTGGTCTACGCGGGACTCTATCTGGTTATTACGGAGCCGCTAGAGAAACGCCTATATTCTTCCCCACCCGAAGCAGATGAGGAGACGTTAACGAATCGGCAAACTCCGCTGGGACTTTCAGTAATGCTATCATGGAACAAGTAATGTACGATGTCTGTGACACTTAGGACAATCACTACGCAATTAGTTTGGCTCAAACGGAGGCTGATGGGAAGTTTGAGGTACATATAAGCCCGAGTGGAAAAACAAATGACGAAATACCCTGAGAAGTACGCATCACCAGGGCCCAAAATCAACGTGTCTGAATCATACACGTAGTCGAGAGTGAATGTTTGAGTCATTGAAGGCTGCATCTTCTCGCTATGCACGCTTTTGTGACTCCCGACAGGCCTCTCAGTTTACGTATTGGGAATGGCCAGTCACTCCATTCCACGGTCGACTCGCGAAGAACACGTTTGCAGCAAGTACAAAGAACAGTACAATAAGTTGCATAGTGACTTGATCGTACGAAGTCTATCACAACAAGGAACAAACTGTTCAACTTCTCGGCGCGATCCGGGCTCGGTTAAACGAAATGCTATGAAGCAAAGAGTCAAAGTCATCATGACGTGACCTTTGGTGCCAGGGGCACGGAGACGCTACTGAAGATTATCCTTGGCGGGTTAAATTCCACCCACGTCTGGTATTACGCCCTTTTCGACGCAGTGATTGAGGTCCTGCCAATGGTCGTCAACCGTGCAACATAAGCTACGACACGAGGTGGTGAACACAGCGATGATGATGTCGGACTCGAATTCCACCAATGCAGAGAGAGTATGTGTGAGGAGAAACGACTTGTAGTGCGAGGTGTAGGACACAGCCGTGAGTGACGAGTATGTAATTGGGAACTACGGAAGTGAGTTACAAGAATGCTGTGCGAGGGAAGAATTGAACTGACTCTTAAGAGCGGTTGCGAAATCATCTTTCTCCACGGGATATAAGCGGACGGTATTCTGGGCTCAATAGGACAAGCCTGCTTTTCCCAACAAAACTGTCCATGTTGTTTTCGATGGGGTCTGACCCACTCGTCAGCAGGTAAGCGAGAACGTGTCGACCATGCCTCTAACCCTGTCCAAGGGTGTTACGACTCGACGGTATGCAAGGGAGGACATGATACGGTTGTTGCCTACGTTCTTGCTCTGCTGGATCGCAAGGTCAGACTGCCCCAGTCGTCGCCTTCGACGTGCGCGCCAGGTGACGATAACTGAGGGAGTACTCTGTTGCGTCCCTTGAAGTGTCCAAGGAGCGGGGATTACAGATGGGAAGGCCAGGGGTCATAAGGTTCTCCACCGAAGACTTGTTGCATGGGTGCTTGAAGAGACGCGAGACGACAGGGGGAAGGCAATCGTGACAGACGCTCAGTCCTACGTTATCGTGATAGATCGTAAACAATCCTTTCGTAGAGTAATCTCTTCCGCGGTCGGTGAGGTGTAGTGCGGTGAAGGACGTCGGATTCCTTGGAGTGGGATTGATCTTCGCCCAGCACCTGTTCATGTGAAGCCGCGGAGATGAAGTGACCGTGGGAAAGGAAGGGACTGAGCATCGAAGACTTGGCTCAAGTCAAGTACCAGGAAGTAACACGCAAGGGTCCCTTCGGCTCTCCGTCCAGGGGGAATGCAAGGAAACAAAAGCACAGGAAACGCGCTACGCCCATGAGAAAGTTGACGCCAACAGCCACCAAACATCCTATCGACCAGACAGACGCCGCACGGCCCCCCAGAAGTGCAACCCGGACAATACGGCAGTAGATGTAACTCTGACGAGTGGGGGATAGCACTCCCGGCCTCGCTCTACTCCCGGTAAGCCGGTCGAGTGCTGGAGTCGTCGTAAGGATTCACACAATTCCACGAAGCCGATAGTCTCGGAGACCCCACTGATCCGGATGTCTGAGTATATCAGCTATCATAGGTATGTTGATTTCATTTCAGGCTGCAACTTCCGCTGAGTCAGGGGGTTCTGACTAGCGCACAAGACGATTTTCTGACTCATTCAAACATCCTCGAACCTCAAGAGCCGTATCTCGCGATGCAAACAACTGAGGGTGCTAAGGAGGGGAGACAGCGTAGACGCACACCTATTGAAACCGGCATGTCGAACATGTTAGACCATCGTTCCTGGACTGACCATGGCGCACTCATTCAATGTACATGCGACGATGAATGGAAGGCTGTTCCAAGTATCGCTGCCATACCCCGAAACTGATAGATTTCCAACGAAGTTAGTTATCGCCTCGTAGCTGTCAGCTCGCCGCTCTGGTCGGTGTCCCGTCTCAGGTACTCCTCCCGCACTATTGTGGGATCGACCTGAGCCATGGTAAGTGTATCAAGTAGGTTCCTTCAAACAGCCGCTGATCCACTGCTGTCCAGCCATCTTCAAACTGTAGCAGATTGCCAAGGTTCCACCAGGAGATGTGTAAGCCTATCGACTTTCGCAGCGTCTTGGGACATACTATATAACCTCCACTGATTTGGCCATTGAAGCAGCAGCGAACTCAGACACCAACATGTCTTCTACTACTTCCACTATGTACACAGCGGCCTACGATAATCTGCTGGCAGCTTATCAATCAACCTCTATTGTCAGCCTCCTTGCAGGCGTAGCTGGTGTCTTCGCTCTACGAAGTACCTTGCGTGCAGCTCGACGGAGACTCAAGACTACCAGTCTTCGTGGACCACCCGGCGCGCATCCCATATTCGGAGCATCGAAAGATCTCTTCGAGACGCCAGACACAGGGGAAATCTTCGAAACGTGGGCCGAAGAATATGGTGCAGCCTACGAAGTGCCGACGAGTTTCGGCGGGAACAAGATCATGTTGTGCGATCCAAGAGCCCTCGCACACTTCTATGCCCGGGAAACCTGGACATACGTACACACTGACTCGACGAGAGTATTCCTCGAACGCGGGGTATGTTCCATTCAACAGTGCCTTTGCACATTGTACTTACAACTTGACATCCAGTTCGGGAAAGGAATACTGTGGGCGCACGGAGAAGACCACAAGAGGTAACTTCAACATACCAAGGTCAAAATGATGTGCTTACGCTTGTCCCCCAGACAACGCAAGTCCTTGTCGCCTGCATTCAGCCACGCTGCCCTGCGGAAGCTCGCCCATGTATTCTACAATTGTGCTCATAAGGTACGCCTTATCAAACATGTTTGACATAGTTTCGGAAACTAAGCATTGATGGTCTAGACGAAAGCCGGCTGGGATGCATTGATCGACCTTAGTGGCGGTGAAAGTGCTGTGATCGAAATCCAAGATTGGATGAACCATATCTCGTGAGTCAATAATACGGTTGGACTTGTTGAAGTTGTTTGTCTGAACGCTCGCTCCAGACTGGACACCATTGGGATGGCAGGGTTCTCCCATGAGTTCGGCTCCCTCGACGGTAAACCGGCCACAATCCAGAAAGTATTCAGTGCCTTCGACACGTCGGCTAAGCAATCATTCATCGATATCGCCGTCGTCCTCTTCGCAGAAGTGTTCCCCGTGTTTTCCTATATACCGGTATCATGTGTTCAGTCACTCTCCGATATGCAAGCAACGTTGTCGGGTGTCGCGAAGAAACTTTTAGACAGGATGGAGAAAGAGAAGAAAGATGGAGTTATCGACGGCAAAGAGGACAAGTCCATCATTGGAGTGCTTAGTACGTCGCCTCGCCACGATTGGAGGTTACACTTACCGAGGTCGTCCTTTAGTCAAATCTACTGAGGCAGAGGGTGAACGGCATGTAACCCCCGACGAAGTGCTGTCGTCGGTGAGTAAATCGCGATCTTACTCTCGATAAGTTGTCGCTTACGGCCCGGGCCCCACCAGATGAAAGAATTACTTCTTGCTGGTTACATAACTACATCGAGTAAGTCTTGTGTTTGACAAGGCTTGTTGACCGCCCTAATGGTCTATCCAGATAGCTTGACCTGGACGCTGGTTGAACTTGCCCGTAACCCGGACATTCAAAGCAAGCTGCGGGACGAGCTTTTGGCCTTTGGCTCAGAACCAACCTACGATCAGTTGCAGAGTAGCCTGACGCTACCTTATCTTGACGCCGTGGTACACGAGTCCCTTCGTGTTCATGCCCCCCTGACAGACTTCGTCCGTGTGGTAAGTCGACTTGCAGAGTTATATTTCCTCCCGTTAACCATCATATCACGTTCCCAGGCAGCAGAGGACGATGTCATCCCTCTCTCGGAACCCGTCATTACCAAGTCTGGTCAAGCCGTCAACAGCATCTCTGTAGCGCGTGGGACGAGGATAGGGCTGCCCTTGGCATGCATCAACCGATCCACTTCCATCTGGGGACCAGACGCGAAGGTCTTCCGTCCAGAACGTTGGCTTGAGAAAGACGGTATCCCAAAGGGGGCACAGGATGTCCAAGGATATCGTCACCTCTTGTCCTTTGCTGATGGGCCGAGGAACTGTCTTGGAAAGGGCTTTGCGGTATCCGAAATGAAGGTGAGTTCTGGTTGTTGTGTGCTATCGGGGCATACTAATTGCATCTCTGTGTAGGCGGTGCTGTCAGTGCTAGCGAAGAGTTTCGTATTCGAGATGAGAGACGGTCCCAATACACAAATTGGACTGGCCCAAGGAATACTACCCAGGCCCCGAGTAGTCGGTGAAGAAGGCGCAGCGATGCCATTGCGAGTGACCCGGTACGAAGGCTTCTAATTCATTTCATTGATGGCGGATGGACGACGGCAGGAGCCGTTGTTTGCTGTGACAAACTAGGATATCCTTAATATTCGTCGTCGATGATGGACAACCTATCAGTGGGTCAACCACCGCTACACATATACACTAGACTGTATAATACCTTGATACCACAACGCACTGGGTGCGTCGATGTAACCATCAATTTTACGATTTCTTAAACCTATTTTGCACAATGCACACACTTTTCCATATTCCGTTCGAGCACACCCTGAGTTGGTTGCTGCAAGATACTAATATTGGATCACTCACCATGGGTCCGAATTTTGCGCTATTCCCCTGTTTGTCCATCTTGCCATAAAGTGGCTGACACCGCAGGCGAAGGCCCGACGATCTGACCACTAAGCTGAGCTTTAAATTCGCTATCAACGAAAAATTTGAAGATCGCTCAACAAGTATGTTAAGACGTGCGGGAATTTGGTGATAGCCTGGAGCTTTCCAACTGTCTATTCACCGAAAATGTGACAAGTTCGAATGGACATATGTAAGTGGGCTCTGGTGGGAGACATGGATTCGAAAATTGTGCTACAAAAGCAGTGTTTCAACCAAAGATGTTTGTTTGAAGTTGTGGGGCTGTTTCATGGGACACTGCATCAGACATAGGACTCGACATTCTAGTCACAAAAAATGACCTCCTCGCAATCCTTTGTACTTTGAATTTAGCCACTCATCACGAGTGACCTTACAGTTGCACTGCACTTGAACCAATGGTGATTGTCGAAGGGTGCTGTTCTGAGAACCCATTGTGAAGTGTATCATGAGATCTTCATAGCATACTTTCAGCTTCATATGTGATGTCCAGACAATGTGTCGAGCCACACATCTTATGCAGATAATGACAAACCATCCTCTGCTGTGCTGAGACTGGCAATGATCAGATAACTTGAAGTTTGGGTGACATTGGGGAGCTCCTGTAGATATCCCCATTGTTTCTCATTGTGCACACATTCCAGCCATCCATCCTGCACACATTTTTTGCAGCATGCCACTGATAGTGATCTGGTACCACTGCTGTATAAACAACTTATACCCTAATGTCCATAAGTGCATACCCCATAGGGCCATCATCAGCAAAACAGTCACTTTGGGACAGTGTCACAGTCACTACAGGTGGCTACAGTGTCACAGTGCAATTTTCTTTGCCTTATATTGCTCTCAATTTCACATCTACTGTACTCTTAATATCAGAAACCATATGTTGATGATATATACATTTATACAAGACTACATTTGTGGTTTCAAACACAGTAATTAAAAAGTTAAGAGGCACTGTACAGTGGGGGACCTACCTGTGACCTGTGGCGCACTGTGGTGGCTGTACAGTGATGCACAGCCAAATACTGTTTTGCTGATGATAAGCATACATTTACTCATACTTGCTCTGCTGTCCATGCACAAAGTCCATCCTAAAGTCTGTAGCATGTTTGTGGCAGGTATGACAAGACAATACTCTCAGATCACCTTCTTCTGGTGGCCATGGAACCTTCCCTTGTAGGTTGACCTCATCTTCCTTGTTACCCAAGTAGGTTCTATACCCTTGGTGACAAAAAGATGGTAGTCCAGCAGTGTTGGGTGATGATGGCCATCCAATATGTTTCCCCTCTCTTAACCATATTTGAACCTTTTCATTGCCATAATGATGGATATAAAGGTCTCCATCCACTGCATGAAGATAAGGCAGGGGTCACTGCAAAGGGAGGTGGTGGGTCATTATGTATTGTCCCATTGTGACATTGAGATTGTGGATTTTATGCTCCTGACAATTGGGTCTTGTAACTGTTGCATAGCTGCTCATGATTAAAGCTGCTATGCTGATTGCAAATACCAAGATGTACCTTTCTGCACCACTGTCTGTGTGGCAATGTTGATGATAGTCTTACTGAAGGCAGGCAGATCTACATCCTCTTTGCTCTGGGATGAGGGTGGATCCATCAAAGGAAATTGCTGCTGATGGATAGGAATGGCCTGTAGCCAAAGCACACAGTTAGTTTGTGGCAACCAAATGGTAAACACATCTTACATCTCAGTCCAACAACTCAACAGTGGCCATAGGCTTCACTGTTACACACTGACAAAGTGGGAATGATTGTCACTGTATCAGGATTGCCTGTGGCAGTAAACAATGGATGAGTGGACAAATTGGTTACCAAGCATACATCAGTTTCTACCTGCCTATATGGCTGATATGGTGCAACATTTTGTTGACAATACTTGATTGAGCTATCAGAGGTGGGCACCCTCAGAAAGTCCATGGTAGGAAGTAAATAGGAAGGAATGAAAGCATAGTGAATGTTATATACTCATCACTTGGCCACCATGATGGTTCAAAAAGGAGTGTCATACCAAATAGAGATGTGGAGAAACTTATAATTATCATGGATCCTTAGAGAACCCAAGTGGAAAATAGTTGCTTTGACATCTGTGATGCAGTTGAAGCAGATAGGCTGGGTCAGCCTCAGGCTTCCTAATTTTGATTTTTCAGTTGGTACACAATCTGACTTTATTTCTGCATTGTAAACAATGACACTAAATTCATATAAGCATGCAATGGTGGGACACTAGACCTATGATTATACATCCACAAGACACCACAACACTCCAAACCTTGTGTTGGGCATAGGTCTCAGATAACTAATTCAGTCCTAGGTTTAGAGTCTAATATAAGTATTTCAGGCTGCCCAGAAAAGAGCTGTGAGGCAGACCTTGTTTACTGACAGTACCACAAGACAGTTCCCTGGTAACTTGTTACTCTCATATGGGCATCCTGCAAAGTGACTGATAATATGGTGAGACTGTATAACCCATTCCCCTTCCATGAATTCATTGTGACAGGGCCACATGAAGAGAAGTGGGAACTGTCAGTAGGGGTCATGCACAGCTAGGTCAGGTGGGAGTTCTCATACAGCATAGAAGAATTCAGTGACAAGCTTGCTTGATGCTCCATAACTTTGGTGTATGAAGATACATATGTTGGATTTCCCCTGCATGCTGGAGTGATTCACCTCCAAGGCAGAACAAAATGCAGCTGTTCCCAAGATGCTTTGCAGAGCATGCAAAGGTCACTCCTTGAATTTTAACTGAAACCTTTTCCTGTACATAGGGCTGGATGACCTGGGTGTTGGGCTGGGGGTCTTCATGATAAGACATGTAGCAGTGTCCAGAAGTAACACCCTTGTTGAGACAATAGAGGAGGCACCCATACATTTTGTCAGGAAGCATTAGCAGTCTTTCAGCATTCTCTGTGATGTTAGGGTCATCACTTCTGTGAGTCACATCAAGGCTTGATATGGCTGCACCAAAGAACTGCAAAAAGGTCTTGTGAATACCCTGAAAGGGGTCTGATGAACTCTTGCCAAGTAAGGCCTTCAAGTTACTTCCCCAGCAGAAGGCCCTCATCATGGTGTGTTCCATTTCACCTGCTCTCTGTGAGCACCAGTCCAACCACAGACCATAAAGCTCACCAATCCTGGTATTTTTCCTGAAGCTTTGTAAAATGCCATTGTATCTCTTGAATGGGAATACCCACCACCCATGGGTAGGCCCAAATGCACACAGGTACTCAGGTACATGGAGGGATGCATGGTTGTTATAAATGAGTGCTCGTGGTCCGAAGATTTGCAAGGTGCTGCAAATATAGCAGGCTCCTACACACTGTCTGCTGCTTGTGTGAGGGTGTATTGAGACTATTGGTGTATTCCAAGGCAATATCCAAAATTCAAACCCAAGATAACTTTATTTCCCTCACACTCCCAGAGATGGCTGCAAGAAAACATTTGTAAACAACCTCAGCCACAGTGGTGCATGACTCAGACTCTCAAAAAATACAGAGAAAACCAAATTTAGGGTTACATTTTTTGTGATTAGGAGTACAGAATACACTCGAGTATACATGTCACATCTCATATGGCTCAGTTACCAGCTCCTAATCTATCACCTCACACTTCAGTTAACCCCTATGGGGACCTATTAGGTCTATATATTCTTATAGATGTATTGGCCTAATAGGTGTCAACTGGTTGGGAATCCCCAACCTCTGGAGATTCTCCACCTCATGGCTGGGGAATCTCCAGACCTTCCATCCAATAGATGCTGGAGAAAGTGGGAGAAATCCATTTCTCCAAAATAAATACATTTTGGGTGTCAATATATCAGAGTGGCTGGGGTCCAAATATGATTCTTCCCAGATATTACCTGCATCTTCTGGGTATTCCCCAGGCTGAATTGACCAACTTCCCAGTCCAATCCTGGGCATTCCCCATGCTGATTTGACCTACCCAGGGTGGCAACTGGGATTTCTCCAGGCTATATTAACCAAATTGCCAGCCCAATCCTGGGCATTCCCCATGGTAATTTGACCTACCTAAAGTGGCAATTGGGAGTTTTTATTTTATTTTTATTTTTAACTCTGTATTTAAGTGCATGAGGACTTAGTAGTCCTATGTTGCACTAGACTGGCATTTGTACAAATAACTAACTACGGACCCCCTGTGGTCCATCCTGACTCTACCAGTGTGTGAATGCCCTGATTGGCAGAGCCGAGGCTCCCCAATAGTCCACCATTCCTGCTGGCTGTTTTAGACACACCACCTGAACAGTAGAGCTGGAGATGATGTCCACATTTGGTGTGAGTTTCTGTTTACAATGTACCAACTGCCCGTTAGGGTGTAAGGTGCTGTTAAAGCTGTGGGTTGCTTCTTATGCCCTGTGAGTGTTCTGACTTAGGGAGGGATGTTCCAGGGAGTTTGACTGAGTTTGCTGGCCATTTGGCAGGAAGCATTTTGGGTTGGGTTTTGGCAAGGTGTGGGAGTCTTGCATATTGAGTGACTTGACATGCCCTTGTTGATTGGGACATGAACTTTCAGCCAGTTGCCAGTGGGTTGGAGCATGGCTTATATGGAGGGGTGTAGTGAAGGGGTCAGGTGTACCTGTGCAATGTGTTATCTGCATTTACAGGATGAAGTTGGTACTACACTGAGTGTCCATTAGCCTTTTTGTGGTGTTGATGTATTTTAACAAATGAATCTGTGCATTGATGTTAGAGAGGAGATATTTGTAGGACATTGCTTTTCTGCCAAGTGTAAGGGATAATATGTGCTGTTCTCTGTCATATCTCAGGCATTGGAACAGGTAATGGTGAGTGTTTTCTGGGGTAACCTCCCAGCACTGGAGGCACAGTGGGGTGTTGCTTCTGCTGATACGATGGAGATGTTGGTTTAGTGGAATGTGATTAGTGTGCATTTGGATGTACAGCCCCACTTGTTTCTTGCAGAGGGATCTGGCCAGCTTGATGAACGACTTGGAGGGGAGTTCAGGGTCTATGTTGAGCATGCAATGATATCTGGGAGAGAGTTTCCATTCTGATTTCCATACAGTTATGAGCTTTGCATTGTGGTCTTGCTTCAGTGCCAAAAAGCTGTGTGGTAACAGTGAGTGAAGTTTAGGTGGCAGAGTGCATACTGGGCTTGATTTTTCCTCTCCCTCTGCTGTGATCTTGGCTTCCTTGTCTGCCAACTCATTACCTTTCACATTTTGGTGGCCTGCAATCCAGCATATTGTGATGTCATTCTTTGAAAGCTCCTCTTTTTGGTATATTTTGTGTAGCTTCATCCTGAAGGATAACAGGAGATGATGCCCTGGTTTAGCTGATGGGTGCTCACATGATTTGATTACCACTTGGTTGTCTGCTGGGATTGAGGCTGGGTAGGTTACTTATGATGTGTAGCTAGGAGGTGGGCTGCCAGCATGAGTGCTGTGGCTTCAGCTTCAAAGACCATGTGCTTGGATGCTGTTCCTAGGTGGTAGTGTAGTGTTGCTACATGTTTTGTGTCAACATATAGTACTGCTGCTGCTCCCACCAGCCCATTATTGCTTGAGCCATCTGTGAAGATCTGCATGTGGTTGGTTAGGTCTTGCTGTTCAGTAACAGCGTCATCTTTATCAGCCACTATTGAGGTGTGGTAGGCTGGGAGGGTGCTGGGTGGGCAGGGGGAGATTGTTTCAATGGATTCTGGTGTGACTCCGATGTCGTGGGTCAGCTTGTGGAGAGCTGACTGGTGTCTTTTGACATTCCTTTTGGCTGCCATCCGGAGGAGTGGGTGTAGGGGGTGTTTTACTGGTAGAGAGCTTAGTTGTAGTGTGGAGTTGTACAGCACTTTCTGGAGAAGGATCAGGACCGGTGGGACATAAGCATGTGTGAAGAGCAAGTCAGTAGGGGATGTATGCATTGCCCCAGTTGCTGCTAGGATTGCCATGCATTGGATTGAGGTGATTCTTTTAGTGATTCCTAGTGACCCTTTTGTCTTGTTCATGTGATCTGGGGAGTATGGTGGGTGGATCCAGACACTTGCTCCATAGGTAACCTTGGGGATCACTACCAAGGTGTATATCTGCCTCATTAGCTTGAGTGGGACTCCCCAAGTTGTTGAGGAGAGTCTGCACATCATGATCACATGTTTAGCTCCTTTGGCGATGGCGAAGGCCGCATGCTGTTTCCACCTGAGTTCCTGGTCGAGGATTACACTGAGGAAGTGATGACTGGTGGATGAGTTGAGTTTGGCTCCTTTGAGGGTCATTGCAGTCCATTCTTTGGATCTGTTGTGGGTGAAATCCATTAGCGCAAATTTACTAGTTTCGAAGTGAGAGTTGTGGTTAAGTGACCACTCATATGCACCTCCCTCTCTTTCCATCATGTTGGCTAATGTCTTGTGGGTATCTTGGAAGGTCTTGCCTATTGTGATGAGCACTGTGTCATCTATGAATGCTAGTGTTAGCTCATTCTTCCCTTTTGCCACATCCACAAGATCTGAGCTGTAGATGACATATAGTATCATTGATAGTGGGTCCCCCTGGCCGATGCCATTCTTGATGTCAAGCCATTCTGACTTGAAGTCATCGAAGCATATTTTGGTTTTCCTGTCATGTAGGAGTCTGCTCGTGAAGTCTACAATTTCCCTGGGCAGGCACCTTGTTCTCATGTTGTGGATGAGGCAGTCGGTGACTGCATTTGGGAAGGCACCTTCGATGTCTAGGAACAAGGCTGACACCACTTTATGTTGATGCCACACATGGCAGATGGTGTTTTCCAGTAGGAGTAGTGAGTCTTCTGTTGAACGACTGGGTCTACTGCCAAAGTGAGTGGCTGGGAGCAGGTTGTACACCTCTAGGATAAAGGACATTCTGTCTGTAACTATTGATGACAGTAATTTAGCTGTGGTGTTGAGGAGTGCGATGGGGTGGTAGGCTTTAGGCATGGTATAATCCGGTTTCCCTGGTTTCTGAAGGATTACTGTGATGGACTCTTTCCAGGGTTTGTAGTATGTTTGGAACATGAATGCTGCATTAAAGAGGGGGAGTAAGTATTCAGATAGGATGGGACAGTGTTGGAATACTATGTTTGCTACTCCATCTGGGCCTGGGGCTTTATATGGGCTTAACTTCTTGACTGCTTGCTGAAGTTGATCTGCTGTGATTTGGTACCACTTTGTAGCTTGCTCGGGATAGATGTAGTCTTCTGGTATTGAGGTATGCATTGGGGGTGGGGGGAACATTGACTGTGCTAACATGAGACTTTTGTCTTCATTTGTGTCAGCCATAGTTATGTTGCTGTCAGTGTCCTTCTTCTGTAGCATTGGGATTCTAGTCTTGCTGCCATCTCCTGCAGGACTGGAGATGTAATTGTTAGCTGTCCATATTTCATTGCCATCTATCTCCTCCAGCCAGTCCATCCAATGTTCCTTTTTTGCTTTGCCTATTGCTTTGTCATATTCCTTGGTTTTCTCTTTCTGTAGTCTGTGACTTGGGTGGTTGGGCAGTGCTCTGAATGTGTGAGAGGCTTTACTTAGCATTTTAAGGTCATTCTGTAGCTTTGTAAGGTCTCTGTTCCACCACCTTTTCTTGTGTGGGTGGGGGTGTGATCTTGGTACCTTGGATTCTAGGACACTTCATAGGGCACATTCAATTTTGCAGGTGGAGGCCTGGAACTCAGCCTCACTTGCTAGGACATTTGGTGGACCAGTTGCCTTGAGTTCTGTGCAGAGTTTTCTGTTAAACTTTACCCAGTCAACTTCTCTGTAGTTCTGGGCTGGGCAGGGTTCTGACACAGCTACTGTAAGGTCAAGCTGGGTCAGTATGGGCAAGTGATCAGTGTTCGGTCCATGGTCTTCAGGACTGGTTGTGCACGACACTACCCATCTGGCAGTGACTTCTGTGCTGAACACATTATCTAGTCATGTCCAGTTGCCTGTACTTGAGGCTTGCAGCATTGGGACATCCTTTGGTAGCAGTTGCATCATTCCATAGTCCACTATTAGGTCTAGTATCTTCTGAGACATGGCTAAGGCTGCTGTGGTGAACAAGTGGCTGTTGCATTCTTTGTCCCATAGTGGGTGGTGCCTGTTGAAATCCCCTAGCCAGACCATGTGGTCCTCTGCTGTCAGTCTAACTGTTGCTATATTTGCTGCAAGGTAGCGTTCAATTGTTTCCACCGTCCGATTGTGGGTGCAATCATTGTACACGTTGAGTATTGTGCAGGTGCCACCTGTGGTCCTGAACCTTGTAACAACTATGTCTGCCAAGGGGAATTTTACCTGTTCCCATGCATTAGTGCTTAGTCGTGCACTTATGAAAGTTACTGCTCTTGGCCTTTCCCCTTTTGCTAGCTTGTGGGTGGGATATACTGCTCTCCAGCAAGAGTTAGCCTTAGTGTTTCCTAGCATGTCAACAGGTGGTTCTTGTAGGGCGATGACATCCCAATTTTCTGCTAACGGGCTGTTGATTAGTGACAGCAGTGTGATGTTAGAGTTATTTAGATTTTGTTGCCATATATGTAGTCTTGTCAGTTGGGTGTCATTGGCGGGTTGTTCAATCATGGAGGGCTTCATGGGGGGGGTGGTCGACTGTCAAGGTTGGTGGGTGGGAGATGATGCCTGGTGAGGGGACTGGTGGGGGAGGGGGGTAGAGTGTTGGGGGTGGGCCGTGGTTACAAACTGGTGGACTGCCATGACCCCCACAAGGTCATTTGCCCTGTCCTCTGCTTTGGCCTGTGTTCCTGACATACATGGCTTCTCCTAGGGTTGTTTGCCATAGTTGGGGCTGGGTGTTGGGTTGGGTCTGGCCAATTGGGGGCCTGGTTGAAATTATTGATGTCATGGGTTTTGGTGGGGCAAGGACCTGGGTCCAGGCTTCCTCTGTTGGGAAATATGGCATGTTGTTTTCAGGTGTTCTCTCATCTATGGCATTGTGCCTTTTGATGAGCTGTGGGCAGTGTCTGTCAGTGCTGGGGTGTGAGTCAGATTGGCAGTTAATGCAGAATGGGGTGTTGGGTGAGGTGCATTGAGCAATGTGATGTTCCCCTGCACAGGTGCTGCATGTGTTGGTTTGCTGCATGCAATCTTTGGCCATGTGCCCTATCTGCTGGCACTTGAGGCATCTTATTGGCTCCTTCTTGTCCTTGTGGGGGTGTAACCTGTCCATGTTGATATACAGGCCATCCTTCAGCAGCTTGTTAGCTGCTTCTGAGGAGTTTAGTGATAGCATTGCATGTGCGACCCATTGGTTGTCGTCATGCTTGGTGGGATCCATGATCCATCTGGCTGAATTGATTGCAGTTTCTGGGATGTCATTTTCGTGCTCAATGTTCTGGAGGGTGGCTGGGTCTGAGATGTCAGTGGAGACTGGAAGGAATGGTACTACTACATTGTATTGTCTGTCCTTGATTCTGGCTTTGCCACCGAGCTGTTTGATGAAGATTAGTTTGTTAAGTGGGTTTCACACCCACACTGCTGCTTCTGCACTGTTGAGTTCTAGTAGGATCCCTTGGTTGCATAGCTTTGTGAGCAATTTTATCTGTATTTGCAGACTGTCAATAGTCTCCACAGAGGATATTGCTTTCTTGATAATGTCGATCATACTGTCTTTTGTCGTGCTGCCATTGATCTGTGGGTGATCAGTGTCGGGGTCTATTAGTATTTGGCATTCCTTTATGGCTGCATGTGCTCTCGCAGTGTTGGTTGGGGCATATTGCTGGGGCGTGGTTGTGCTGGGACTGTGGGAGAGTAGGGCATCGTGATAGGGTGATGGTGCAGGGGCTTGTACTGCTTTGGTCAGGAGTTTCAGGTCATCTATTGTGTCTTTGATGGTTGTGGTGTTGGCTGTCAAGGTCTGGAGATGCATGTCTACTAGGTTGTGGTCAGTAAGACCAGTGTGGAGAGAGGTGTACTCTGTGTTCTTCTCGATACTTGATTCCAGTTTTCCATTCAGCTTATCGAGAGTTTCCACTGCTGTGAGGACTTTTGCAACTTGTGGGGACACAGCTGTGATCAGTGACATTTCTAGTTTGCAGTGACATTGTTGACGATGGTCTGTGCTGTTGTGGACACAGACATGTCCTGCATAATGTATGCTGTGGAGTGGATTGCAGAGTGGGCTAGGGGAGTAACCCCTTTCATCTGTGAGATGTAAAACAGTGCAGAGGAAATATGTTCGGGTGATGCAGGATCACCTGGGATGGTGTATTGGAATTTGTCTAAAAATTTTCTGCCTGTGTCTGTGTTCTGTATCTCTTTGTCCGGGCTGTTGATTATTTCCGTTACATTCGGGGTGCTCCTTCTAGTAGCTGGTTGGGTTGAGCTTGGGGTGATGGATTGACCTTGTTGAGTCGCCATCTGAGAGTCCACATTGGGGGGTGGACACCCTGGCTGCACCATTACTATAGATTAGCTGTGGTCCTCTGTGCTAGGAGGATTTGTAGTGATACTAAGGGGCTACTGTGTACTACTCTATGTTACAGGTTGCGGCAATGGGCTCTACACTGTGTGGGGTGACGAGGTCGATGAGGGGTTTTCAGGGTCCTTGTTGGGGTGCCACTTGGAGCAGAGTCAAGAAGCGATGCAATTGGGAGTTCTCCAGACTACATCAACCTACTTTCCAGTTCAATCCTGGACATTCCCCATGCTGATTTGACCTGCCCAGGGTGGCAACTGGGATTTCTCCAGGCTATATTAACCTACTTTCCAGTCCAATGCTGGGGATTCCCCATGCTGATTTGACTAACCCATGGTGGCAATTGGGATTTTTCTAGGGTAAGTAAACACACTTCCCAGTCCAATCCTGGACATTCCCCATGCTGATTTGACCTACCCATGGTGGCAACCACAATTTCTCCAGGGTAAATTTGTCCCTTGCCAAAGCTAAACTCCCTGTGTTGGGTTGACAATTCCCTAACAAAGGCATAGAGATTCTCCACACAGGGTTGGTGATGCCCTCTGGGGAATGGAGAATTTCCATGGGGGGTGGCAGATTATCCATACCAAACAGAAATTCTCCATGGTGAGGGGGAATTCCTCAGGGAACATGCAGAATCTCATTGGGGGCACAAGGGTTCAGGGGATTCTCAATATGGTTGGAAATTCCATTAAGCCCCTTTGATTCTTACTGACACCACTGGGGAGCAGTCCACAAATAGCATTGCTTCATCTCATTGCTGTGGTGCTTAGCATCTTCCATTCCCACCTGGTTACCTGTAGTGAATTCAGTAATCACCTTCCTTCAGTACCACATCTCTGAAGTACTCACCAACTTGCCCATCCTTCAGCCCTGCATCTACTTGGAAGTCTACTATTCACCTTTGCAGTCAAGATTTGGTATGATCCTAGGGGGGCATTGGGTCTCTTCATGTTAGGCTGGTAATTCTCCAAGGGGCATGGGGATCCTCCATGTCAGGCTGGAGCTTCTGTTCATGTTGGTCTCACTACCACCACAATGGTGCAGCCCATAAGTAGTGTGGTCCTTTACTCCCATACCTCATAGTACTCAGCCCCTCCCACACTGACATGTGCCCCTGCACTGAAGTCTGCAATCACCTTCCTTCAGGTCCACATCTCTGAGGTACTCACCTACTGGCCCATCCTTTAGCTGTGCATCTCCTCATAAGCCTGATACTCACCACCAACACATCACTTCTGTTGTTCACTGTTGCAGTCAAGGTTTGGTGTGACCCAATGGGACATGGGGAATTTCTGTGTCAGGTTGGTAATTCTCCAGGGGTATGGGGATATGGGGGTATGGGGGTATGGAGATTCTGCAGGAATGTGTGGGAAATCCTCATAGGGGATGGCTCCAGTGATGTACAGAGATTCTCCAGGGTGGGTGGGAGACTCTCCAGGGATGGTTGGAGATTCTTTCTGCCCCTTTTGTTCCCTCTGATCACACCTGGGTACAGTCCATAACAGTGTTATGACATTCCCCCACCTTTGTAGTGCTTAGCCCTTCCCATTCCTACCATGACCATGGAGAGAAGTCTGCAATTGCCTTCCTTCAGTCCCCCAACTCTGTGGTACACACTGGCTGGCCTGTCCTTTAGCTCTGCATCTCCTGGTTATCAGCCTGATACTCAGCACTGATTTATCACTTCTGACCATCACCTTTGCAGTCAAGATTTGGTATGACCCATGAGGGGTGTGAGGACTCTCAATGTCAGATTATAGAGTCCATTCAGCCAATCATGTTCTCACCATCACTACTATGGTAAATTTCATCAATAGCCTTCCATCATAACCACACCTCCTTGGCACTTAGCCCCTTGCATTATCAGCTATGCCCCTGCAGTGAAGCCTGCCATCACCTTCCTTCAGTCTCACATCTTGGCATTATTGACCAACTCAGCCTTTGCATACCAAGAGTGGTTGATGACTTTATCGAGGAAGTCCTCGGTGAAAACATTGGCTGCATTCCTGTTGAAAGGTGAATTCCGAGGTCACAAACAGTCGACCATGAAATTGGCTGGTGTAATCACCAGGCAGCCAGGGATGTCTTTCTTGAAGTCATCTACTTCACGCTGGGAGAGGGAGCACTTGACAGTATGGAGATGTCTATAACTGGCAATCCCAAGTAAAGTAAGGGTATGGATGCGAATGCAGTTCTGGGGGGATGACTTAGGCTCGTAAAAGTACATTGGCCACAAATATGAACTTACCATGAATGCATAGTGCTCTCATTTTTCTTTTTTGGTGGGCAGGGAATATGGGTTGGATGAAATGAATTTATACCATGTACGAATTTTGTGCAGTATGCCGCTTGCTGCATCAGGCTGTGCATCACTTGCAGCATTGGTCATATTTAGCTGCCAGTGAAGATCATTAACCTCCTTCATAAGGGCATGGTAATTTGTTGTCTGTGAAGCTTGAATGGAATGGAGCAACGTATCTAGCCCTTGAGAGATATACAATAGCATGGGGGCCAGCACATCACCAGGTCCAGAGGGATTCACATTGCTCTGTGCTGACCAATCTGGGAAAGGGTTGGAGAAGGCGTTCGGTTCACCATGTTGGGTACTAGGCCCCGAAGACATTGGGACGTCATGACCAGTGTTCGGATTTGCGTTCATACTAGGCATCGAAGAGATTGGAACATCATGACTAGTGTTTGAATTTGCATTCGGCACTGGTCCATCCAGGCCACTCGGCACACGAATGTTCAGATTTGCTATAGCGGGCCGGATAATATTCGGGTTTATGACCACCAATGGCCATCTCGGGAGTGTTGGATCCTGAAAATGAAACACCCTCTGCGGAGGCTGAATCTCTGCTTATTTTTCTTTCCCTTTGCCATGCACAGTGCCAGGATGATGCTGCCGAGCATCCGGTATTGCCTAGAAAACATTTAGTACTTCGTCACGAGATGTAATAAATAATAAAGTGGACCTGAGTATTGGTTGGCTGCCAAATGCGAGAGGGATGGCGCAGCCTCTGAGTAGTGTCACTTGATGGGGTTGTTGACCGCTCCCAGTTATCAGGTGGAATTGATGGAAGTAAAAGCCCAAGTCGTTGAGCATCGAGTATCGCCTAGACAATGTTTAGTAACAAGTAGGGTGACAAGAAACTAGAAAAACATCTAACTTGTATACTGGTCACCTGCTGTAATGGTTGGGAATTGTTTGAGGATGATATCGACAGTTCCACATTGGGTAGGACTGATGAAGAGAGAGCAAGTGACTGTTGCTGGGAAACTGGAGGAGTTTGCACACACGATGAATATGTCATTGGCATCGACCCTCTGGACAAGTCTGAATAAGGAACAGTCTAGAACAACCAGCATTACATTACTTGCATTACATGGAGGGAAACACTTACTGGATCAGCGGTACTGAGAGGTTGGCGAAACATAAACTGCTGGAGGGAATTGAGTAGGTTGAGTTGTGATGTGTGGGCTTCAGCCTCTTCAGGGTTCAACCTTTCTTCTCATGGTGCGATCAAGGTAACATTTGCCTTGGAGGACTTAGCGGCATGGTGGCCTTGCATCCAGCCCTCTTCAGACCGCCATTTCAAAATTGCAGAATACTCTTGGGTACCTTCGCTCATAGGGGGAACGTCATGCTGCGAAGGGGGTCCCTCCTGGCCATCCATAGGTTCAGCTTCCAGGGGGTGGGTATCCATTGGGCGAGATTCTAACCAGAATCATAAGAGTAAATGAGTGAGTTCACATCTTTCATATGACGGTTGAACAAAGACCACTTTTCGACACCCTCTATGCCTGACAGGTGCATGCCCTGTGAGATCGAGCGACACAAAGCAGCAGCACAGCCGATAATCTGAGGAAGTGAGAACCCCTGCTGGGACCGACTGTGGTGCACAGATCATGTGGAATCCACTGGTGGTCTTGCCATAAGAGGGAGGAGTAAGATCTTTAAAAAGCCAAGTCCTCGAAGACGGAGGTTTTTAACAAGGGTGGGGTGGGACAGTAGCCATGATCTGATGGATCGTTCGAAAGGTCGATTTACCTTGACCCATGATGATAATACAGGCTTTCCATTACAATAAAAATGCGGGACCATAGTTTTCTGCCATCCTGATGTAGGATACAGAAGCTCTCTCCCAAGGCATAAGCTTATACAAAGGAACAAGTGCGCTCATGTGCTTGGCCTCTGAATCCTCGGGTTCGGAGCTCGTATTTGTGTGGTCGTGGGACACCTCTCCATAGTTGTCCCCAGCCAATAGTAATGTCTGACAGAGAAAGTCAAGGCGCTGTGCCTCCTGTACAACGCTTGGTGCCATACCTTGTCCTTGCCATGGTGTGAGTGGGAGCAACTAACCTACATTTATGTGCAGTTCTCAAAAGCGAATGTGACTGGATGCTTGCGATGTGACCAATTGTAACATTCAATGTACTCAGCAAACTTTTTCCTTGGCTGTTGAGTGATACTATCGGACACTCTTTTCCGCTTGCTTGGTGTGTACATCTCCATCTTATTTTTTCCAACCAGCCTCCACCTCCCACGACAGTATTATTTCAGGTGTGTACCCTCAGGATATTAAATTGTAACACCATGACTAATGAACCGATTGTCTTCAAAAAAACTCGTTTCCCAGCGATTTATGATACTGACTCAAATACACTGATCATGATTCACCACATGATGGGGTCTAAGGTTCGATGTAGATGTCAGGTGTACGGCTGCATGGATGGGGTGGATCCTGACCCTTGGTCACAAGTCCCTACCTCTGGCCACCTTTTACCTGCGTCAACTGCCCATCAGCATTGGCGTGATGACAGGATATGGCAGTCTGTGAAGCAGTCTGACAGCACACAACCAGACCTATGCGTGGCCAGAATTCAACCACAAGATCACATGGACGACATCATATCTTCTAGGGCTCTTCAGACTGCGCTGGGAAATCAACCCCTGCCTATCTCACAGGATCAGTTTAGAGTGGATGACAAAGGTATTTCAGTTCACCCTGGTGCAGTCCTCGTCTTACTTGAACACAGGGAGTATGGCTACTGAACTCAAGTGCTTGCAACAGTACTGTAACATGTTTCAATCATCTGTGTTGTCCTTCACTCCACCTCGCCTTAAATTTCTGCCAAGTCATACCATCGGTGCCAGAGTGCAGCCTCCACTCGACCTAACGGACACAAAGGGCTTGCATTCTTTAATGGTCCACCGAGAGTTCATGCAAAAGCTACTTGAATTAGTTGAGGCCATTGTCAGTAATGGTGAGGAAGTTACTACAACAAGGAAGAAGCTTGTCATGGACATCCAAGAGCATCAATGTTATGTCGATCGCCTCATTGACTGTGAATGGCGACACCAGCACATGGGAATGATGGGAAGTCAGTTGTCTGTGATGTCTCTACCGATTATTGTGAACACAGGCATGTCCACCTCATATAGGCTTTGAGTTTACTGAATTTTCGCTAGACCATCTGTACAATGGTGGCCTTGATGCCCTTGCTAGTACCTCTTTACCAATGCTACTGAGTGTCATCAGGGCTGGTATTCTGCACATACTTGCTGGTCTCTCGTGTGAACATGCAAACTTCCTCCTTCTAGTTTTTCAAGCCATGTTTGTGTTGACCTTTGGGAAATCTATTAACGATTTCCTACATAAACATCCACAACCCCACCTACAAAACCAAATACAGTTGATTGCCTCCTCCTGGCCCACAGACATACGCAGCGGCCTAACACTACTATCCATTGATCCCGACTTACACCAGTATATATGTTGTCCGTGCTGTTTTTCCCTTTATGGTCCTTTTCCCGAGGATCAGACCACCAAGTACGAGAATGTCCCCACAGTATGCAATCACCGTGTGACGCCATCGAGCACATCTTGTGGAGCACAGCTCTTTGGAAAAGATGCTGCTCCAAATCGCTGCTTCTGGTATCAATCCCTCGACTCATGGATCGCCTGTTTCCTATCACAAGTGGATGTCATGACATCGTTACACTCATCCTTTGGTTCCATTTCAGATTGCATGCATGATACATGGGATGGGAAAGTTTTTCGGGAGTTTTGGGGCCCAGATGGTGGTCTCTTTTTTAATATGGATAACTTGCTGCAAGGTTCAGAAGTCAGACTCAGTTTCAGTCTTTTTGTCAACTGGTTCAATCCCTTCGGTAACAGACAAGGTGGCAAGCATACGTCCTTCGGAGCAATTTATATGGTTTGCCACAATTTGCCTGCTCACATGCATTACCAGCTGGAAAATGTCTATATTGCCAGTATAATCCCTGGGCTGCAAGAGCCCTCATACTACTATCTGAATCACATACTCCAACCACTTGTCGATGATTTATCCCATTGTTGGTCTCCTGGGTTGCAGTTAACTCACACCGCTGTGCATATATTTGGTTGTCTTGTGCGTTGTGCGGTGGTGCTTCTCGTTTGCGATTTGCCCGCTGCATGCAAAACTGCAGGGTTGGCGGGGCTCGGAAGAACATCCGGCAAGTTCTGTTCATTTTGCCAACAGGACTGCTCGGATTTCAAGAACACAGACATTTCAACTTGGCCACAGCGATCTTGGCAAGAGCACCTTTCAATTGCCAGGATGTGGAGGGATGCAGAAACAGAAAGCGTTTGACAACGAATATATGACACCTTTGGCATCAGGTGGACTGAACTACTACAGCTACCCTACTGGGATCCAACATGTTTCATTGTCATCGAAGCAATGCACAATTTCTTCCTTGGTGACCTGCAACATCATTGCCGGAAGGTATTCGGTATGGATGCTGAGGAGAAATCGAACAACACCCACGTCCAACTTCACACGCCTGCTGAGCAACAACAGGAGCTGGAATCAGGAATTGAAGCCATCCGGAAAGGGTCGGTGACTGCTCTATTGCGGTTGAGGAGGGGGTATATCGTTGCACTCGCCGAAGCAAACAACGTTTTACCCAAAATCAAGATCAGTAGCCAGCCTCTGCATAAGCTCAGCAAGGCTGATCAGACGATAGGACAGGCAGTCTATGCTCAGGCCCTTGTTGATTGGGTAGGTGCTACATCACTCGTCCATGTTAGTTATTTTGACTTGTGTCTAGTATACACAATACAACCAGCCAGAAATTCATTGCCCACCTGTATTCCCCTGCCCGATTGCTGATCTGTCCATGGCATGGTCCAGCACACCATCCACGATGATTCTTGACCAATTGGTGTTGTCTGAAGTATGGAAAGACATGGAGAAAACTACCCTGCTGTCATGTGTCACCTGTGCACCACACAACCTCAGTAGTCATAGCCATGGCAAGCTCAAGGCTGATCAGTGGCAGACAGCTTGTTTAGTGAACCTCGTGATTACACTTTGCAGGTTATGGGGTGGTGTAAATGCAAGCCAGAAGAACCAATCCCTGCTATGGAACTACCTATCACTAGTGATTGCTGTACGCTGGGCAACCACCCACACCACCTCCAACTACCACAGTGACGTTGTCCAGCAGTTTTTGGTCTATTATATTCATAGCACACTGGAGATTTTCGGTGCACAAGCACTGGTTTACAACAACCATGTGTCCTTACATGTGCCCGAATGCTTAGGTGCATATGGCCCTGCCCATGGATGGTGGGCCTTCCCTTTCGAATGATATAATGGTGTCCTGCAGCGCATCAGCACAAATTCGAGGATTGGTGAGTGTCTGTTCAGAACAGCGAGGTCAGTACTCACAAGCAACAGGTCAGATGGAGCATACCATGTTGAAAGCCTTCTGCTGGGGAAGCAACTTAAGGGCAATGCTCAGCAAGGAAAACTCACTCGCATCCCTGCAAGTTCTTAGGACGGCTTTCAAGCAGTTCTTCCCGTCAGCATCATCAATCTTGCAAACTGACCTTGACCACTTGGACTTGAATGGTATGAACAGTGACATTGCCGAAATTACAGACAGCATGGACAAGTTACTGACACTTTTGACAACTACGTATGATGGCCTGCTTGACTGTCTTAATGAAGGCATAGTTCCCTGCATGTACCTATCGTATTGAGACAAGCTCCGCCCTCACACCTGGGTCATCCAGCCTCATGCACAAGAGAAACGCTCAGTGAAATACCGGGGAGTCACATTCTCCTGCTCTTCGAAGCACCTCGGAAATAGTCGCATCCTTTTTTGCCTCAGAAATGAAACCCTACAACACATGGGAGAGATTCAACGAATCTTTGTACACCAACGACACAGGCCATCTAACACTCCCATGACTGAATTTTTCTATGTTGTGCGACAATATTGGGAACTCTCTGATGCACAAGCGGTCTATGATCCCTACCAAAAATTCCCACTCCTGTTCGTACAGCTCTGTCACGATGAGCTCATGGCAGAAGAACAAGTCATACGGAATCAAAATGTTATGTGCCACTTTGCTGGCTGTCCATATGAGAGCGAGGAGTTACCAGGAAAATTTCTGGTAGTACTATCATTGGACAAGGTGAGTTACCCATAGTTAGAGGGGCACAACGCTGATAATATGTGCTCAGGAATAATTCGGTGTCTATCGCATTGTAGCCTACCTGAATGCTGTCGGAACAGGATACAGACGTGTTGGAACATGGGTTGGGTCAGTTAATGCCCTCTTGCATACTTGTACTGGCGCTATATACAATACAGTACTTACCATTTGTCCTTTTTCTCCAATGCCATCTAATGGTCAGAAAATCACACATGTCCACAGAATCGGAGTGCGAAGTGACATCAGCTAGCAATTTGTCATCTGTTGGCGGCCCACGCTACCTTGGGATTACCTGACTTACATTGTGGTTGCGGGGGCTGCAGCAGCAAAGGCCTAACCATACAAATTGAGTGCATTCCACCTGCTTTCCTCTCATTCGTATCTTACCGCTTGCTATCCCATGAAGATACCAGTCTTCGAGAGTACCATCAAGTCATGCTGAAAAGAAATATCACCTTACTGCCCATGTACTTGGGCAGAGACTGATGTACAGTACACTATATTTCTGGCTAACAGTCAACATTGTATGCTTACTCACTTCTTGTAGGCAATTCCTATTCATCAACAGTCCTTTCCACTGCACAAGCATGCCCAAGTCAAACCTACCACTGCTGTGGAACTGTTGGATGAAGATGTAAGCATTGTCTTGTGGTTGCTATTTCACCTTTATGCATTTGCAGGTTGTCCCCATCCACTGCCAGCAGTTCCCACTGATGACAGCAGCACCAGACCCCAACAATTCCACTGATACCGACACCGCAGTGACAATTTCTTTGTGCCAAGAACATGAGACTTACCTTACATCCATGGAGACCATTGTTCCTGAACGCCAGGAGCAGAAGATTTGTAATTTGAATGTTGTAGTGGGGTGCTATATGACGAGGCATGAGTTGCTGTTGTGTCATCCTCCACCTTGTCCCCATGCAAAAAACGGTGATCTTTACATCCATTGCTATGACAGGAATTGAGGGATTCAGATATGGGCAAGAGATGACAATTGCTGGAAAGCTGATGCTGTAGATGGACATCATCATCCTGTCCTACCTGACTATCATCTTTACATTGCTGGTGGTATGGGTCCTATGTGGGTCACCAAAAAGACAAGGTCGACATACAAGGGGAGAGCACATGGTCAAAAGAAAGACTAATTTAGTTGTGGTGATCATATACTGCTAGTTTCATGTACATATGTTCAATGCACGTTGGCTGTATCGCTCATCTCCCCTTTCCTTTGTCACTACCAACTCGTCCTTTACATGTCTCCTATCACCAACATGTGGGACATGTCCGTTGTCTTGTGACTGGCAGAAAAATAAGGTACTGAGGCGCATCTGGTGTATATAAAGGCAGCCCACCTACCTCAACTAGGTCCCCGCACGAAGAATTCTCCAACATTTCATTCTTTTCATCTTCCTGGAAAAAAGCATGAGGCTCGAGGGCATTACATTCAAGACCACAGTAAGAAGCGAGTACAACAATACTACTGTGGTATGTTTGATCGATTCAGCTCTTTCGAAGCTAATCATCAGATAGGATTAGTTGCGTTTCTTGCAGTATTTGTCTCTGCGAGCCCTTGTCTGATCTTAGACTTAGCAATGCCAATGGTGGATGTACCTCTCTTCTCACACAAGTCAAATACGTGCACCAAATATTGATTGATGCGAATCCAGAGGTGGGCTTGCTTACCTTGCTGCCATTATCATAAGTAATTGCTGCGCCAGCTCGCACAACTCCTGGGCCATGGAGTTCTTGTTCCCCTGAAAGAACATGCTGTTGGAAGGGACGAGGTTGATCCATCCAAGCCTGCCTGGCCAAAATTGCTCCCATATGATGTTCTCATGACTGTCATACTCCTGTGTTTGTTTGTGCTAGTAGGCTTGGACATCTGGTCACATTTTGTCGTTGTGCATGGGGCATAGCAAATCCAAAGCATTACATGTACAAACATACTTCTAGCAATACTGATGGTGGATGTACCTCTCTTCTCACACAAGTCGAATATGTGCACGAATCAGTGAAAACTTGTAACCTGCTATGCACTCATGTGGCCATGGTCGTGTGCTCATCTCCACTCTCACTCATCTAAGCAAACTGTCAGCTCATGTCATAAGCTCTACCAGTGATGGAGCTTCATGTGCTGCAGTGAGGCCAGCTCAAGGACCAGTGCCATGCTGCAAACACTGCATCTTGCATGGGTGGCTACGAGACATGGAGCATGACAAATTTGATAGTTATGTGTGGCATGGTCTCAGTGGGAATTATACTTTGAATTCCACAAACACCATCATCCTAAGGTCCATAGAACAGCTACTTTTCACACTACGGTGAGGCAGGACAGCGGAGGGACACACAAGAAACTTGACATCTGAGGTTTGAATGGACATGTTAAGAGGCTACATTCATTCTCTACATTTAATCTTTGGCATAGAACGTCAGGAATTGCAGCAAACACTTCAGATGCAGTGGAAGGACAAGAGAGCCCAGTGAGGGCTGCGGCATGTGAAGTACAATGGCCATCGAGAGGGGGCCAGTTTTTGCGTGTGCAACTTCAAGTTTGTACCTTAATTAGGAAAGCCATGTCATGTCCATCCAATGTTACACTAACCACTCGAATCAAAGTCCTGTGGCTCATGAATTGTTCAAGAAGTGCTGATGTCTTTCAAGGGGAACCATCTATCACTCCTTGACTCTGCTCCAGGTGGCACCCCGACAAGGACCCCGAAAACCCCTAGTCAACTTTGCCGCCCCACCCAGCGTAGAAGCCCATTGCAAGCATTGTAACGTTTAAAGAAGCATCTTAGAACCCAGTAGTACCTACTCAGGTATCCACGTCACAGTGGGAAACAGCCATCCCATAGCAATGACGCAGCCAGGGCGCCCAACCTCGAGGCTGGGCTCTCAAACACCAACTATGCAGGCCCAACCCACTGCTCCAATCCCAGCCCGTCCAACCACTAGAAGTAGCACAATTCCGGTAGCAGAGATAATCAATAATGCAGAAGAAGAAATCCGAAATGTGGCATCAGGAAGAAAATTTCTAGACAAGTACCAGTACACAATCCCGGGCGAGTCTCTGACCCCCGAACACATCTCCTATGCATTGTTTTACATTTCTCAGATGAAAAACGTCACCCCCATTGTCAAGTCAGCAATCCGCTCGGCAGCATACCTCATACAGGAAGTCTGTGTGTCCACGACAGCACAAACCGTTGCCAATGACATCACAACGAAGCTAGAAACATCAATAATTGCAGCCATCTCCCCCCAGATTGCCAAAGTCCTCTCAGTGGCAGACAAACTTGACGAATTAAACATCAAGCTAGACACCAATATCATTGAGCTATTGAAGAACGTAGAGTGCGTGAACTCCCCGATGTATCTGACTGAAAGCAATTCCGTAGACACACAACTCCGAACCCTGGCAGCCGACACCTCGACCATCAAAGACGCGATAGACAATCTCAAACTGCTGACCAAAGCAGTACAGCCCCAGGGATCCTCGCCATATCGTGAAGCCCTTCTTTCCCAGAACTGTGCGACCACCATGCACCAGCAGAACACCCCAACCAATATCGCAAGGGCCCACTCTGCTGTCAAGGAACGTCAAATACTGCTTGATCCAGACCAAGGTCACCCATGGATCAATGGCAACACAACCAAGGAAGAAATGATTGGCATGCTCAAGGAAGCCATAGCCTCGGTCGAGACTATCGACAGCCCACCCATCCAGATCAAATCCCTCACTCGTTTGCGAAACCAAGGAATTGTATTGGAGCTCAACAGCCCTGAGGCAGTAATGTGGGTGAAAAACCCACTCAACAAGCTAATCTTCATAGAACAGCTCGGAGGTAACATCCAAATCAAGGACAGACTCTTCAACATCAGTAGTACCCTTCCTTCCAATTTCCACTGATATTTCAGATCCAGCCACGCTCCGCAACATCGAGCGCGAAAACTGACATTGATGCATCCACAGTCATGCAAGCGAAATGGATCAAAGATCCCTCCAAACTGCGATGAGAATCAACGAGTAGCACACGCACTGCTCACGCTCACTTCCCCTGAAGCAGCCAACAAGCTACTGAAAGATGGTTTATACATCAACATGGACCACTTAAGGCCACACAAGGACAAAAAGGAGCCGATAAGATGTCTCAAATGCCAGTGATTAGGACACATGGCCAAAAGCTGCCTTCAGGATTTGGATACGTGTAGCACATGTGCAGGTGAGCATAGAGTCGCTCTATGCTCCTCTCCTCACATCTTCTGCGTTAACTGTCAATCTGACACCCACACCAGTGCTGACAGACACTGCCCACAGTTCATCAAGCGACGCACCAGCATGGATGAGAGAACACCAGAAAACAATATGCCATACTTCCCAACGGAAGAAGCCTGGACCCAGGTCCTTGCTCCACCAAAGCCCGCTTCACAGCTAGTCAAAACCAGGCCCCCACCTAGTCAACCCCGACCCCCCTGCCCAGCAATACCTGTGGCAGACTATGCTCAGAGAGGCAGCGACCTTCAGGAACACCGGCCCAAGAGGAAGGGGCCAAGCCAGACAGATGCACGGAGGTCGCAGTGGCCCACCCCTGCACGGCCACTGGTTACCCCCTCCGGCTGCCCAGCCCACTCCGCCTGTCCATCCACCTAACCCCGTAGCCACACCAGCCCCTGCGCCAATGCCAGCAGAGTTGACCCCCCCCTGCGACCCTTCCTCATGACTGAACAAACCATGAACAACATCCGACCGGCAAGACTACGCATATGGCAACAAAATCTTAATAACTCAAGCATAGCTCTCTTCTCACTCATTAATAGCACATTAGCTGACAACTGGGACATCATTGCCTTACAGGAACCCCCCCCCATTGATGCAGTAGGAAACACGAAGGCCAACTCCTGATGGAGAGTTGTATACCCCACACACAAGTTAGCCAAAGGGGAAAAGCTGAGAGCGGTAACATTTATAAACTCAAGAATAAGTACTAATTCATGGGAACAGGTCAACTTCCCATCAGTGGACATGGTAGTAACAAGGATCAGAACATCGGCGGGGTTATGCACTCTATTCAACGTGTACAACGACTGCACCCACAATTGTACTGTTGAGACGCTGGGAAGGTACCTGGCAGCAAACATAGCAACGGTCAGGCCAACAGCGGAAGACCACATGATGTGGTTGGGCGATTTCAACAGACACCATCCCTTGTGGGACAAAGAACGAAACAGTCACCTCTTTACATCGACCGCCCTAGCAGCGTCTCAGAAAGTGTTAGACCTAGTAGTGGACTATGGCATGACGCAGCTGTTGCCGAAGGACGTCCCAACACTGCAGGCCTCAAGCTTGGGGAACTGGACTCGACCAGACAATGTGTTCGGCACCGAAGCGATGGCCGACCGAATAGAATCATGCAAAACCTGCCCCCAGGAGCGCAGTCCCAATACTGATCATGTGCCCATCCTCACACAGATCAATCTCATGGTAACCGCATCGAACTCTCAGACCAACTTGAACTACAGAGAAGTGGACTGGACAAAGTTCAAAAGGAAACTCAAAGCCGAACTCGAGCTGTTGGGCCCACCAAGAGTTCTAGCAAACAAAGAAGAGTTCCAAGCATCAGCTCGTGGCATCAACCGTGCGCTGCGTCGCACCGTGGAGTCAGAGGTACCAAGGACCCGTCCACACCTGCACCAAAAGAGATGGTGGAATAAAGACCTAACGAAACTATGCAACGATCTAAAAACGCTGAGTAAAGCTTCCCACACGTTTAGAGCCCTGCCCGACCACCCAAGTCACAGATCGAGAAAGGAGAAGGCAAAGGAATATGACAAGGCAATGGGTAAGGCCAAGAAAGAACATTGGAGGGATTGGCTCGAGGAAATCGATGATAACAGACTATGGATGGCTAACGGTTATATATCCAACCCTACAGGTGACAGTAGCAAGACAAGAATACCGACGCTGCAAAAAACGTACAGCAACGGTATAACGACCATAGCTGACACGAATGAGAGCAAAGGACAGATGCTAGCACAAACACTCTTCCCCCCGCCTCCGCAACAGTCCTCGGTTCCAGCAAACCACGAGTACCCGGAACAAGTCATGAAGTGGTTCAAGATCACGGGTGACCAACTCCAGCAGGCAATCAACAAGCTCAGCCCATACAAGGCCCCAGGTCCTGACGAAATAGCCAACATAGTATTTCAACATTGTCCCCTATTGTCGGAGTACTTACTTCCTCTTTTCAACGCAGTGTTCTCCTTTCGTACCTATTACGAACCATGGAGGGAGTCCACCACGGTAATCCTACGCAAGCCAGGTAAGGCGGACTACACCATGCCAAAGTCGTATCATCCCATTGCCCTCCTCAACACAACGGCCAAGTTACTCTCGTCGTTAGTAGCGGAACGAACGTCCTTCATTTTGGAAGCCCACAATCTCCTGCTGGCAACTCACTTCAGAGGTAGGCCTGGTCGCTCAACTGAGGACTCACTGCTCTTGTTAGAACACACTGTTCGTCATGCATGGAGGCAGAAAAAAGTGGTATCAGCGCTATTCCTGGACATCGAAGGAGCATTCCTGAATGTGGTCACAGATAGGCTACTTCACAATATGAGAATGCAACGTCTCCCGAAGGAAATAGTCGACTACACCGGAAGGCTACTCGAAGACAGAAAGACCAAGCTATGTTTTGACGACTTCAAGTCAGAATGGATCCCAATCAGAAATGGTATCGGTCAGGGCGACCTGCTCTCCATGATCCTGTATGTAATCTACAGCTCCGACCTCATGGATACAGCCAAAGGGAAAAACGAACTAACGCTAGCCTTCGTGGATGACACCGCACTCATTGCGATAGGCAAGACCTTCCATGAAACTCACGAAACGTTGGCCAGCATGATGGAAAGAGAAGGCGGTGCTTATGACTGGTCACATAAGCACAACTCTCATTTCGAAACCAGTAAATTCGCACTAATGGACTTCACACTCAACAGATCGAAGGAGCGGCCCACAATGACCATAAGAGGAACGTGCATAAACCCCTCCCCCAGCCATCGCTTCCTAGGGGTAATTCTCGACCAAGAACTAAGATGGAAAGCACACGCTGCATACGCCATAGCAAAGGGTGCCAAACATGCAATCATGCTAAGAAGACTCTCCTCGACAACGTGGGGTATACCATTCAAGCAAATGCAGCAGCTATACCTCTCAGCAGTAGTTCCCAAAATCACCTACAGCGCCAGTGTCTGGACTCACTCATTCTACTCCCCAGATCACAAGAAAACATTGAGAGGCTCGCAGGGTATGGCCAAAAAGATCACATCCATCCAATGCCTAGCAGCCATAGCAGCAACTGGGGCGATGCGCACCTCCCCCACTGACTCGTTGTTCGCACACACATACATGCCACCGGCTCCACTACTGCTCCAGAAAATGCTGTACAACTCGGCACTACGTCTAGCCTCATTACCGCCAAACCACCCCCTCCATCCGCTAGTGCGAAGGGCGGCCAAAAGAAATGTGCGCAAACACAGGACGGCACTCCACAAATTAACCCACGATGTAGGGGTGGTTCCCGGCACCATAGAGACCATAAAGCCCTGTCCAATACCTCCCAGCGCATCACCTCTTCATCGTATCTCGATAGCCGCTGACAAAGACGAGGCAATCACAGCTCAACAAGAACTGGCCGACAGAACACAGATCTTCACTGATGGATCAGGCAACAACGGTCTGGTGGGTGCCACGGCGGTCATGTATGTGGACAAATGACACGTCACTATGCTACGTTACCACCTGGGTCCTGACACAAAGCACACGGTCTTCGAGGCCGAGGCAGTAGCATTAGTCCTAGTGGCCCATTTGCTGGCAACAAGAGACGAAACAATGTACCCAGCCTCAATACTGGCTGACAACCAGGCCGTGATCAGAGCAAGTGAGCGCCCCTCTGCTAAGCCAGGGCATCACATTCTGCTAGATCTTAGATCGAAACTGCGCAAGATCTCCAAAATGGAAAAGCTATCAAGGAATGACTTAACAGTACGGTGGATAGCGGGGCATCGAAACATAGAGGGTAACGAGCTAGCAGACAAGGAAGTGAAAGCAGCAGTGGAAGGGATTGACAAGTCGAGCCTGGTGAGGTATCTACCTCCAAAGCTACGCTCACTGTTACCACAGAGTATCTCAGCACTCAAACAGCAACACAACTCCAAGGTAATGTCCACCTGGAGGAAGGAATGGAAGTGCTCGCCAAGATATTGCCGCATGTCTAACATAGACCCCCACCTCCCCTCCAATGCGTTCCTCAAGCTAACGGGAACCCTGCGAAAGAAGCAAGTCGGGCTTTACGTCCAACTACGCACCAACCATGCCCCTCTCAATCAACATCTTCACTGTATCAATAGAAGCGACACCCCAGCATGTCTCCAATGTGGGGGGACCGTACCAGAAAGCGTACACCATTACCTTTTCCAGTGCCCAAGGTATGACAGGGAATGGCATGCACTGCACCTCAAGCTAGACAGAGCGGCCATGTCAATCAACCACCTCCTCACCAATAGCAACGCACAAGTCCACCTGCTAAGATATATCAATGCCATGGGAAGGATGAAGGATGTATTCGGTGATGTACCCGTATCTATACCCCAACGCAGATGACAAACGACATGGCACTTAGGTTCCCAAGCAAGAACGACACACGAGCACCTGTACAGTGCAAACAGATTCATCATGTCCCCAACAGCATCACACCAGCAGCATGCTGAAAGCATGTGCCCTACTCAACAAGATGGGTACTTCAAGCTGCAATGCACCCACACCCACATCAAATTCAACAACGCATCAAGCGCCAGTTGCAACCAACAGGCAAAGTAAAGTCGACCATCACATTTGGAGCAGAGTTGACGCAGGGAGAACAGAGTGGTCCAAAAACTTTAACAGCACCAAACCGTCCTAACGGACGGCTGGTTCATTGTATTCAGATCATATATTCTTATGGAAGTCGTCAAAACGGCCCTACCAAGTAGGTGGTGTGTCTAAAACGGCTGGCAGGAATGGCGGACTGGTGGGGAGCCTTGGCTCTGCCACTCAGGGCATTCACACACCGGTAGAGTCGTATGGGCCACAGGGGCCCGAATGCATTGTCAATGTACACGCCAGTAGAGTGCAACATAGGACATATACATCCTCAAGCACTTAAATATAGAGGAAAAAAAAAAAAAAAAAGGGGAACCATCTGCCTACTTCTAACTTGTCATGATCTCCTCTACGTAGACACACTAAAACATTTATCTCATTGACAAGTTTCCACATAGTGTACACCACCGATCCATCTACCTCGAAAATTTTCATCACAGATGAGTTTGAAACTCAGTTGACTGGGGGGTCCTAATGGCCTTTGCCTGCAGTGAGGGGGCTGTTTTTGCTTGGTAATCCTACTCCTCCTCCTCCCTTCGAGCTCGTACACGTGATATCTCGAGAACCGACGCGCCTATCCTCTCGCCTTTCGAGACTCTGATTCTACTCGACGAGACCTCTCGAACAACACCTTTGTCGACGCGTTTGCTTCAGTGCCTCCGGAGATATCACGCTTTTTGTGCTGAAAGGCTATATTGGACGGTTTTGCGAATATCTTGGGACTGGGTACGCGTAATTTCGTATTTCTGCATTCTCCCAACTCCTCTAGACCACCCCTACCACGTCCCAAAGTTTCGTAGCATTGTGCTTCGTGGTTCTTTATCAACGTGCTGCTGTCCTCCCCCTCCTGCCACAGCCTAGCTCCCTGGCACCTCCCCTCATGTTTCTGAGCCATTTCAAGTTGTAGGAACCCTTTCCCCTGTCTTCTTAGAGTCAGTAGAAACTCTCTTCGAGATCCTGTCAGTCACTTCAAGATCCCAGACGCTTTGAGACCCCCCAGACACCTTTCAAGCCCTTCCGAGACATATTTGTGACCTAGACGCTCCCCTAGACACACCCGCATTCATTCATAGACATATCTCAGACGATATCTATTGGGTTTTCTGCGTGTTTTTGCAGTCGAGCAAGGCTGCATTGTGAGAATCGAGACTTCCAGTCGCATGTGGCGACTAATTTCAGTTTCAGTGGTCAAAACCACTTCATGACACATATATGAGACCCCCTGCCGATCCCCCATAGACATTCGAGGTCGCATTGAGGTGACCCCACCCCCTTCGTTTATCCTTCGAGACCGACTGTGGACATTTGAGGCTTGTGCTTGCCCTCAATAATACTACCAATAATTGTCTAGACTGTGAAATATATTTGTTCGAGCTTTGTAAATACCACTCACAATGGAAGAGGCAAGCAGACAGTCTTGAGCCCCACTCAAGTCTCTCCTGAAGTTCTCAGGGCAGGCACAGGACCTGCCAGGTTATCTCAAGGATGTAGCAGAGCATGGTAAGGCCCAGGGGACAACAGATACCCTGTCCCTCAGCCAGATGGTGATTGATGGAGCCCCACCCTGTGTTAGGAGGCTCTGGGCCTACCTTGTGGCCAGTGCCTCAATCTTCGAGCAATGGGGTTAGAACTTCAAGGCCCTCGTAACCCCCCAGTACCCTGAGATCGAGCCAATTGAGGATGTTTGCAAACACCTTGATGAGTTCTATGCCTTCCTTGATGGGAGTCGTCACAGTGAGCTAAGCTCAGTCCCAGCCTTAGGGGCTTACCTTTGTCATTTCCAGGTCCTGTTCTTGGCCATGGTGACTCGGAATGCCCTCGAGTTGAGCCGTCAAGCCCAGCTCTTCCTTCGAGGCCTCCCACCCCAAGTTGAGCTTGAGGTCTCGAGGAGGCTTGCATCCAGGTACCCCCTCTTTATGTCAGGTCACCTGTGGCCTATTGAGGTTGTTGTTCATGTCACAAAGGAGGTTATTGAGGACAGGTTCCCCAAGGAACCCACTTGGCACTCACACTCGCCCTTGATCAGTTACAGGCCAGATGCCCCTGTGGAGTACTCTCGGTCTTGTTTCTAGAAGATGCTCCCAGGGAAGCTCGACCTCGAAGCCCCCCTCGCATTCCCCCTTTGAGGCAGCCCCTCAAACTTTGAAGAACACCCCTCACCCCCCTGAGCTTGCTTCGAGCAGCTCATTCCCCCTTCGAGTCACTAATGCAGGCTCGTGGCACCCTGTGATTTGGACATGTGGGTGTGACCCCGGTTGGCAAGCTGGTGACTTGCCTTTGAACTCACTTCATAGCTCAAGAGAGGATCGACAGTCACACTCACATGCACCTCGTGACCTCAGCTTGACCTTGACTTGCCCCCCTCGACCTCATGAGCCCTTGAATGCCCCCTTGAAGTGTTACTCCTGCTTTGAAATGTCTTCGAAGTCCTTTGATCTCAAGCCACTCCACACCACCTCGTTCCTCCTTTGGGAAGCCAAAACTTTGACAGCGAAGCCTGCCCCCACCACTTTTGAGTTGTGTTCGAGAGTGTCAGGTAGGGTATCACCCCTTCGTGAGTATGCAGGTTCGAGTGAGCCACCCCCGACCTTTCGGGACTCGAGGCACCAAGTGTTGCCTCGAAGGCACAGTTTTTGTTTCTTTTGTGGCCGAGATGGACATGTTTGAGCACATTGCAGAGTCTGTGCTTCATATCTGGCTGCAGGCAGGTGTAAGGTGGTAGGAGGACGAGTGGTATTGCCTACAGGTGATGAGATCCCTCATGAGGCACTTGGGTGCACACTCCAGGCACAGTTGGACTTCTGGGCCCTCACTCATGGCCCAGGGGGTTCTGCTACCCAGGTATCTTCTTCCCCCTTGAGTTCAAAGTCACAACAGCCCCCCACCCCCTCTTGAGTTGATCCCTAAGACAACGAAGGAGCACTTTTCAAGTATGGAGAATACTGGAACCCCAAGAGTGAGTCCAAGTCAAATCCCAAGGCTCATTATGGCCTATAGAAGGTGTGCCTCCCCCTTGTGAGCCCCTCCTTTGTCTTCGAGTCAAGTACCACCCCCAAGTTCGCATCCTGAGGCTCATTCGAGCTCGATCCAAGTTCCCAGATTGCTTTCAACCCCTGCTACATCCCCAGGTATCTCTGAGGTTCGAAGTTGTTCCCCTGTACTCCCTCATCACCCCTCTATGTCAGTTTGGCTGCCCCCTCTTACAAGCACTGCTGCAAGTTATGACTTTGAGCTAAGTTGTTCCCCCTTCGAGTTACTTCGAGACCCCTTCGAGCGACCCCCAGGCTGTTGCCTGCTTTCGAGTACCTTTGGACTCCTTCAAGCTGTGTCTCCCTTTCAGCTGAGTGGTGTTTTTGTTTTTTTTTTATATGGTCTCTTTCATTTCAAGTTTGTGTTTCCACTGTTTTACTTAGAGTTTTGGTCTCGAGGATGAGACTCTTGCTTTGCTTTATGATACAGCTTGGTACGTGATGACTGGGGACAGTCAGTATTTAAAGCCACCCTCGGATGTAGGGAGGGAGTACTCCCTACTAAGATATTTCTTTTATTTCTGTGTTTTTACTTACATTTTCATTCCTATAATTTTGTTTTATCTTTTACTTAGTGTTTCAAAGTAGTTTGTGCACGTGCTGTGGCTTGTGTAAGCCCGTGTGCACACTTAGAGTACAGAGTACATACCTCAATAATAACAGATGCTTACCAGATGAGAGGAGACTGAAGTACAGATGAAGAAGGCTTGGAAGCTTTATTTATCCAACCCCAGATGCCTCCTTAGATGTTATCTCAACTGTTCCTTGGATTTTTAGGGGCGCATTTTCAGTCCTTTTCTTCACTCTTTGACCCTCTGCCAGGCAACTCAAGCCCTCTTGGGTCAAACTAAGACCCCACCTTCCAACAGGAGACTCCTCAGTTCTCCTCCCACACTCTCTTTCCAATTTTACACCACCTGTGGGGTATATAAACCCCTCAGATGTGGATAGGATTCCCTTGTACTTTTGCTACCAAGTTACCTACCTAGCAAGTAGGACTCTACTCCTATAAATCTCTTGCTTCTCCTGTATCGCTAGGAGTGCTGCTCTGCCACTGTGGTGGTCTCTGGCTAGAACCGGTAACCACTTAAATCTTGGTATGACTTATCCTCCAGCCTACAAGGTGGTAATCAAGGGTGTCCCTGTTGACTATGTCTCCATACCACTGCTCAATATACCTGGAAGAGGTCCACCTTAAGCCAAGGCTTGCCTATTCCCTCCCTATTGGTTTACTTAGTCGGAAGGCTAACAGTGCACATTGGTTGTTCCCTTGAACAAGGAACCGTGATCAATGCCATGTGACAAAAGCAAAATACCCTCACATCGCATATCTGTGAGCATGATCCCTACTCCCATCCAGTTGCAGTAGAAAGCATCACATTTGTTTGCCAGGTATTGTTCTTGTGACAAACCCCCACAATCACAACCCTTCCTACAATGACACCCTCTCATCGTTGTATCCCCAACCCATTCCTGTTAGCAAGCATCAGTTGCTCGAGGTGTAAGACCTAAAGATCAGAAGAGTACTAGGAGGTGATGGCTATACCCATTGTATAGGCCCAGGTACCTCTAGGAATCCCTGATTGTGGCCACTCACAACAGCTCTTGAACTCATACCTAAGATGGAGGAGACTGCCTCGAGTCTTAGGATCCCAAACCAAAAGCAAAGGTGTCTTCAGATGCAGGGTCATCAAAGTTTCGGCTGCCCCAAAAACCACCAGTAGGTCCCCTTGCATACATCAACATCCTCTGCCATGCCTGAAAAGATTGAGAAGTCCATCTCTCAAAGATTTCAGCCATACCAATCTACAAGTCCAATCAAAGCTGAGACAGAGGAAATCTCCCCAGTCTCGCCAAGTAAAGGTAGAAGGGAATCAGCCCTAGAACCTTTGACTCCAACTTCAAAGTTACCTGAGTCCTTCCATCAAATCCAAGACCAGAACCACTGGTTGGAAGAAAGATCGACAAAGAAGAAACTCATACAGCCCCTGAGTCTGCGTCGACTTCCATAGACCTCAGAATGGCAGGAGTAGGAGAACAGGAAGCCATTTCCCATCTTGCAGAACAGTTCCAGCAATTTGCCCAAACAACCGACCCCTTCAAAAACAAAACCATCAGAAGTGTCAAGGCACTGGTTACATGGTATGAAAGTATGACTGGACATCAAGGTCTAGCATTTCCCATGTACACCATCCCAAGGACATCTACTGAAGAACGGCCCTATGAAGGAAGACCATCAGATGGAGGAAAAGAGTTAGGCCTTGGCAAACCTCTCCCCTTTGATGGAACAAGCAGCAAATATGAGTCCTGGATCACATCTGTCACACTACTTGAATCTCAATCGCCACACTTGAATCTCAATCGCCACATCTATAACACCAAAGAAGAAAAATCAATCAGATTCGCCCTCTCTTTCA